>OY720349.1:68125817-68493817 GCA_963082975.1 Labia minor | reverse complement strand
AAATTCCAATTTCATCGATATCTCAATTATTTTCGTGGATTTCATAGAAAAAACGACATTTTTCATTAAGATTTTAGCGAAAATGCTACTTTTTTAAATAGAAATATAAAATTTATGAATTATATATCATTCTTATTTATTTCTTATTCTAAACACGAATAAATTCCAAATTCATCGATATCTCAATTATTTTCGTGGATTTCATAGAAAAAACGACATTTTTCATTAAGATTTTAGCGAAAATGCTACTTTTTTAAATAGAAATATAAAATTTATGAATTATATATCATTCTTATTTATTTCTTATTCTAAACACGAATAAATTCCAATTTCATCGATATCTCAATTATTTTCGTGGATTTCATAGAAAAAACGACATTTTTCATTAAGATTTTAGCGAAAATGCTACTTTTTTAAATAGAAATATAAAATTTATGAATTATATATCATTCTTATTTATTTCTTATTCTAAACACGAATAAATTCCAATTTCATCGATATCTCAATTATTTTCGTGGATTTCATAGAAAAAACGACATTTTTCATTAAGATTTTAGCGAAAATGCTACTTTTTTAAATAGAAATATAAAATTTATGAATTATATATCATTCTTATTTATTTCTTATTCTAAACACGAATAAATTCCAATTTCATCGATATCTCAATTATTTTCGTGGATTTCATAGAAAAAACGACATTTTTCATTAAAATTTTAGCGAAAATGCTACTTTTTTAAATAGATATATAAAATTTATGAAATATATATCATTCTTATTTATTTCTTATTCTAAACACGAATAAATTCCAATTTCATCGATATCTCAATTATTTTCGTGGATTTCATAGAAAAAACGACATTTTTCATTAAGATTTTAGCGAAAATGCTACTTTTTTAAATAGAAATATAAAATTTATGAATTATATATCATTCTTATTTATTTCTTATTCTAAACACGAATAAATTCCAATTTCATCGATATCTCAATTATTTTCGTGGATTTCATAGAAAAAACGACATTTTTCATTAAAATTTTAGCGAAAATGCTACTTTTTTAAATAGATATATAAAATTTATGAAATATATATCATTCTTATTTATTTCTTATTCTAAACACGAATAAATTCCAATTTCATCGATATCTCAATTATTTTCGTGGATTTCATAGAAAAAACGACATTTTTCATTAAGATTTTAGCGAAAATGCTACTTTTTTAAATAGAAATATAAAATTTATGAATTATATATCATTCTTATTTATTTCTTATTCTAAACACGAATAAATTCCAATTTCATCGATATCTCAATTATTTTCGTGGATTTCATAGAAAAAACGACATTTTTCATTAAGATTTTAGCGAAAATGCTACTTTTTTAAATAGAAATATAAAATTTATGAATTATATATCATTCTTATTTATTTCTTATTCTAAACACGAATAAATTCAAATTTCATCGATATCTCAATTATTTTCGTGGATTTCATAGAAAAAACGACATTTTTCATTAAAATTTTAGCGAAAATGCTACTTTTTTAAATAGAAATATAAAATTTATGAATTATATATCATTCTTATTTATTTCTTATTCTAAACACGAATAAATTCAAATTTCATCGATATCTCAATTATTTTCGTGGATTTCATAGAAAAAACGACATTTTTCATTAAGATTTTAGCGAAAATGCTACTTTTTTAAATAGAAATATAAAATTTATGAATTATATATCATTCTTATTTATTTCTTATTCTAAACACGAATAAATTCCAATTTCATCGATATCTCAATTATTTTCGTGGATTTCATAGAAAAAACGACATTTTTCATTAAGATTTTAGCGAAAATGCTACTTTTTTATATACAAAATATATCATATAAATATATTTTGAAAATTATTGGGGTTTATGATCTCTCATAAATAGATAAACCAGCTGGTCAGAGCGCCTTCGGCGCTCTTCACACCTGGACGGGTGCTCCGCCCTCTGTACCCCCGAGTGGTACATAGTATTTGGTTAAAAGTAGTAAAAGGTTTTCATCCATTTTGTTTCAATCAGTATATTATATAAAACATTCATTTATTTTTGTGTTCTTACTTTAAATATATTTTAATTTAATCAGTAAATTAATTATATATATATATTATTATTGTATATGTTATATCTATCTATTCATATGACTCAAAGATACTCGAAAGTTCTTAGCCACAATTCTCCAAATGTCCCTATCCTGAGCCCTTGTCCCATCTCTCTTACGTCCCTTCCTATGCGTCCAAGGTCTTGATTCCCTTTGATAATAATTTTGATGAGATAAGCCTCTTTACAGCATGATAACAGGCGTTTCCCGATTGAGACCTCGATTTAAATTCTTCTCAAATATTATTATCCTTCGTGATTACATTCAATTTTTCTACATATTCAAATTTTACATTTTGTATATTAAGATTTTGTATGTTAATACTGTTCCTCTTTGTCACTAAATATTTTTTCTTATCACTATTAATTTCAAACCTCCATTAATTTTTCCTCGCTATCTGTAATTGCAATTGCCGAATCTCATATAATATTTAGCCTAACTTTTCAATTTTTTTGTTTAATTGCATTTCGAGTGATTTTTTCCCAATTTGTGTAATCACATACTCACAACATGCAACATATAATTGGCCGTGTGAAAAACATGGGGATTGCAAATGAATTGCACAGCACTTGAGTGTCTGGCCCTGAGCTTTGTTGATAGTATGTTTGTTTCCTTAGAACCTTTACCTCAACAAAACATACTCACATTGCACTTTTATAATATATACCGGGACCCTGAGCCTTGGCTCGGTACTTAAGTTATAAAAATGATTCATTATTATTGGATTTGGCTGGTAATATTAATGCCTGGGACACCGAGCTCTCGCTCTACCCTTTGAAAAATATTGATTTACAATTCTTTAATTATTTATTACAATTATTAAATGTTACACATTTGCATCAATCTGATTAAAATGAATGAACTGTGCTCCTACATGCTAATACATAAATATATAATATATACATATATTTTATTTTATAGTGCTTTTTTGAAAAACTGTTTAGCGCCCCAAGTGGTTATAAAACAAACAATTTTAACTAGTATAATAAGATTAATCCAAGTAATATCGTCTATTTCTATTCGACACTATTTTCACTCCTTATGGTAGCGGCCCAGTCGATGATGTTATATGGATCGTTAATTAACCATTAACCATTCACCGAATCGCCATTATTTATTATAATTGTTAAATGGGATTTCTAAAAATGACCTATTAAAAATTTGTTGCCTAAAATGTTTCAAAATAATTAAAATAAGTTGTATAAATGTTCGTTTATAAAATCTATATATCTGTGTCTGTTTTTCGATTTTTTAAATTTTGATTTTGGATTCGATTAGAGCTTAAAAATTGTGTAAATGTAAATTTTTGTTAATTTTTCAAATCCGACCGCTGAGCCAAATTTATACCCCCAATCGAAGGGTCATCGTCCGCCAACCTTTCATATAAATGACGGTAATATGCTACTTTTTAAAATACATAGGTAAAATTTATTTTTTATATATCATTTTCTTCCATTTTTGATCCTTTATTCGATTTGATTCATAATTCATCGATATCATAATTTTTTCATTAATTTCATAGAAAAAACGTAAATTTTTGTGAATTTTTCAAGTCCGACAGCTGAGCCAAATTTATACCCCCAATCGAAGGGTCATCGTCCGCCAACCTTTTATATAAATGACGGTAAAATGCTACTTTTTAAAATACAAATGTAAAATTTATTTTTTATATATCATTTACTTCCATTTTTGATCCTTTATTCGATTTGATTCATAATTCATCGATATCATAATTTTTTTCATTAATTTCATAGAAAAAACGTAAATTTTTGTTAATTTTTCAAGTACAATATATAATATTTTTTATATTTACGCAGTATAATAAATTGATGATGTCTTTTAATTCTCCTACTATATATCGAATCGGATTAAAGATAAATCTTCTTTTAATCGTTGTGTGAAACAATTTCAAATAATTTAAACGTATATCTATTAATGAAAAAAAAAAAATCAAATATATGAATATAATATAAATATTTTTAATTTTATTTTAAGAATAGATATGTATATATCTCACAGGCGGTGGTTGTGGCGTCACATATATACATTTAAATTTAGAAGAAAAAAACTAATAAAGATGTAGTTTTCCTGAGATGTGATAAATAAAACTCAATTTTTCTTTATAAATACTATCTCAGGCAACTATCATCTGACTCCTGTCAAAATTTGAACCAGCTGGGTCTTTTAGTTTTTGTTTGACTTTCATTAATTACAGCATTTTCGCTAATATCTTAATGAAAAATGTCGTTTTTTCTATGAAATCCACGAAAATAATTGAGATATCGATGAAATTTTAATTTATTCGTGTTTAGAATCAGAAATAAAAAAGAATGATATATAAAATTTATAAATTTAATATTTTGTATTTAAAAAATATATTTATATGTCGTTTTTTCTATGAAATCCACGAAAATAATTGAGATATCGATGAAATTGGAATTTATTCGTGTTTAGAATAAGAAATAAATAAGAATGATATATAATTCATAAATTTTATATTTCTATTTAAAAAAGTAGCATTTTCGCTAAAATGACATTTTTCATTAAGATTTTAGCGAAAATGCTACTTTTTTAAATAGAAATATAAAATTTATGAATTATATATCATTCTTATTTATTTCTTATTCTAAACACGAATAAATTCAAATTTCATCGATATCTCAATTATTTTCGTGGATTTCATAGAAAAAACGACATTTTTCATTATGATTTTAGCGAAAATGCTACTTTTTTAAATAGAAATATAAAATTTATGAATTATATATCATTCTTATTTATTTCTTATTCTAAACACGAATAAATTCAAATTTCATCGATATCTCAATTATTTTCGTGGATTTCATAGAAAAAACGACATTTTTCATTAAGATTTTAGCGAAAATGCTACTTTTTTAAATAGAAATATAAAATTTATGAATTATATATCATTCTTATTTATTTCTTATTCTAAACACGAATAAATTCAAATTTCATCGATATCTCAATTATTTTCGTGGATTTCATAGAAAAAACGACATTTTTCATTAAGATTTTAGCGAAAATGCTACTTTTTTAAATAGAAATATAAAATTTATGAATTATATATCATTCTTATTTATTTCTTATTCTAAACACGAATAAATTCCAATTTCATCGATATCTCAATTATTTTCGTGGATTTCATAGAAAAAACGACATTTTTCATTAAGATTTTAGCGAAAATGCTACTTTTTTAAATAGAAATATAAAATTTATGAATTATATATCATTCTTATTTATTTCTTATTCTAAACACGAATAAATTCCAATTTCATCGATATCTCAATTATTTTCGTGGATTTCATAGAAAAAACGACATTTTTCATTAAGATTTTAGCGAAAATGCTACTTTTTTAAATAGAAATATAAAATTTATGAATTATATATCATTCTTATTTATTTCTTATTCTAAACACGAATAAATTCCAATTTCATCGATATCTCAATTATTTTCGTGGATTTCATAGAAAAAACGACATTTTTCATTAAAATTTTAGCGAAAATGCTACTTTTTTAAATAGAAATATAAAATTTATGAAATATATATCATTCTTATTTATTTCTTATTCTAAACACGAATAAATTCCAATTTCATCGATATCTCAATTATTTTCGTGGATTTCATAGAAAAAACGACATTTTTCATTAAAATTTTAGCGAAAATGCTACTTTTTTAAATAGAAATATAAAATTTATGAATTATATATTATTCTTATTTATTTCTTATTCTAAACACGAATAAATTCCAATTTCATCGATATCTCAATTATTTTCGTGGATTTCATAGAAAAAACGACATTTTTCATTAAGATTTTAGCGAAAATGCTACTTTTTTAAATAGAAATATAAAATTTATGAATTATATATCATTCTTATTTATTTCTTATTCTAAACACGAATAAATTCCAATTTCATCGATATCTCAATTATTTTCGTGGATTTCATAGAAAAAACGACATTTTTCATTAAAATTTTAGCGAAAATGCTACTTTTTTAAATAGAAATATAAAATTTATGAATTATATATCATTCTTATTTATTTCTTATTCTAAACACGAATAAATTCCAATTTCATCGATATCTCAATTATTTTCGTGGATTTCATAGAAAAAACGACATTTTTCATTAAAATTTTAGCGAAAATGCTACTTTTTTAAATAGAAATATAAAATTTATGAATTATATATCATTCTTATTTATTTCTTATTCTAAACACGAATAAATTCCAATTTCATCGATATCTCAATTATTTTCGTGGATTTCATAGAAAAAACGACATTTTTCATTATGATTTTAGCGAAAATGCTACTTTTTTAAATAGAAATATAAAATTTATGAATTATATATCATTCTTATTTATTTCTTATTCTAAACACGAATAAATTCCAATTTCATCGATATCTCAATTATTTTCGTGGATTTCATAGAAAAAACGACATTTTTCATTAAGATTTTAGCGAAAATGCTACTTTTTTAAATAGAAATATAAAATTTATGAATTATATATCATTCTTATTTATTTCTTATTCTAAACACGAATAAATTCCAATTTCATCGATATCTCAATTATTTTCGTGGATTTCATAGAAAAAACGACATTTTTCATTAAGATTTTAGCGAAAATGCTACTTTTTTAAATAGAAATATAAAATTTATGAATTATATATCATTCTTATTTATTTCTTATTCTAAACACGAATAAATTCCAATTTCATCGATATCTCAATTATTTTCGTGGATTTCATAGAAAAAACGACATTTTTCATTAAAATTTTAGCGAAAATGCTACTTTTTTAAATAGATATATAAAATTTATGAAATATATATCATTCTTATTTATTTCTTATTCTAAACACGAATAAATTCCAATTTCATCGATATCTCAATTATTTTCGTGGATTTCATAGAAAAAACGACATTTTTCATTAAGATTTTAGCGAAAATGCTACTTTTTTAAATAGAAATATAAAATTTATGAATTATATATCATTCTTATTTATTTCTTATTCTAAACACGAATAAATTCCAATTTCATCGATATCTCAATTATTTTCGTGGATTTCATAGAAAAAACGACATTTTTCATTAAAATTTTAGCGAAAATGCTACTTTTTTAAATAGATATATAAAATTTATGAAATATATATCATTCTTATTTATTTCTTATTCTAAACACGAATAAATTCCAATTTCATCGATATCTCAATTATTTTCGTGGATTTCATAGAAAAAACGACATTTTTCATTAAGATTTTAGCGAAAATGCTACTTTTTTAAATAGAAATATAAAATTTATGAATTATATATCATTCTTATTTATTTCTTATTCTAAACACGAATAAATTCCAATTTCATCGATATCTCAATTATTTTCGTGGATTTCATAGAAAAAACGACATTTTTCATTAAGATTTTAGCGAAAATGCTACTTTTTTAAATAGAAATATAAAATTTATGAATTATATATCATTCTTATTTATTTCTTATTCTAAACACGAATAAATTCAAATTTCATCGATATCTCAATTATTTTCGTGGATTTCATAGAAAAAACGACATTTTTCATTAAAATTTTAGCGAAAATGCTACTTTTTTAAATAGAAATATAAAATTTATGAATTATATATCATTCTTATTTATTTCTTATTCTAAACACGAATAAATTCAAATTTCATCGATATCTCAATTATTTTCGTGGATTTCATAGAAAAAACGACATTTTTCATTAAGATTTTAGCGAAAATGCTACTTTTTTAAATAGAAATATAAAATTTATGAATTATATATCATTCTTATTTATTTCTTATTCTAAACACGAATAAATTCCAATTTCATCGATATCTCAATTATTTTCGTGGATTTCATAGAAAAAACGACATTTTTCATTAAGATTTTAGCGAAAATGCTACTTTTTTATATACAAAATATATCATATAAATATATTTTGAAAATTATTGGGGTTTATGATCTCTCATAAATAGATAAACCAGCTGGTCAGAGCGCCTTCGGCGCTCTTCACACCTGGACGGGTGCTCCGCCCTCTGTACCCCCGAGTGGTACATAGTATTTGGTTAAAAGTAGTAAAAGGTTTTCATCCATTTTGTTTCAATCAGTATATTATATAAAACATTCATTTATTTTTGTGTTCTTACTTTAAATATATTTTAATTTAATCAGTAAATTAATTATATATATATATTATTATTGTATATGTTATATCTATCTATTCATATGACTCAAAGATACTCGAAAGTTCTTAGCCACAATTCTCCAAATGTCCCTATCCTGAGCCCTTGTCCCATCTCTCTTACGTCCCTTCCTATGCGTCCAAGGTCTTGATTCCCTTTGATAATAATTTTGATGAGATAAGCCTCTTTACAGCATGATAACAGGCGTTTCCCGATTGAGACCTCGATTTAAATTCTTCTCAAATATTATTATCCTTCGTGATTACATTCAATTTTTCTACATATTCAAATTTTACATTTTGTATATTAAGATTTTGTATGTTAATACTGTTCCTCTTTGTCACTAAATATTTTTTCTTATCACTATTAATTTCAAACCTCCATTAATTTTTCCTCGCTATCTGTAATTGCAATTGCCGAATCTCATATAATATTTAGCCTAACTTTTCAATTTTTTTGTTTAATTGCATTTCGAGTGATTTTTTCCCAATTTGTGTAATCACATACTCACAACATGCAACATATAATTGGCCGTGTGAAAAACATGGGGATTGCAAATGAATTGCACAGCACTTGAGTGTCTGGCCCTGAGCTTTGTTGATAGTATGTTTGTTTCCTTAGAACCTTTACCTCAACAAAACATACTCACATTGCACTTTTATAATATATACCGGGACCCTGAGCCTTGGCTCGGTACTTAAGTTATAAAAATGATTCATTATTATTGGATTTGGCTGGTAATATTAATGCCTGGGACACCGAGCTCTCGCTCTACCCTTTGAAAAATATTGATTTACAATTCTTTAATTATTTATTACAATTATTAAATGTTACACATTTGCATCAATCTGATTAAAATGAATGAACTGTGCTCCTACATGCTAATACATAAATATATAATATATACATATATTTTATTTTATAGTGCTTTTTTGAAAAACTGTTTAGCGCCCCAAGTGGTTATAAAACAAACAATTTTAACTAGTATAATAAGATTAATCCAAGTAATATCGTCTATTTCTATTCGACACTATTTTCACTCCTTATGGTAGCGGCCCAGTCGATGATGTTATATGGATCGTTAATTAACCATTAACCATTCACCGAATCGCCATTATTTATTATAATTGTTAAATGGGATTTCTAAAAATGACCTATTAAAAATTTGTTGCCTAAAATGTTTCAAAATAATTAAAATAAGTTGTATAAATGTTCGTTTATAAAATCTATATATCTGTGTCTGTTTTTCGATTTTTTAAATTTTGATTTTGGATTCGATTAGAGCTTAAAAATTGTGTAAATGTAAATTTTTGTTAATTTTTCAAATCCGACCGCTGAGCCAAATTTATACCCCCAATCGAAGGGTCATCGTCCGCCAACCTTTCATATAAATGACGGTAATATGCTACTTTTTAAAATACATAGGTAAAATTTATTTTTTATATATCATTTTCTTCCATTTTTGATCCTTTATTCGATTTGATTCATAATTCATCGATATCATAATTTTTTCATTAATTTCATAGAAAAAACGTAAATTTTTGTGAATTTTTCAAGTCCGACAGCTGAGCCAAATTTATACCCCCAATCGAAGGGTCATCGTCCGCCAACCTTTTATATAAATGACGGTAAAATGCTACTTTTTAAAATACAAATGTAAAATTTATTTTTTATATATCATTTACTTCCATTTTTGATCCTTTATTCGATTTGATTCATAATTCATCGATATCATAATTTTTTTCATTAATTTCATAGAAAAAACGTAAATTTTTGTTAATTTTTCAAGTACAATATATAATATTTTTTATATTTACGCAGTATAATAAATTGATGATGTCTTTTAATTCTCCTACTATATATCGAATCGGATTAAAGATAAATCTTCTTTTAATCGTTGTGTGAAACAATTTCAAATAATTTAAACGTATATCTATTAATGAAAAAAAAAAAATCAAATATATGAATATAATATAAATATTTTTAATTTTATTTTAAGAATAGATATGTATATATCTCACAGGCGGTGGTTGTGGCGTCACATATATACATTTAAATTTAGAAGAAAAAAACTAATAAAGATGTAGTTTTCCTGAGATGTGATAAATAAAACTCAATTTTTCTTTATAAATACTATCTCAGGCAACTATCATCTGACTCCTGTCAAAATTTGAACCAGCTGGGTCTTTTAGTTTTTGTTTGACTTTCATTAATTACAGCATTTTCGCTAATATCTTAATGAAAAATGTCGTTTTTTCTATGAAATCCACGAAAATAATTGAGATATCGATGAAATTTTAATTTATTCGTGTTTAGAATCAGAAATAAAAAAGAATGATATATAAAATTTATAAATTTAATATTTTGTATTTAAAAAATATATTTATATGATATAATAAAAAGATATCATCATATTGATATCTAGGGATGAAACGAGTATCATAGTAGTTGCGTACGACGCAAACTGAAGTTCGTTCCGAAGAACACTAACATTTAATTTTGATTGTTGGTTGATAGCAAGAAGAGATTTAATCTATCTTTGATCATTTTATTTCTCTTTCCAATTGAACTGTCATTTCGAGTTTGTAAACAATGTTTGAAATTGGAAAATGACATACTGTAGTGGGGGTAATTTGCATTCGGGACGCCAATTGTAGTGGGGATTAATTAGAGGTGGAAAAGGTGTAAAACACGTATGGGCGCCAACAAGGGTTACTTGTAAGGAAAAGTTTTGGAAGAAATAGATATAAAGGTGAGAGTGATGAAAGGTGAAGGGGAAGAAATGAAATAACTCGGCTTTTCACAGTAACAAGTGTATTTCATGAAGATAATCTAACTAGCCTAGTGAGGAGACCAATTGGGCAAGGAATTATAATTGATCCGGTCCCCCTTGTATTCAATATACAATTTAAAGGTTATCGGATTACTGGTTAGTAATCCACGGAAAGAGAAAGGATAAAATAGAGAAGATGGGGGTGAGTATGACACACACGACCGCTAGTGAGTAGCGTCGGGTGTAGACTGACTTGTCGACCGACGCGTTATTTGGCGGTTGAAAATCTTGATTGATGATTGGCTGTTCATTTGCCAATCATCGATGAGCGGCCTTTAATAAAGAGGGTGACTGTTGATGAACTTTGTAATATTTTATAAAATGCGTTACTTTGTCTTTCGGAGACCGGCCATCTGCCGATAAAAGGTTTTCGGCGAGACCCAGACATTGTTTGAAGTCTCTTGCTGACAAAGTAAGAGATTAAAGTTATTATTTAAGTTGACCCTCAGTGGCGGCTTTCTTTTGAGAGGGAATCCCTCTTACAATACATATTTAAATATTTCATATTTTTATTTTTGAAAAATTTGCGATTAAATTTGTAGAAATATCAATTTATGCGAATTATTATATTATATGATTTCATTCTTGCCTCCTGATATTATATAATAAGCCTTTATTTTTTAATCATCCTGTATTTTGATTGACCTTTTGTAATTTTATTTTCCATAATAGGTATAATTAAAAAAATACATTGAAAAAATGTTATATAATAAATAATCAAATAAATATATATTAATAAATCGGAACATGATGGTTTTTGTTTAGTTGAAAAGTGTGTTAAGCAATATTTATTTTGTCAAATTAAATATGCCTTTTTAAATATACAAAATATATAATTTATATATGTATATTTATATTTATTGTTTAAACTCCTCATAAAATGTTTTTTTTTTTTATTCATCACATATTATTTTTATTATATATTATTATTAAATAAAATGACAATTATTAATCATCGCCCGTGGTGTGTGTTCACTACCCTTCATGAGGGAGAGTGGGACTCGCTTGTTTATTTTCGATCAACTTTTTACCAAAGCTTGATGATTGGCATTATTTATTTATTTCAATTATTTACATTCGATATCACCTTTTGTTTGAATATTTTATGTATATATAATAAAATTATTACTCTCTTGGGTGATTTTTTTTTTAAATAAATTAAAATTTTAATTAAAATATATTTAAAAAAATATATTTTTAGATATTAATTTAAATAAAAGATTAAGAAAATTTATTGTATTATATATATCTAATCTTATTACACCATAAAAAATTAAATTTATATATAATATAATATATATCTTTCTGATCTTGAAAATTTGTGGAAAGTGAGTATCTGATAGGGGTTTTTTGATGATATTAATTATAGAAAAACAATTTTCAGTGTTTTATTCTTAATTAAAGTAATTAATTAAAATGCGTCTGACTTAACGTGTAAATCCTAAGCAAGGGCAGAGCCTATCAAGTTGGCTATATTTTAATTGGGTGTCCTATAATCAGTAGAACGCGTTTGAATCCGGAGGCTGAATTCCCTTGCCAGGCCCGGGACTTGAACCCGGGACCATGAGAATGTGAGGCAGGTTCGCTACCCACACACCCAATGGCGCCTTCAGTAAATTGATTATAAGATTAATATATAGCTAGAGAATTTCCATTGCCAGGAATGAGACTTAATCCTGGGACATGTGTATTATTACCGTTAACCACCATCCTGCGAGTACATAAATAATATAAATACGCAGTATGAATCCGGAATTTCCCCATAGATGGTACTCGCAATCAGTTTAAAGACCATAAAACCGCTTCTGAAACGCCATCTTCTCCCTCTAACAGCTCACCAAGTTTGTCAACACACAATAACCTAAGTTTCATACACCGATATAGTTTTTTATAACCTCAAATATGTCGAGTTTTGTGCCTACGAACTTTCGGACAGCATTGATTTTCTACTATCATTTGAAGAAAATTGCTATAGAATCGCATATAATGCTTGATATGAATGATATGATGGATGACTACTTTATATATATACACTATAATATTTCAACAAAGCTGCTTGCTCTTGAGAAATATTACTAATAATTAATAATTTTATTTTAACACTATTAATGTTATTAATTCATATATGGGTTTATATATTATTAGGGTGACTATATTTCGAAAACACCAAACCGAGACATTTGTAAAAAAAATTTACCTTTTTTTTTAGAGCCATATTGAATGAAAAATCGAAAATAAGAGCCAACTGATTGTATGAAAACGTTCGTCGGACCTAAATATTTAAAAACCAGGACAATAGACTGTCCCGAAGACATTTTTCGGGACGCCGGAACAGAGCACCTAAAATCGGGACAATCCCAGAAAAACGGGACGTTTGGTCACCCTATATAATATATATAAGCACTGGAAATATGTCACTTATTAGTTATGGATTATATTAAATAGATTGTGATTCTTTTTACGAAAAAAATTATATATAAACTTTATATAGTTACATATTTTTACATAGTTTTCTTTAATTTTCCAAAAATATTGCTGACGAATTTCTAAATCTACTTACAATACTAACCTTTTTACTTTTTTAATTTGCTTTTCAAATTTACATTCCTATTATATTTATTATTTTTCTAAAATCATATAATATATTATATATTATATATATATAATATACACTGATGGACAAAATTAAGAGATGTGTGAAAATGCTTTCCAGCTCCTAATTTTGTCCATCAGTGTATAACTGACTTGATAGGCGTTGTCCTTGCGTAAGACATACAAAAGTTAGAATTTTTATATATATTGTAGACAGAAAGTCCTCTGCCCCCCCCCCCTACAAACACCTTAACTAATTCTGGGAATGGCCCAGAAGGAATGGGTAAGGGGTCTATTGTTTTGCACCCATATAAAAGGCCAGAAGGCCAGTGTGAAGGGAGAGTTAGTGTACACTGAGAATTACTGAAGCATCCTGAATAAGATCTCTCTCTGTATCGTAAGCCTGCTACAAAAGGTTATACTACTTCAGAGTCCATAAGCCAGTTTGAATCCAAGCTAATCGAGAAGGTCTTTCGATCTCAAGAAACCCGCGAGACACCTTCCAGCACACCCACTCAGCGGCCCAGATAAGTGACACAATCCACTCTTCAATACACAAATCAGTGCTAGCTGACACTTAAAACAACTTTAGTATTAATAATAGTGATTAATCTTACTTAATATCAATTGATATTTTCTGTAATTTTATTGAAGCCAGAGTGCTAACTAGTGTATAATAAATTTAGAATAAGTATTTAAATATTTTATTTTATTTTTTTCCTTCCTGATTATCCTGTTGGATACTCCAATATATACATAATAATAATATATATTAGATATATGTATTTTCTACATCTTTGTAAATCAATTAAATTAATGCAATGGAATATTTTAAATTATTTTGAAAAAGCAATAGTTTTAATTATACTCATTTTAGCTTTTCATATAATTTCAATAATTTACTTTTATAACATCTCTGAGGAGGAGACGAACTTAATTACAACCAGGAACGATAGATATGAATATAGAACTATTTGGAACATTTTCTTGTCCCTTTAAAATGGCCATTCCGATTCGGTTGCCTTCTCTGGTATTTATGCTGAACAAATTTGGCCGGGATATGGCCCACAGGCTACAATTACCAGCTGAATGCAAACCATCCGAAATGGCGTTACTATTCCCATTCCAAACCTCGGCGGTGTAATTTGTAATTTACTCTAGTTGGTTATTGCGGTCATTGTCGATTCTTTTGCTACTTACAGTATCTCTCTGACAAATTTATAAACAAAGGGGAGGCAGCTGGTCTCTCTGATAACGACATTAACAGTAAAACATTTCAATCTAGGAGTACTGAGTTCTGGCGCCGCGTATTCGACTATAAAATAATGACTTTATATAAAAGATAGCTTTACATTTCGATTCATTCATACAAAAAGAGGGGGGAGAGAGAGAGAGAGAGAAAAGGCAAATCAAATATTACTTTAAATGAATAAAACATAAATGAAAATTATGAATGAATTCATGATGTAATTTGTCGTGGATATTCAATGAATAAATGAGTATTGAGTCAAATTATTTATATATTATTATAATATATATAAATATAGAAAATAAAGACTGTCATTAATAAATAGTCATTTATTTTCTTGAATTGATACAAAATTTCAATAAGAGATTTGTCTCTCTTGAAGTAAATAAATAAAATAATATAAATATAAATTTTTTTTTATAAAATAACGTTTTTCTCATGAACTAAAAAGGATAAAATATTTTTCTATAAGCCCGACAAAGTTTATGGATGAATTTCTTCATATACAACGAAAAACGTTGGGCGCATTTTAGTTATATTTATTTATGAAACATCAAGTCAAATTTTTGTGTATTAATAAAAATTTTATTAAACACATCAAATAACATTTTTTTTTATTATGCAATAAAATTGATAGAATAAGATTTAAGAAATTAATATTTTATTAATTTTTCAATGTAATATTTTTATATCAAAGTATGTAACATATTTTAAAAGAATGATTATTTTCTTAAATTTACAAATTTATCAATCAAAGTCAAAACAGTTGATTATATTAGAAGAAATAGTGTTACTTGTTAATGAAGGGTTTTAGTGTGGTATGTAAATATGTATATAAATTATAGCTCTATAAAGGAATTTATTTGCATAGAAATAAAATAGAAAGCAAATGTAAACGAAATGTGCCCAACGTTTTTCGTTGTATATAAAGAAATTCATCCATAAACTTTGTCGGGCTTATAGGAAAAATATTTTATCCTTTTTAGTCCTTGAGAAAAACGTTATTTTATAAAAATGTTTTTATATTTATATTATTTTATTCTTTTTAGTGCAATTTTAATTCGATAAATTTATTTAATATAACAAGAAGTATAGAAAAGATGATGTTATACGAGAATCTTTAAGTATAAAAGGTTGATTGTTTATAAGTTTGCCAATTTCTAATACACTTCATCTATTGTGTGAGCAAGTCCGAGAATGTTTATGATTATAATAATATATTTATAAATAAACAATTAATAAAGTGAGATTTTGTAAATATTTATTATTTTACTCTTATATCTTCTTTTTTTTATATTTTAAATATTTTCTACTTTTTAGTATAATTTTGCAATCGATATTAATTCACAATTGAAGTTATTATTCTTCATTTCGCTTCTCTCTATACAACATTAATTAAAAATTCCTATTTTAATGTTTAAAATTATTTTGTATTTTTTCAAAATTAAATTCAATCAATATTTATCCAACAGATGGCGTGAATGAAAATTCAAATTTTATATATACTTTTTATATATGTTTATTTATGCACAAAAAATTAATTGTTAGAATTATTAGTTAAATTTGCCTTTTAAAATAAAAAAAATTAATAAATGTGTAAAAAAAAAAATGTTTTTGGCAAGATTTGAACCGCGGAGGCAAAATCATAATAGAGCGCATTTGCTTGTTGAGCCATGATAATTTTGAAGTTTTGAGCGAAGTTGAGAAAAACGTTATAAAAATAAAACCTTTATCATTTGATTTAGATAGAAAAAAATTTTATAAATTCAATTTTTAGAAAATTGAATTATTCCAAATATTAAAATTTTATAAACAAATTTCAGTTATTTTATACATATTAGTTTTATAAACTACAAGGACCTATGAGATAGAGATATGAGATCGTAATACACCTTTAAAATTCTCCTATAAAATCTATAAAATCTATTATTTTTCAATGATCGATAAAATTAAAACATGAATCATATAAATAAAGAATAATTAGTTTGCAAAAGTTAATAATAATATCATCTATTTAGGTCAAACTACATCATTCCCTCATCCATCCTCAACTCTTTTTCGAGAACTGACAACATTTGACTCGAGTTTGACAAATTAGATATCAAATAAATTAATTAATCATGTCAAACTTATAGTGTTTGAATTAAAAATAAATGAATAAATAAAAGTTTAATTACAATGATAAAAAAGTTGAATATTACACTCTTAAAATATTCATTTTTCAATTTTTTTTTCTACAATATTAGAAATATTTTTAATGTTCAAAAGAGTTTCCAGTTTTTTTTTTTGGTTTTTTTTTTTTTTTATTATATTATTAACTTTAAATTTTTTTAAAAGTCATCTTAATTAACAGGTTTGTTCGCGGATCGAGTTTCGATATGGGGGTATGAGCACTCGAAATTTGGATGTTCGTGAGTATAGACTGAATTAAAAGATTTTAAAATTCGTTGTTCATGGATCAAATGTAAACCTCGAATTAGTTCAGAATAGGTTCGACAAGATCTAAAATCAAAATAAATTAATTCTATGGTTAGGTATTCAAAAAAAATGGCTTTCCACTAAATAAATTCATTAATGAACACATAAATGAATTAAACAAATAATATTAGTCTTCGTTTCTTACCATTTTTAAATAAAACAAGTTTCGGGCATTTGAAAATTACTTTGGATTGAGGAGATTTTTAATTGGTGTGAGAATAATGTTATATTTTTTTATGAAAAGTTTATTCAATTTATATAAAGCTAATATAAAGAAGGGATTATAATAAAAAAAAATAATTTATAAAATTTCTGATATAGAACTCATAAATCCACTGAGGGAATCATTTGTTTATTTATTTGAAATCCGGATATTGATTTGTAATTCTATAATACCAATTTTTCTGTTATTAATTTTTGCTGACAATTAAACTTTAAAAGAATTTCCATTCAAAGATTAAATATAAAAATGAATATACATATATATATATAAAAGGCAATGTCTGTGTGTCTGTCTGTGTGTCTGTGTGTCTGTCAAATACTCAAAAACTACCCGTCCGATTACGGTGAAACTTTCAGGGATTGTTGTGGGCATCCCAGGGAAGGTTTTAATCTATATATATAAAGAGCAATGTCTGTGTGTCTGTCTGTGTGTCTGTCAAATACTCAAAAACTACCCGTCCGATTACGGAGAAACTTTCAGGGATTGTTGTGGGCATCCCAGGGAAGGTTTTAATTAAGAAAAATTTAGTTTTATTGATCACATATCTGGAAAAAATCATCTTCAATAGTTTTTTTTAATTTAAATGTATATATGTGACGTCACAGTCACCGCCTTTTAGATATAGTACCGGAACCCCGAGCCTCGGCTTGGTACTTAAGTTAAAAAAAATGATTCATTATTATTGGATTTGGCTGGTAATATTAATACCTGAGACACCGAGCTCTCGCTCTACCCTTTAAAAAATATTGACATACAATTCTTTAATTATTTATTACAATTATTAAATGTATTAAATAATATTTTATTGAAAAAATATTAAAAATTATAAAACTATCTAAAACTTAATTAATAAAAGAACAATGAATAAATAAATCACGAAAATAGATAAAAAAAATGCACGCGGCGAGTTTCGATTCTTTGAACTCGGGGAGTAAAAACAATTGTTTTTACCACTGGTCTAAGATATTTTGATAATAACAAACATATTTTTACCATCTTTCAAAGACATTTATTTGTTTTGTTGTTTTTTTTTTGAGAGAGATTAATAAATATATATATATTTTATTAAAAATAAATATTTTTAATTTTATTTCGAAATTAAATAATGAATTTTAAAATATTTTAAATATAAAAAAATGTTAATACAATATCATTTAAAAAAAAGCGGGAGTCAACCAACTGTATTTTATTTTGTTGTTTTTTTTTGAGAGAGATTAATAAATATATATATATTTTATTAAAAATAAATATTTTTAATTTTATTTCGAAATTAAATAATAAATTTTAAAATATTTTAAATATAAAAAAAATATTAATACAATATCCTTTAACAAAAGGCGGGAGTAAAATTCAAAATGGATGCCATTGACGTCACCCATATATAATTTTTAATTAAGAAATAAATAATGAAGCTGTATGTTTCAAGAGATATGATCAATAAAACTTAATTTTTCTTTATAAATACTATATCTAGTGTGAATTTGAAAAAAATCGTTAGAGCGGTTTTTGAGAACCAATATATATAGAAATATATATAGAAATATAGATATATACAATTTTAGCTAGCATAATAAGATAAGATATCTATTCTTAAAATAAAATTAAAAATATTTATATTATATTCATATATATGTAAAATAATAATTATATTATTTTAATATTCCTATAAGTTGGTATCACAATTTATTATTATTTATAAGTAATTAATATTATTAATTGGTATTAATAAATAAATAATATTAATTATATTAACTTAATATTTCTAACTTTGTATTATAATAATGAGACGGAATTGTTGTGTGTTAAGGTTAGGTAAATTAGATTTTATAAATTGAAAACCATTAGTTATACTCTTAAGTTATTTAGTTATTAACAAGATAAGAATTGACTATAAAAACCAATTTGTTTTTAGGTAAGAATATATTATTGTATTTATTGTAATTATTTAAAATTTTTCTAATGTAATAAGATGTTTTTAGCAAACAAATCTGTCTATAGTCCATTTGATTAAACCTACCATCTTATATATAGATTGTCGTGTATAAGATATTAGGGGTGAGGTATTTTATAAGAAAAATTGGGTTAAAAATAAGTTTAATTAATTGGTAGCACTCTGGATTGAATTTAGAATAATTAAAAGTGTTATTGAAACCGCGTAGGTTGATTAGGGAATGACAAGATTGAATAGGTTCAATTAAAAAATGCTTATATAAAATTATAACTAAAAATGATTTATTTAATAAAACTGTAAGAATTTAAATTACAATAGATAACTCAAGAAATTAAGATGAATCTATATATATAAAAGGCAATGTCTGTGTGTCTGTCTGTGTGTCTGTGTGTCTGTCAAATACTCAAAAACTACCCGTCCGATTACGGTGAAACTTTCAGGGATTGTTGTGGGCATCCCAGGGAAGGTTTTAATCTATATATATAAAAGGCAATGTCTGTGTGTCTCTCTGTGTTATTGTTTTGTGTTTTGTACATATATATGTAAAATAAAGAACAAACAGAAATAAGAAAATAAATTTTAATTAATATAATTTATAAAAAAAAAATAATGTTCATAAACTTAGAATATTATTTATTTAATTAATTAAAATCTACTTAAATAAATGCAAAGAGCCACAAATATATTAGTAAATATATAAATAATAATATGAAATAGTCAATAAATCTTACTTATTATACTAGGAAAATTTGTTGTTGATTAAATTAAAATATATTTTCCAAGAAAACAAATATATGTCTAATCTACTTATACTGATTGAAACAAAATGGATGAAAACCTTTTACATACAGACTTTCAACCAAATACCATGTATCACTCGGGGGTACAGGGGGCGGAGCCCCCGTCTAGGTGTGAAGAGCGCCTGGAAGGCGCTCGGAGCAGCTAGTTGTACTATAAATGAATATATATATATATATATAAATATTGTAACATATTCGAATAAATATGCTTTTGATACACAAGGGTAGAAAGTCCTAGAAAGACATTTCTAACAAACATTGACATCAGCACATACTCATCCTCATAAATAAATAAATAAAATAGGTGAAACTTTGATAGAACAAAGAGACTAGAAAGGAAATGTTTTCTATTGATAAAGACAATACAATATTTCCTCAATTCTTTTATAAAAATTCGTCAAATACTGCACACCTGGTTGCCAGAGATATTTGCAAGAGGTGACCAATCCACAGAGAGAGGTCTTGGAGAAAGAGGGGAGTGATAGATGTCAATGGAGAGGGGTGAAGAGTTTTCGCTATTGATGAACAACAATTTTGGAATTAGTCTTCATTATGTTGAGAGAGAGACCAATTTATCCCTGAGTGGACCCCCAGGAGGATTCATCGCGGCCAAACCACATTGAGTAACTGTCGCTGCCTAAGATGTCCAAGAAATCCTGATGATTGAAACGGAAGATTCAAGTCTCTAGAATTCTCCAACTATCCTTAATTATAATACAGCTAAGTGGTCGTCCCTTAAAATTGCAATTGCTCAATAAATAAATTTCATTTAATTTATCTGATTTCCCACGGTACACACGGTACCTTAATAAACAAACAACTCTTGATAATTACTTTGTTATCTATTATTATAATATCAATTCTTTTAGTATTAAATATTCAATTTTATTATAATTTTAATATATAGTACCGGGACCCCGAGCCTCGGCTCGGTACTTAAGTTAAAAAAAATGATTCATTATTATTGGGTTTGGCTGGTAATATTAATACCTGGGATACCGAGCTGTCGCTCGAAAAAATGTTTAGACATTATTATAGACATTTTCATTCTGTAAATTAAATAATTTTATTTCATTTAAATAAATATCTATTTTTAAATAATTTTTCTCTCTACATTATTTATCTAATTCTGACAATATATTAAGATCACACCGGGACCCCGAGCCTCGGCTAGGTAATTAAGTTAAAAAAAAATACCGCTGGTCTATGATATTTTGATAATTACAAAGATATTTTTACCATCTTTCAAAGACATTTATTTGTTTTGTTGTTTTTTTTTGAGAGAGATTAATAAATATATATATATTTTATTAAAAATAAATATTTTTAATTTTATTTCGAAATTAAATAATGAATTTTAAAATATTTTAAATATAAAAAATGTTAATACAATATATCATTTAAAAAAAAAGCGGGAGTAAAATTTCAATATGAATGTCATATGTCATCGATAAATAATAAATAATATTAATAAATATTAAATTTAATAAAAGAACAATGAATAAATAAATATAAAATAGTAATTTATTAAAAAATAATAGATTAAAAAAAAAAAAAAAATTATTTCAAAACCATTTTTTATTTTGTTGTTATTTTTTTTTTGAGAGAGATTAATAAATATATATATATATTTTATTAAAAATAAATATTTTTAATTTTATTTCGAAATTAAATAATAAATTTTAAAATATTTTAAATATAAAAAAAATATTAATACAAAATTAAAAAAAGGCGGGAGTAAAATTTCAAAATGGATGCCATTTACGTCACCCATATATAATTTTCAATTAAGAAATTAATAATGAAGCTGTAAGTTTCAAGAGATGTGATCAATAAAACTCAATTTTTCTTTATAAATACTATATCTAGTGTGAATTTGAAAAAAATCGTTAGAGCGGTTTTTGAGAACCAATGGTTATAGATAAATAGATATATAGATATATACAATTTTAGCTAGCATAATAAGATAAGATTTGCATTTTATTCTGATCGAGTTCAATTTTATCCTTTCCCTTATCAGCCGTCACGGTTTCATTCCCCAATTATTCTTGAAAATTTAACCAGAGTGCTACTAATTAATTAATTATTAATTTCCAACCCATTTTTCGCATTAACCAACCCATACTAAACCATAATATATACGACAATATATATATATGAACTGTTCCGATTATTATATACATATTTTTAGGAAAAATGTTAAATATTTATGTATATACATTTTTCATTTTATTATTGATTTATTTTTTATTTTTATTACTCACCCCAATAAGTAAATACATAGTTGTTTAAATGTTATGTTCTTCTTTTAATATTTTTTATTTTAAAACAAAACAAAATTGGTCTTATATATATTTTTATTATTTTTTTAATTTAGTAGAAAGTAATTCCATTTACTCAATGTTTTCCATGAATATATTCTTCATTTTATGGGATCCCGCTTTGTGAATTATCCTTACGGACGAATTAGTTCATAAAAGCGTGGTATTCCTTGTATCCGTTTCATTATGCTATCGTTCAAATTACAGTAGAAGTAAAATTTATTAGAAATAAGATAAGCTTATTTTTTAGGTAATTTATTGAAAAACATCAAATAGAGTATGATTTTAACTTCTTTCTTCTTAATTAAATATATAATTTAAAATTGGAATTTTATCTAGTTATTTAATTAGGAATTTACAATATACTTTTAGTATTCATATATTCCAGGGAAGAACAACAGGTTATTCCAATTAAACCGATTTTTATAATTTAATTATATTAATAATTATATTATATTATATTAATAATCAATATAAATTTATTACAGTTATTGTTCTATTTTTTTGTCAATAAAATTAGATTATTTAATGGGAGGTTAATTAAAATAGAGAGAAGAAAATTACAAGAATAGTGGTCTAGGGAATAAGTAATGAAGATTCCAGTTCGTGTTCTAAGTTATTTCACTTATTTAATAGTTAAATGTAAATTAGAAAAATCAATAAAAGAGGAGAGATATAACTTTTTAAAACACTTCTTATTGAACTTAGAATGATTGCTGTAAGGTATATGGTCACCTAAGATTCTGAGGTCGATAACAACGAATTTTCTTTAGACATCTTTTCTTCCTTAAAGATCAATCAATCAATCTCTATCACTCCATTCTTTTTCAATGTCTTCCTTTCCATGTTCTTAGTTGGAAGAGGACAAGAACAAGAGAATCCACTCTTAATAAAAACTAGCTTTACTACAATTATATATTATAGAAATTAATTAAATACATTTACAGTCTTTTATTGAGAGAGATTTTGCAATATTATATTATTAATTCTGGATTATTATATATTATATTAATATCTTATTTTTTGAATATCGATTATATTCTAGACTTGTTGAAATTAGTTTATTCCTATTGTTATAAGTTGTTTTTTTATTGTTTGATATTGATTATTAAATCCTTATCCTAGTCCTAGAGTTCTTCCCAGGGGCGGACTAAGGCCTAAGCAACCTAGTCACGTGCCAAGACCCGTAATTTTTGGGCCCCGAAAATTTTTGTACATGAATATTGTAGGAGAAAAGTTGAAGAATACAAGATAGTTGAATATAAAGTATATATAAAGTATATATATATATGTACAAAATATACAGTTGCATAAAGATTTCATAAAAATAACCTAAACTTCCTAAGTTAACTATAATTTAACTTAAGAGAAAGCATAATACATAAAGAGAGGATATATCTATCTATCTATTTAATCTTATTATGCTAGTTAAAATTGTATATATATATATATATATATATACATATGTATATATGTATATATATATATATATATATATATATATGTAAATATGTAAATGGGTTCTCAGAAACCGATTGATCGAAATCCACACCAGATATAGTAGTTATAAAGAAAAATCGAGTTTTATTGATCACAACTCTGGGAAAAATGATCTTCATTAGTTTTTTTTTAATTTAAATAGATATGGCGTCACAAATGACCACCAGCCAAATTCGATAATTAGGAATCATTTTTTTTAATGATCAAGCGGTGGCTTGGTGAACCATGTATGACCTAATAATGTACCAGGTATAATCTAAGGAAAGTATAAAAACAGCATAGCCATAGGCAGCAAAGGCCATTCTTTACTGTCTTCCAGTGCATTAATACGTACGTTTAAGAGGTGTGTAATTTATCACTATTTTTTTTTAAATTATGTTCTTTAAAATTATTTGAATGGCGAGTCGGTGAATCAGCAGGTGAATAATATCAGCCAAACCCGATAATAAAGAATCATTTTTTTTATTGACCGAGTGGTGGCTCGGTGAACCAGGTATTATTATTGAGGACCACAGTTTCATTCATTTTAATCAGATTGATGCAATGATGCAACATTTAATAATTGTAATAAATAATTAAAGAATTGTATATCAATATTTGAGCTTGGTGTCCCAGGTATTAATATTACCAGCCAAACCCAATAATAATGAATAATTTTTTTTTTAACTTAATTACCGAGCCGAGGCTCGGGGTCCCGGTACTACATAAAAGAGAGAGCAAGCACACGCTGAGACAATTAAATATATATGTAATCACAGCGCCTACAGTGTAAAATCAATCAATCACATTAGTAAATGAACCAATCACCAGATCACTCTTAATACATAGTTATTAATAGTTATTCATAGTTAAAAATATTTAAAATTTTAAATTATTTCCTACAATATTATTTTCCTTTTTTTTTCTTGGAATCCGATAAATAAATAGGCCTACATACCCCATATGCTTTAAAACCAAACTATCAAACACGAAGTACATATGTCCTGACTGAAAAATAGGCCTGAAATTACAACGTTTCCTAGGGCCCACTTTAGCCTTAATCTGCCACTTGTTCTTCCTGAAAGATTTAAAGCTTAACACAAATGAATGAATCAGGACGGATTTTAAAAGTTGCTTGGATTTTTCCCTTACAAAGATGACTATATTCTCTTTAAAGAACTCAAAAGATATGAAAGCAATTGAAAAGGAACAATATACATAATAAATAGAAGTGGTAGTAAAACTCTCTCTGCTGATGCTTATTTAATCTCCTAAATAATTTTTATGTCATTAATATAATATAATTAAAAATGTATAATAATAACTAAAAAAATATAGATGTTGACGTGATAAACTAGAAATATAATAAATATGAGCTCGTCTATCTGTAGATTTACATATTTCTTTGTCTTTCTTAGATTGGTGAAAAAATACACGTTTCACCCTTTGACTATAATTTATCCAGTATGAGACATAAGCAATGAATAAGTTTTAATGTATCATAAAAGCTTATTGTTCATCTCGAAACGACATGTTAGGGATTTAGACTTAACAATAAATTATTATAAATATTCTATTTCATGCTATTATAAACTAAAATCAAGATGAATTTCTTTTAAAAAGGGGGGATGCAAAGAAAATGGAAATATATTACATTTAATATTTTTAGGTAGTATTTTATAGAGGATTCATGTGAATTGCTAAAGATTTTTAATGTTCTTTTAGTTTTGCTTTTAAATATGACAAAATATGAAACAATTTATTAATACTTTATATAGCTACATCTATACATTAATAAATAGGTAAAGGTAAACTATGTAACTCCTGGAAATTTATTAACGAATCGTATTAAAAATCTATTTATTATTTCTATTTGTATTACATTAGTTTTAATTTTGATCCATGTCTTTGAGAAAAGATTGAAAATATTTGAAAATAAGTTTTTTTATAACATTTATAGTCCAAAAAATGAGATTGCATGACCTGTAAGTATTATAAATCTAAAAATAAATACTTTTAGAATCGGGGAGATAACGATGAGTAGAACAGAGTTGATTATGAAAGTTTGTTTACAGACGAAACCGTCCAAAAACAGACAATATAAAGAATGATCTGAGAAAATTATTATACTTGGAAGTATTTCAAGATGGTTTTCCAGAAATTGTTCTAAGAAAATGGTTACAGCAGAGCAAGAATATTTTTAGTTCAGTATTATCACAGATATAAATAGATATTCTAGTATATTTCTAAATCCGGTTGATATTATATTATAATACTCGTATATGCATATAAATACTTTGATCTAGTAACACTCCTGTTTTTGATTTAACATGATAAAATGTTAAAATCATAATTTATTACACCATTTCCTAAATCAAACTGTACAATTTAATTCTTTAAATGACAAAATTTAAATTAAAGTTTTTGGATAATTAGAATTTCTGTTACACGAGGACCTTTTCCAGTGGTTGGTTGTTTTACATGAAAACCGCTTGAGAAAAGGAATGTTGCTTGCTGCTGTTGGATAATTTATAAATAGATTAGGCTAATATCAAGGGGTGATATCCCAAATACGTCTAGAAGTGGAATGGGGTTCCGACCGTGTCTATATAATAAATGAGACCTGGGCCACAATGCATTCAACACCTCCCCCAATTGGTATGACACGGGGGCTGGAGCCGAGAAACGCGCTTATGAATATTTGCACATGGAAATTCAATTAATTTCGACATAGACGAATAGACAGACAGAAAGACGAGCGGACGGACAACGAGACCCGCGATGAATAACGAAAACTCGTTTTGCAGTCAAGTAGAAAAGGAAGAGCTTATAAAACCATAAAATGTATACTAAAAACAAAAGGGCATAGTTGGGCAATCGTTTGGAAAGAACAATTTATATAATTTATATTTATTAAATTGGAAGGAAAAAAAATCATTTCAAGACACAATTTTTTAAACATTTACTTTTCTTTTTTTTTCTTATATATATATATATATATATTAATATAAATGTAAATAAACATATAAAGCAATTTCTGTTTGTTATTTGAATATAAATATAATAAAAATTGAAAAAGAAAAAAAATTAATTTATTTTATAATCATATAATGAGAAGATATGAATAGTTAAGTATATTGTAGAGATTATATCAACTCCAGCCACTCAGGGGAGTCAAACCGATTATATATATAACTCCAATTATTATAATATTGCTAGTAATATAATGTAATGTAATGTAATGTAATGTAATGTGCAACATATGAAGTGAATAATGAACTTGATAATCTTAATATTGCAATGCAATATACATTTTTCTGTAATCAATAACCCTGAATTTAATACCAACTGTGAACACTTTGGGCTTCATTTTCTCAGTTTCTTTCTTTATATGTAAAGTTAATCGCCGCTTTGGCTTCTGAGTGGCACATACGTATATATCGTACATTATATAGAATTTATTATACTATTATCTTATTATATAGTGTTATATGCATATGATTATTAACCTTTTTGATTTTAAAAATGTTCACAGAATTTTTATAAACATTTTTGGGTTGAAGAATCATCAACCTATCTCACTCCCCTCTCTCAATCCTTCTCTCTCTCTCTCTCTCTCTCTCTCTCTCTATATATATATATATATATATATATATATATATATTATCAGATTTATCAGGGATATAATCACGTATTTTTGTGAGATTGTTTTCTCGACGTTTCGGCACCCATTTTGGCGCCATTTTCAAGAGATTTATTTAGGTGGGATTATTTTTGGGATTCTGGGTCTTAGCCTGTGTGACCAAGGGTTAATATCGGGATTTTGGGTTGATAGAATGGGTGGTTTTGTACTCACTGCGTTGCTGTAGAGCTCCGAAGAATCCTGGGCAATCCTGAGACCGGCACACGTCCGCACTGGCCAACTGACCCAGAATCCCAAAAATAATCCCACCTAAATAATCTCTTGAAAATGGCGCCAAAATGGGTGCCGAAACGTCGAGAAAACAATCTCACAAAAATACGTGATTATATCCCTGATAAATCTGATAATAATAATAACAATAACATTCACGGAAACCTAAACCAACATATATATATATATATATATTTAATCAATTAATTGTTTTTTCTTAATTTTTAAAGGATGTGTTACTGAACTGAAAAAGGCTTCGGATTTCTAGAGTTTTATTTCAAAAATTAATTTCAGAGTATTTTTATTTATATATTCACAAGATTTAATTATATATATTCATGTAAATGTTGAACAGTACTAGAAATTAATTTTAAATAGTTGGGTGACTAAACAGACATCTAAATTGAAAAATAGTATATTAACCAATATTATTGTCAAATATATCTTCCTCCTTAACGAAATATAAATTATCATGTTTCCTGGGAAATTATCATATTTCAAAAATTTTCAGAAACTATGTTTATAGGCAAAATCTTTACCAAATATATATATATATAAGAACTGTTTTATTATTTGGAAAAATTGCTAGTAATATGTTAAAAAGGGATGTTTTTTCTAACAGTAAAATAGAAGATTTCTTAGATGATTTGTTTATTTAAAATGTAAATTTTCAGTGAGTTCTCCAACAATACATAAGTAACTCATTTTAAAAAAGTTACTGAAAATATTAATAACTTATAAGTTTAAAAAAGCAAGCGTTTAATATAATTTTATATTCAAAAATTGTAAGAGTTGAAATTTAATAGTGTATAGTTCATTTTAGTGGTCCATTTAACTCATGTTTTCATGACTTAACCTCACTTTATTCTCCTTCCTCTCTCTCCCTTTCAACTTTCTCTCTCCCTCTCTCTCTTTCTTCATTTCCTATTCAACATCCTGCCAGATTCCCAAGAGAATAGTGGATATTTAATCACCATATACGATTAGTCGATCTGTTTGCTGTAATCAAGAAATTCTATTCATGTTCGTCATCCGTTTGAAAAGTCGTGTCAAAGAGAATTGATGTTCATTTGGACAAGCGTCATGCTTTTGTTTCATATTCCTTTGTCTTCAATTATAGTTACTTTAAAGTTAAGTTTTTAATAACTAGTGCATGCCTTATCATCAAAATATTTATTTTATAATATCATAAAAGATTAGGATTATTTTAATCCTCGAAAGATTATAAATACACCTATCCCCCGATTTACACGGTAGATACGTTCCTGAGAAAAACGTGTAAATCGAAAATTGAAAATTTTCAAGTCAAAACCGTGTAAATCGAAAAGCTTGCAGAAAATGCATAATTTTGCTATTAACAGTTGTGATTTTTTTCAATATTTTTAGGTGTACACAGAAATAAAAATAAAATGCATTGACAGGTTAAAATATGTAATATATTACGGAAACACTGTTTTTTTATTTAATTACAATACATTAAACAGAAGAACAAAAAATAAAACCAAAGGTGTTTTATTATCCTTCATCACTATCAGAAAATACTCTCATTCTTTTTTTCGGAATCGAAGGTTGGAATATGGAAAATTAAATCTTTCTGAAACTGAAACTTTCACTCAAATACAATTTTCCGTAGATAAAACTTTAATTTTTTGCGGAGAAATACAGACACAGTGTGCATGTGCAGCAAGTCAGCACATAAGCTCGGGATTCCCCATGAGATGTGTACACAGTAGCATTTAGTAGAGTGCGATAAAAACAAAAAAAAAAATTATTTGGAAAACCGTGTAAAAGCGAAAACGTGTAAAACAAGTACCGTGTAAATCGGGGGATAGGTGTATTAAAGTACAGTGAACGCTCTTATACGATAACCTATCGTATAAGCAACTCATTTGAACCAATTTCAATAAAAAAGTTTCTTATTAGGAAAAGTTGCTTTTAAGGAAAAAAAAGAGTATAAAAATACTTATGGTCTGTAAAATATTAATTAATTAAATAAATAAAAGAAACTAACAGAAATTCTAGTAACTATTCTAATAAACAGAAATTAACTTCAATACTGTCTCTCTCTCTCTCTCTCTCTCAGCCCAAAACCTAAACATATTCCATCCAATAACAGAATTTTTACCGACCGACGATAGTAAGGGAGGTATTGTTTTCACACCAAATTTCACATGTGGAGATTTTTACATATCTCCACGAATCATGCATTTTCTTAACAGAAAAAAGTATTTTTAGCATGATGTCTGTCCGTCCGTCTGTCCGTCTGTCCGTCCGTCCGTATAGATGTGTACAGCCTGAACGGCTTAACGGATTTTGATGAAATTTGGGATATTTACTTAATGCACCAGTGGGATGAATTGATCAACTTTTGGTGCAAATCCGGAAACCGGAAGTGGTAGTATTAGCAATCGACGATAAGAAGGGAAGGGTTATTTTCGCACCAAATTTCACATAAGGAGATTTTTTTACATATCACCACGAATGTATTGGTTTTATCCTCGGGAAAAATCATCTTCATTATGTTTTTCTTAATTTAAAATTATATGACGTCACCCAGCCCTTCATGACGTCACAGCCTCGGGTAACGCCGGCAACGCTGGCTACTTCAGCTATATATTATAAATAAAATAAAATTAAAAATATTTATGTTATATGCCTATCTGTTTTTTATTACATTAATAGATATATTAAAATTATTTGAAATTGTTTCTGAAGCTGGAAATTAATTTATTTCAAACCGTCGGTCGGTTCGGACCTGGCCACAGGTCAACTTATTACAATTTGAGGTTAGGTTGTTTTGAACAGTTGTCAACTTAAATACATATTTAGCTTTGAAAAAAAATTGCTAATGCAGAACAGTTGAACTAAAAAAGTTGCTTGTATAGAGGTTGCTTATAAAGTATGTTCACTGTATTCAAATAAACAGGGTCCTATAAATTTTTAGCAACAGAACTAATCATTAAAAAAGATTGTATAGAACAATTCAAATATTTATTAACTTAAAATTCTTAAAAAAAGAAAATTATTAAAGAGTAAGTAAGTAATTAAGTAAGTAGTCATTATTAAAAGTTATTTTATATTAGTATAAAGTATATTATCGAATTTATTTTTTGTTTTTACAATATTTATTCTTTAAATATTTAAATAGATTAGTATATTAAGTAATTATATATACCAAATTCTATTTTACAATAAAATATATTTTGTAAGAAATCATTAGGCCCTATTCAACGGACTTAATTACACAAAAATTAAACAAATATGGAGATTATTATTTCAATATTTTTAATTGAAGATAATAGTAAGTATTTCTTGATATCAGGAAAGGAATTTTTTTATGGAGGTATGTAGGACATCTTAAAAACTTTTGTTTCATTTTTAAATCTTCACTTCTCACTTTTCTTTGCATTTTGGTAGATAAATATAAAATTGTTAAATAATTGCATCCACACTTTAGCAGTAAGTAGTCAAAATTATTCATATTTTAAATTGGTTTTGTAAGTTAAAAGTAAGTAATTGTTAATCTAAACTATTAAAACGTTGAAAGAAACCACTTTATTTATTTCAATTTCCACTTTCATTATACTCTTGGTTATTTCTAACCTTTTAATCATTTATTTTCCTTATATTTTAGGGGTGAATTTTATTAAATTAGTCTCTTGAAATAGAAGAGAAAATAGGAAGTAATTTACTCTATTTATAAATTCAAGCCTTAGTAAATTAAATTAAAGTCTCCTTGCTTAGAAAAGATCATAACAAGTTTATTTTGATTCAAAACAAATTTTTCGTTGGTTTAGAGTAGATATTCCAACTTATTTTCGATGATAAATAAAAAGATATAAAGGTAAAGAAAAATAAATAAAAATAATATATTATCCCTATGCAATTTTCTATGAGGGGTAAATGTATATATGTACTCCAAACTTTCTATATATATAATGAAGTTAAAGAAAAGAGGTCCGGTCAAATAAACCTCACGAGCACTTCAACTAGCGACGATTTACAATCGATCAGCTTAATGGGAGCAAATCTCGTGGGTAAATAATAACGAGGCAAGGGGCGAGGTGAGGGCGGCAGTTTGCCAAGGGCTCTTGTTTTCAACCAATGTAAATTGAAGAGGCATTAACTGGCTCAGCCCTGTTGCGCTATTCGAACCTGCGAATAAATTAATACTTAAATTCAGCTTTAGGAAAACGACTATGGACGAGAGATTCAATGGCGCCCTGCCCTGCTAGAAACACCGCTTACCCATTGAGATAACCAAAAAGTTTATATACATTCAAATATATATATATATATATATATATATACATAAACACCCTTTGGGCTTTTAGGGTGAAAAACAAATATAAACAGAGAGGGTGAAAAAATATTATGAAAATGAAATGAACCTGTATGTTGATGTTGGAAAACTACCCAGTAATGGGAACGAATATTTTGTTATTAAATAAAATAAAATGAAATAAAATTCATCTCCACTCTGCCTCTCTCATTCATCCATTCACCTAAAAGAGGAAAAAATAACACATTAGAATACATATTAAATTATAAAAAAAAAAAAATATTAGTTATGTGCTTACCTTCCTACTAGGATAGTAGGCAGTTAAAAGGTAACAATAAAAGGCGAATTTTTATAAAGAAGGAAATAGAAGTTTTATTTGTGAACTTGTTACAAAATCATACAAGGCCGAAAAGGTGTGTGTTGAGTTTCTTAAAACTAAAACTAAGAACTAAAGACTAGCAATTGAATTGTCTGCAATTTCTGCTCTCCATATATATATTACTTGACTAGGGGGCGGGGGAGCTGAGGGGACACATGGAGGTTCGTAGAAGGGGCTGTGGGAAGAAAGTGTCTAGGTGGGTGATTTAAGACATTCATCTGGACGACACTTAGCCGTCTCTTGGTCATGACGTTAATTGCTAGCAGATATTAAATTAATTAGGTGGGTTGACATTTCTTGGGCTTTGTTCATCCCTATAATAACTTAAATCTAAAGAAAGGGTTAGGATGGACCATTCTTTGACCAGATGTTAGGTCGGGTCAGAATACACTAAATTACGAAGTTGATTGACAGATAGTGGACCCTGTCAATCCCTATAATAACTTAAATCTAAAGAAAGGGTTAGGATGGACCATTCTTTGACCAGATGTTAGGTCGGGTCAGAATACACTAAATTACGAAGTTGATTGACAGATAGTGGATCCTGTCAATCCCTATAATAACTTATTCTAGTTATGTGAGCACAAGTAGCCGTGGGAACATGACACCTCCACCCTCTAAGGAAATTTGTCCAACAAATTTTAGCGGGCGAAGTTAATCTGTCCACCTTCAGTGAATACATCCACATGTTTCGTTGGATGGTATGAATTGAATTTTATTATTTTCATTTAAACTGTTTTTTTCTTTACATGTCTCTTTGCTTGATATGAATCGAACCCTGCTATTTCCAACGGGACTGTTTTTTCTTACAAATAAGCGTTTCTTAAATGCTACTACAAATATTGTCACTATAATTAATACTAATATAATGATTGTAATAATTAACAATGTGGTTTTGTTTTCGTGAATTACTGATCCAATTTCCTCAATTTCTTTTAGCCTGGGGCTATCTATCTTAATTTCTTTAATACTATGCATAGTGATTTCTTTGCTTGTGTCTATTTTCCTAATATTTAAACTTAAATTGAGAATGGAAATTTCCGTATTGGACCTGTAAATCGTGTGAATCTTTCTATTGTTAATTATACATTCATTATTTACAATTTTATACAATCCTCTTGACAATGTTGTATTGACACTTTTACAATTAATTTTTACATTATTATTATCTATTACATTTATGATTACCACTTCACTGTTAGGGATCACTAAAAACTGTGGGAAATGTTTTAGGGGGTGAGATTTACAATTTTTGCTGTTATTATCAATTACTAAGTTTCTTGTACAATTACTTGCCTTCTCCTGGCTAACCTTACAATAGTATTTATTATTATTATTAATTATACAATTAGTTATTTTCTTTAAGTCTAAGTTATCTGCTACAATATATTGGAACGGTTCATTTAGTAGTACGAGTTGCCCTTCTTGGTATCTAGGTATGGGGGTGATTTGAATTATATTAGATTCTTTCTCGCTATAGTTCGGTATTTCGAGGACAATGTCAATAATGTCATTATGGACTTTACAGAAAGGTCTGATGAATTTAGCTGCCTCTCAAAAAAATCATTGATTTCAATATTAATTTTAAATAGTTTGAGCAAATCGAGGAGGTAAGGAATTTATATAAAGTGACATCTGGGAGATTTGATTAATCAGATCCTGTACTGTCAAATAAAATTTTGTCCTCAAAATTATATTTAAATAAATCTTCAATAATAATAATAAAGTTAAGGGAAAGAGAAAGGGTTTCATATACTCGGCTCCTGTATAGGTCGTTTGTGGTCCCTGCTCCTTACCTGACACTTCTACTTGATATCTATCATTTATAAATTTATTAATAACCCGATAAGGACCTAAATATTTCTGTTTAATTATTATATCAGATCCAAATTGTTTGTATTTGGTAGCCTTTCGATATCTTTTCCAATTATATATTCGAATTTCTTCATGAAATTTTAATATTTGCTCTTTCCTACTTTTTCTTAATTCTTCTCTCTCGTTATCGAATTGTTTTATCAATTCCTTTTCTATTAATTCACGCATATGCATATCTTTTTCGTTTTTCATTTTAACTTCTAATAAAACTTCGAAGGGTATCATGTCGATTGTTCTTTGATGGGTATTATTTATTGCTTGCTGCCCATCTTCGACTTTTTTATATTTTTGTAAAATGCCGATTTTATCATTTAAATCTTTTAAGTCTGTTTCTTTTGCTGTTAATTGAGAACATATTTGTGAATTTTTTCTTTTAGAATTTTCTAAATCATCAATTAAAGAAACTAATTGTTTTTCTTTATCATAATCGGAGGTTTTAGTAATAATTATTTCTTTTTTTATTTTATTTATTTTGGTATTTAAATTATCAATTTCTTTTTCCCGTTCTTCTAATAAACATAAATTATTTTGTAAATCATCCCTTAATTTATTGGAGGTTTTCATTTTATTATTCAATTTCTCTTCTAATAATTTTTTCTCTTCATTGGAAATCTCTGATTTAAGTTTTAATTCATCGTCTTTAGATTTTAGAAGCAATTCCATTTCATTTAAATTTTCATTCAAAGAATTATTTTTCAGTCCTACATCTTCCAATTGCATTTGTAAAGATAAATCATTGTCATATAATTTTTTAGAATCATTTTCTTTATCATGTCTACTAGGTATGTCTATAATAGACTCCTCCTCGTTGTTTAATATTAACAAGATCTCTGTTGATTCATTTTTTATTTCACTTGGATTAATAATTTCTAGATCTTTATCTTTTGAGTTAATATTAATTTTATTTCTTTCATCTCGTTCTAATTTTTCTAGTTTAATCGAATTATTTTCTATTTGAATAGGAATTATATTATCAATTTTTTGATTAATTAAATTTACACTTTCTTTTTTTAAATTCTCGCTATTAATTTGGGTTTTTATATCTAAAAAATTATTCTGTTCGTTCCTAATGTTGTTAAATTCATGAATGTTCATTCTAGATCGGTCAGAACGAGCGTTTCTTGATCTAGTCGTTTGAATAGTCATAGGGGTGGAAGGGGGATAAAAATTTTGTTGTTGGTTGCCGAACCAGGGGGGGTGGCTGTGGTGAGGGTTATGTTGGCGATTTCCATTGTTTCTAAATTGGGGGGGTTGGTTAAAATTTGGTGAGTTGAATTGGTTAAAGAAGCCTTGTGAATTGTGGTGGCGGGGAGGGGGGTGGTAATTTTGATAATAATTATTATGATAGGAGTGACTCCTGGGGGCGAATTGTCTAGGCCTCTGCTGTCCATTGGAATTGTAATTATTGACATTGTTCTCCCTACTTAATAGACTGGTTTTATTCGATAAGTAACTAAAAACTTCATTGATTGTTTTGAAACTTTGCGCTATAATTTGCGATCTTTCTGGCTCCGGGAGAGACCTAACGAAAATGTTAACAGCATCCGTTTCGAAATGCCTTTTGGCCACATCCTTGCCACTGGAGGTTTCATTTGACGCGTTGATGCGCGCTGCGAATTTTCCGATAAGCTCCTGAATTTTTTTATACCTATCTATAATTTTGGCTCGAGACCTCTCCATGTCATAAAGTTCGCGGCGGAGGGTGCTCTCATCTTTTGTTTCTAAAAATAAGTCATTAAGCACTTTTCTCAGATCTTCCCAAATGGTCAGACTAACGTGAGTTAATAATTCGTCGGCTTGGCCTTGAATTTTATTCCTAACAAACAAAAGGAGGAATTGATGGTGGTCGTGGGAGATACCTCTATAAACCGCATCAACTGTACTGATGAACCTTTCCAATTTATTTGAGTCGCCCGTGAAAGTGGGGATACAATTTAATAAATCACTTACATTCATTTTTGAAAATTAGATTATTTTATTTTTACTATAATTTTTAATTATTTTATTTTATTTTAATTGTTTGTTTATTATTATTAATTATTTAGCTATTTATTATATTTATTTTTTATTAATAATTCAATTTTAATTTTTATTTATTTTTATATTTTAAATTATTTTATTTAATTTTAATTTTTAATTAATTATTATTTCTTTTATTTAATTAGTTATTCACTGTTATTTTAATTAATTATTCAATTATTATTTATACACTTCAATCAATTATTTAATTTTTTTTTTTTTTTTTTTTTATTTCTTTATTTTATTCCTAACTTTTTCACGAGGTTTGGTCGCATTAATGGATCAAACTTCCTCGGAGTATCTTTATTATCGTTAATTACGTTATATTCCTAAGATACAGCTGCGTAAAAATGACCGCTCCTTCTCAGATTTATTATTAATTAACTATTCAAAGATTATTTTATTATCGTTTAATTATTTCAATCAATTCTCTTTTATTATTTTATTTTAATTAATTATTTAGTTTAATATCATTTATTTATTTTTCATTATTTAATTATTATTTTTCTTTATTTAATTATTATTTTCTTTATTTAATTATTATTTTCTTTATTTAATTATTATTTTCTTTTTTTTTTAATTATTATATTTAATTGGCAATTTATTATTATATATTTTTATTTTAATTAATTTAAAAATTATTTAATTGTTAAAATTTTTATTTATAATTTTGATTTTATTTATTTAAATTTAGACTTAATTAATTTTGGTGTATGATTGTTTATATGGCTCACGTTTTTTCTTCTTCTTTTCCTTCCTTAATGACTGCGCCCTTCGGAGAGATGATAACCGCTCCTAGTATTTATAGGTGACCTGGGATTATTTGCTTGAACCGCTCCTCGTTAAGGCAGTGGACGTCGCTTTCCTCAGTGTCGTGTAGTCGTGGTAGGCTCGTAAGCTCGCGGTGACTTCTCCTGCTTCTTGATAGCTGAAGACGATGATCAGACGCCGTCAGTTGATCGGAGATTGAAGCAAGATGTTGAAGTTTTAACACCGTTCGCGATAAAACTTAGAAAAGTTTACGTAAAATATTACGTTCGCGAAAATACCGACTGTGCCAGTTATGTGCTTACCTTCCTACTAGGATAGTAGGCAGTTAAAAGGTAACAATAAAAGGCGAATTTTTATAAAGAAGGAAATAGAAGTTTTATTTGTGAACTTGTTACAAAATCATACAAGGCCGAAAAGGTGTGTGTTGAGTTTCTTAAAACTAAAACTAAGAACTAAAGACTAGCAATTGAATTGTCTGCAATTTCTGCTCTCCATATATATATTACTTGACTAGGGGGCGGGGGAGCTGAGGGGACACATGGAGGTTCGTAGAAGGGGCTGTGGGAAGAAAGTGTCTAGGTGGGTGATTTAAGACATTCATCTGGACGACACTTAGCCGTCTCTTGGTCATGACGTTAATTGCTAGCAGATATTAAATTAATTAGGTGGGTTGACATTTCTTGGGCTTTGTTCATCCCTATAATAACTTAAATCTAAAGAAAGGGTTAGGATGGACCATTCTTTGACCAGATGTTAGGTCGGGTCAGAATACACTAAATTACGAAGTTGATTGACAGATAGTGGACCCTGTCAATCCCTATAATAACTTAAATCTAAAGAAAGGGTTAGGATGGACCATTCTTTGACCAGATGTTAGGTCGGGTCAGAATACACTAAATTACGAAGTTGATTGACAGATAGTGGATCCTGTCAATCCCTATAATAACTTATTCTAGTTATGTGAGCACAAGTAGCCGTGGGAACATGACATATTTTAATATTTTACTTTTTGTAATATAAAATGTATTATATTAATAATAATTAGTTTTTATATTTCATTTATACATATATTATATTATAAATAATATTATGTACCTACATAAAAATTTCAAATGTAAAAATAAAATTAAAATGTATAAATGTTAAATCTACGAATATATATATTACATAGATTAGTTAATATAATAAATTTAACGGGATTTATTTATTTGCATTTATAAGTAAAAATAACAAAGATATAATATAGAGAAGAGGTGTGGAAGGGGGGAGGGCTGATGTAAAATTGGTGCAATCATCACACTTTTTTCAGTTATGATATTCGATAATTAAGTAAACCTTAACCAAAGTACATATTTAAGTCCCTAAGCTCAAAAAGTATTAAATAATCCCAGTTAGTTATTCCATAAGTTTTCTAGAATGCCTGCCTCTCGAACCATCACCATTCATTATTCATTCGAGTTAACACAAGTAAGTATGCACTTCATGCAATCCAGTCCATAATATTTGGATGACATTTGTTCCATATCCACAACTGATGAATATCCTTGTTAAACTGATCAAGTAAAAACTGATGATTAACAATGTTTCTCGAACAATTCTTTTTTTATATAGGTAATAAATTAACAATTACAATTAAATAATTGATTTATTAAGTATTACATTACTATTTATTTTATATATATTATCCGTCTAAAACAGCACTGCTTTTGTTGTTTTTAGTTACTAGTTGATTAATAAATATAAATTAATTTTTAATTGTTTTTTTTTTAGTCATGAGTGTTTGAATGTTGATTTTTATGGAAAAATCGCTCTCTGCTTTGAATTGGGCACTGAATGCATGACTTCTGAATGCGCTCCCTACTCCGCTCCGCTCAACTGGAATCACAAGCCAGGCGAACAGGTGAATAAGGCGTGCAAAAATGAAAAACGCTGGCAATTATTTACTAAATAAACTTTAAATAATACTCATTCTTTTATTAAAGTAAATAAATTTCATTTATTCATACTAACAAGTATTATATTACTCAATTTTAAAAATGATTTGTATTAATACTTATCCTTTGTTCAAAAATAAAAATAGGTAAATACTTTAAATCTTATATATAAAATTCTCGTGTCACAAAACTTTGAAATGATACTCCTCCGAAACGGCTGGACCGATTCTTATGAAATTTTTTAAGCATATTCAGTAGGTCTCAGGGCATGTCAGACTTCTTTTATAAAACCGCTAATTGCTAAGGTGTATCCAGGAGGTGCTAATTAATTAAAAATAGTTTAGTTACCATACTAGATCATAGAGGCGCTGGTGGCGATAATTTGACATTTGCTCAGAATTTAAAAATTATTGTAATATTTCACTTTTTATTTTAAATTCTAATATTCAAATATCAATTCAATTATATTAAATTATTAAAGCTTTGGTGGTTGTTTTTATTTACAACGGAATTTTGTAAATTAAACCACATATTGATATTTGCTACTTCTGCAATCGAAACGTTGTGTATATTTTTGTATTTTTTTAATAAATTTACAATTATTAATATCAATATGTGGTTTAATTTACAAAATTCCGTTATCAATTCAATTAAATAATTTATTCTAAAAGTTCTCATTTTAATTTATTTAATAAAATATTTAGATCATATATAACTTAATTTTTATTTATTCTTTCTATATATTTGAATATTTCTTCTTTTCTATTTGAAAGTGAAAGGTTAAAAAACAGAATAAATTATTTTTAATGTTTTATGAATACAAAAATATTTTCAAAACGCAAATTAAAATAACTAAATTATATTATTTTTGATTTTGTATCAATTATTATTACAAATATATTTTAAGTGCAAAAATGATTTCTTGGTTAATTAAAATATGTTTTTTAGACAAATGATATAAACGAGATGTTTTAAATTTATGTCTTTTTTATATTGAGTATTTTTTTAAAATTAAAATTTGTTTTAAATCAAAATTATTGTATTCAATTATATTTTTTTATTAATAGGCTTCTTTTTTTATTTTTAATTTTTAATAAATTCTCTTTTTTGATATGATATTAATAAAAAATAATATTAAATTATATATAAATTTAAAAATTAGAATATTTGAATTTTTTTAAATTTTAAGACATGTAATCAATCATATGCATAACGAATGGAAAATTTTGAAAATCAACTTGGTATTAAATTCAGAACAAAATACTGATATATAGAATATAATAGACCATTCGAATATAATTTAAAACTATTTCTCTCTTTCTATTTTAAATTTAAAAAAAACGAAGTGTTAAGAAATTAAGATACCTGGATAGGTAAATGGGCTGGAAGAGGAGGTAATTTATAATTTTCTTCTAATTCAGATTGAAATTAATAGTGATAAGAAAAAATATATATACAAAATGTAGAATTTGAATATGTAGAAAAATTGAATGTAATCACGAAGGATAACAATATTTGAGAAGAATTTAAATCGAAGTTGTAATCGGGAAATGCCTGTTATCATGCAGTAAAGAGGCTTATCTCATCAAAATTATTATCAAAATGAATCAAAATTAAAATATATAAACCAATTATTTTGCCTTTTGTATTATATGGGTGGGACGCAAGGTCTATGACCCTGGGATATGAGAGTAGATTCAGAGTATTCTTTCCAGCATTTATTGGCCAAAGAAAGATGAGGTCACCGGGGAATGGAGGAGACTGCATAACGATTAATTGCATGACCTCTATGCATCTTCAGAAATAGTTAGGGTTATAAAAGCGAAAAAGCTGCGATAGGCAGGGGACGTGGCTAGAATGGGAGAGGAAAAAGATATTGGATTGGAAAACGACTGCTTGGAAGACCGAGGACGTGTAGGAAGGGACGTAAGAGAGATGGGACAAGGGCTCAGGATAGGGACACTTGGAGAAATGTGGTTGCTGCGGCCAAGAACTTTCGAGTTCCTTAGAGTCACAGAGATAGATTGATATAACATATACAATAATAAAGTTATTAAATTAAAATATATTTTAAATAAGAACACAAAAAGAAATGAATGTTTTATGTAATATAGTGATTGAAACAAAATGGATGAAAACCTTTTACTACTCTTAACCAAATACTATGTACCACTCGGGGGGTACAGGGGTACACAAATATTATTAATAAACTTATAAATTGAAAATTATAAATATGAAATAATACATATAAATATTTAGCTAAAATTGAATAAGAGTTCTTTCGTTTATTTAACATAATTAAACAAATTAATAATATTAAATTTAAATAAAATAAAATAAAATATAAAAAAAAACTTTTTAAAAACACCTTTTTATTTAAATGCACTAAAAAGGAGAAAATAATTTCTTCACATAAATAATCATACCTAAAAAATGAAAGCGTGGGCGCCAAACATGCTGCCTTGTATGCTCTAGTCCAGTGATTCCCAAAGTGTGCCCCGCGGCTCCACTGGGAGCCGAGTTGATGTCATTAGGGTTCCGCCAATTAGATATTTTATATTATCCCAAGGAAAATAGTAAGTAAAAGTTTTTAATTTTTCGCTGTTAAGAGGGTATTTGTTTTAAAAAGGGAAAGTTTTCTAATTTTTCAAGAAAGTCGAAAATTTAGAAAAAAATCTGATGTTTGTGGGCGCCGCGGGAAAAAATCTGATTATTTAGGGAGGGTGCCGCAATCGGAAAAGATTGGGAACCTCTGCTGTAGTCTATGATTTGAGATGGGTGTATGTTCTTGTCTGATATAATATAATCTATGATCGATTCATATCCTCTACTGTTATTCCATTTATATATCTTTTTATGATCAAAAATGTATTGTCTATTGTTGATTGAGCATATATTTATTATTAAAAAGATCTCCATACTCATTTATTGAGTCTTCATTGAATCTCTGTTTCAAGGATTGCTTTGTCACCAATCCGCGCGTTAAAATCTCCCATTATTATTAGTCTGACGTCTTTTGGTATATCATCCAATTCGGTCTGTACGAGTATAAAAACTTATTCTCTTTGTTCTTTTGGTTTCGAGATATCCGGTGCATATACGATAAGCTTAGGAGATATCTAAGTCGAACCCCGGAATTTCAATGATACTTGAATTATTCTTTCGTAAATAAAAAAAACCTCTGAGGACCTCGCAAGGACAACGGCAATCAAGTCGGTTATATCAATTAGTTCCGCTAGCTCCCACCCTTCTCTTGTGTAAATATATTTCACAATTTCTAGGTTGTTCAAGTATTTCTCAAGTATTAGCAGGCCTAGACCAGCATGCGCTCTTTTTTGTTTTGTTTTATCCGAGTAAGCCATAACTTAGTAATCAATTTTAACTGTTCCCCTCACCTTTTACTTAGTTTCTGATATCGCTCAGAAGCCAATTTTAAAATTCTTCATTTCTTTGATATTTCGCATTCCCATCCATTCCACCTTTATGATATTCCGTTTTCATTTTTCCTTCTGATTGGTCAAACATTTTTTTCTAAATTTTTTCTGATTGGTCAGAAAGTTGTTGTGGGATTTTTGTAATAGGTTTCAAATTATTTTATATTATTTTATGCCAAAGTGGTGGTCCGCGAGAAAATTTCGCTGGTCCGCAGAAAAATGTGGAATATACTTACTCATCATGTTAAGTTATGTTTTAAGATGCATTTAAAACATGGTTCAATTCATAACAATACGTGATAAGTTATAAAAACTCAATGATTTCATGTTGAATAATATTTCGTAAATTCAAAAATCCTATTAGTGGTCCGCGGGATTTAAATTATGAATTAACTGGTCCGTGAGGTCAAAAAGTTTGGCGACCGCTGTGTTATAATATTTTTGCTATTAATTAAATAAATATAAATATATTTTACCATTTTACAAGTAATAATTAGAATTATTTAAATGTAAATTTATATCAAAAAAATTTATTTAATTTGAAAATATAGAATTTAACATATATATTGAATATTTTTATGTAAATGTATAATTAAGTATATCTATAAATAAAATAAAATAAATATCCAAATAATTTATTTTTTTCTAAAATTGAAATATAATATTTTGTATATTAAATATTGAAGAAATACTAAATAATTTAAATTTTAATATATATTATAGAATTTTAAATCGACAAATGTAATTAAATTCAAATTTATTGAAAAAATTAAAATAAATTATTCAAAATCCTGATTATAATAATATATAAATTAAATAATTTAAAATCATAAAAAAATACAAATACAAATTTATATACACACACACACATCAACACATATGATATTGAAATCTTCGGTGTAGAATTGACAACATCGAACAAAAATATCACCAGTGAATTTTTCTTATTATTTCAAAAATCAATTTCCAAATGCTTTTGTTACATTCATTATCTAATGTGGGATATTAGAAACAGGTTTCATATATTTCTTTACACCAGTGACTTCCAACCTTTCTGAAACGGCGCCCACATTTTTTTAAAAAAAAAATTCTTCTTAATTTTAGTAATAATCCAATTTCATAAATATACTCACATAATATAGTATTTTAGTTAATGGGTTACAAAATAATAAAGCATATTATGAACAAATATTTAATATATATATAAAAAATTATGTGTTATAAGTAAAAGTAACTATAACGGAATTTTGTAAATTAAACCACATATTGATATTTGTTATTGTAAATTTATTCAAAAAATACAAACATATACACAACGTTTCGATTGCTACTTCTGCAATCGTTATCAAGCGACTGCACTGTTCGAGCGTCCAGTGACAAGTGACCAATGATCATTAATATAAGACCAAAGTCACCAACCAGATGGCGCTCTGAACGTGCTTACAATTTCAAAATTACAGGAGAAAAAATAATTATTCTTAAACAATTAAATTAAAAATTATAAACAAAACGTGAACAACAATTATTTTATGAATAAATTGAGTTCTTTAATTTTACATTATTTATTATATTAATATTAAATTAAGCAAGAGATTTTGGCGGGAAGCAAGCCAGTTGTATTTGGCGGGAATTCAAACCAGTGTTCAAAGGAAAAGAAATTGATTGATTGATTTTCTATGTATAAATACAGAGAGAGAGAGAGAGAAGTGAAAATATAAGATAAGAATAGTAGAAAAGAGGATTTTCTTTATAAACGTCCGAGAACGAATTTATTAATATTCCTAGCGAAACCCGTAATAATCTTTAAACACAATATTGAATAATTTTTTTTTAAATATCGACCAGTTATTATATGTTTATATGAAAAATTGCATGATATACCTATGTATGTAGTTCTTTACTGGTGGGTGAACTCAACTCGATTTGCAACAACTCATCCCATAGTTTGCATGCAATACTTTCGCATTTCAATGAATATTATTGTTTCTATAATCGTTATACATGAGAATCGAAATGAGGTGAATAAATGAAAGGTAAATAATAATATAATATTAACATATTGAAACAGAGAATAGATTATAAATTTATTTATTTATTTATTTTTTAAATGAGGAATTTTAATTATAACAAAAAAAAAGTGAAAATAATCAATTTTTTATGTTAATGACGAGCCATATGCATTTTCGCTCATTCCCGCAAGCATGAATTTTAATACGTTTTCAAATGTAATTCCCATCATAGGAAAATATCACCCCCTCAATCTCACTCCCCTTTGGCGCATGCAACCCATCATTCCATCCCCTGAATATAACATGTATATACATATACTATGAATGGCGAGTTCATTTTATCGACCAAAAACCATATATACAACATTGCACTATAAAAATATATAAAATTTTATTTTAATTATAAAATTTCTATTATATACATCGTGATAGTAGCAGAGAATGGCAGATAATAGTAAAATTAAATTAAATTTCAATTATAAATTCTTTTCAAAGGATATAAAATGTAGAAAATATTATAAAATACCGGGTTTATATGGAAAATGATATTGGTATGAGTCAATATATATATATATATATATATATATATATATATATATATATCGAAAAAAGATATTAAAAAGAATATGCGTGTCACTGTCAATCAACGAATGGATTCATCTATATGTAAAAGACCAAACGATTTTTCAATATACATAAATGGACAAAACATACAATACGTTAAAAAGGAAAGAAAAAAATTCACAGATCCAATGAAAAACAAAAATGGTTTGATGGTGAAGAAGATAAAAATATACCGAATTGAAAATATATAAGTATATAAAACTTTTAATTTTTTTTTTTTTTTATTATTATTTATTTAAATTAAATGTTGTAAAAAAAAAACAAAAAAAAAAAGTTTTATTTTTATGGTTCTTATGTGAGAATGCAATGCCATATTATATATATTTTAGAAAGGTAGAGAGGATTTTTTATTAGATAAAAAAAAGAAGAATAGTATTCCTTAAACATATAAAGCCTAACTTAATAAAGTGTAGAGTAAGGTTTATTGAATTATTAAATATTTTATATCTATATATAGAATGATGTTGAAGAAAATATGGAATGTTTTAAAATGAATTTTTTTTTATTAACAATAAGTAATGAAATGAAAATGATCTTAAGTCAAAAGTACCGGGACCCCGAGCCTCGGCTCGGTACTTAAGTTAAAAAAAATGATTCATTATTATTGGATTTGGCTGGTAATATTAATACCTGGGACACCGAGCTCTCGCTCTACCCTTTAAAAAATATTGATACACAATTCTTTAATTATTTATTACAATTATTAAATGTTACACATTTGCATCAATCTGATTAAAATTAATGAACTTGTGCTCCTCAATAATACATAAATATATAATATATAGGTACATATATTTTTTTTCTATAGTGTTTTTTTGAAAAACTGTTTAGCGCCCCAAGTGGTTATAAAACAAACTAAAGACAAAAAAACGTGCTTTGCAGCTTTTCGGAATTAAAAAAGCAAAATTGGCAGTCGTGGGACTGGCCGACAGAAGTGAAAACTTCTGCGTAAGAAATTTTAAAACAGACGAAATTCGCGCTATTTCACGAGAAAGATGAATTTCATATGCATGTATATATATATAACTTATATATTATTTTAAACATATATTTTAAACAAATTTGTAACTTATATTTATATATATATAAATACACAACTTTGTTTAAAATATTGCAATACGAACTGTTTTATAATTCTTATCTCTAACATAAAATATATATTTATTATGTGAAGTTCATTTCGTATAATTTTGATTATATATGTATATATGAAATGAACTTTACATATTAAATATATATTTATATGTTAGAGATAATTTATAAAACAGTTCTAATGACAATTCAAATTTCGCGCTCTGTTATAAGAAATTTGAAAGCAGATGGTTTCATGGTGTTGGTCACGATCACGCGAGTTCTATACTTTTTCCCCATCCCGCAAAAGTGCTCAACGCCGCTAAAGAAGTTTTCACTTCAAAAATTATTTAATATTTGGAAATATATCTGACTTATAGAAAAAATGAATATTAATTAAAGAAAGAAATAGTTTTTAAAATATCCTGAATAATATGTAACAATTTTCAAGATAGAAATTTATTACAATATTACAATTATTAACTGTTGCATCATTGCATCAATCTGATTAAAATGAATGGAACTTCGGGTACTCAATAATAATAAATAAAATAATATTAATAAATATATTGAATAATATTTTATTGAAAAAATATTAAAACTTATAAAACTATCTAAAACTTTATTAATAAAAGAACAATGAATAAATAAATATAGAATAGTAATTTATTAAAAAGTAAACAATAGATAAAAAGAAAAAAAAATAACAAAATCATTATTTTCATTTTTAAATAACGATTCACCCGGCGAGTTTCGAACCGACGAAATCCACTCGTTAAAACATCAGTCCAACCGCTGGACTATATGTATTTAGATAAAAAATTGTCATTTTTTTACTGTCTTAGCAGGCAGTATTAAAAATTTTGACGTTTTCCATATATAATTTTCAATTAAGAAATTAATAATGAAGCTGTATGTTTCAAGAGATATCATCAATAAAACTTAATTTTTCTTTATAAATACTATATCTAGTGTGAATTTGAAAAAAATCGTTAGAGCGGTTTTTGAGAACCAATATATATAGATAAATACATATATACAATTTTAGCTAGCATAATAAGATAAGATTGGAAAGGGGGGGGGGGGATTTAATTAATGCAAAAGGGGAAAGATAAGAAAATATAATTTTCTTTGTATTTATAATTTGATAACGAACAATAATAATTTAAAAATATTGTTGTATTCCAATTAGGATACAATATATCCCAAGTTAACTATTATTTTACAAAAATATATCTTACTTCCTTAGTTACTTAGACGACCCGTTATTCGATGCGTCGATTGGTTGCATGCGGGTCCCAAGAATATCTCCATCTGTCTCAGTCTTTGGCTATCGTAGTCCAGTGCTCCTTGATGACTGATAAGTTGACTATTTATTTGTCGCTGTAAGGGAGTCGGCCCAGCGGGATGGCGATCTCCCGAGGGGTCTTATCTTTTCACGGGGTATCCATAGCTGCACTGCCAGGCTCCATCTTTCATCCTCTCTTCAAGTCATTATTTCTTCTTTTATAATAAAAAATACTTATTAGTCCTGGTACGTATTAGTCCTGGCAAGGATTAGAAATAAAGAAGAATATCAAAAATAACAAGCAGTTTGTTGTATTAGAAAATATGAATATCTAATAGGTTTATCACTTGACTTCTAATTCCTTATCACTTTAAATAATTTTCTTTTCTTAAAAACATAATTCCAAGTAAGTAATTAATTCATTTATTTATATTTTTACATTACCTTGAACTGTCCCAAGCTGACATCTCGGGGGCAAAATACAAGTGCTTAGATATTTTGTTTTCTAGATTGAACGAATAAATATTATGTTAACAATTTAACAACAATTTAATAATTCATCATTATAAAAAAATTAAAAAAAAAAAAAAATATTTCTTTCCAAGTGTTTGAAAGTGATCCACTCTCCCCTATTATCCCTAATATCCCTATTCATTTCAATTTACATTTTTAAAGTAAAAGCCCCACTAAGGTGAATATACTCAGCTAGCCAAGCATTTGGATCAATTCTCTTGTTGTCCTACGATGACCTTTCATAATTTTTACGGTTAAGACCTTATTCAAAGTAAACAGCATAACGATCCCTGTTGAAAATTCCTTCCAACCCATCCCTTTGAATTTTTTTAGGTGAAGTAGTATACTTGGAGTCGCAATTTACAAATATCTCTATACAATTAACTTTCTATCAAAACATCCACCTGAGTGTGGTTGAAATGTTTTAAGCCGTGAGTTAGAAAATTTCAGGATTTAAGTTCTAAACTTATCAAGTTCAAAAAATTAAAATTTGATTAATTAATAACATTAATAGCATTAATAGCATTCGGATTCTGGAAGACCTAAAAATTATCGTTGTAAACTTTCGTTTATTATCAATAAGTTGCTTTATAAAAATGAAATAGCAAACTCTGGTATTCGACCGGCTGAAGATCAAAATGCTAGCCCTTCATGGAGACTTTGTGAAGAGTCACTATGCAAGAAACAAACAATAAATATAATAAATAATAATAATATAAAAAAATGTCTAGAATGCCTGAAATAGACTTGACTTTAAAATAATCATTTCATTTTAAAGATAAATTGATGAATTGATTAGCATTTCTAATAAAAGACAATACGAACCAAAATTTATTACATGTAATATCACTTTCAATTTTCCTTACTTAAAAAAATGTAATATTAACAAATAAACATTGTGTAAAATGTATGCAACAATACAATACCCAGAATAATTGCAATTTGTTCTACGAAAAAAAAAAAAAAATTTAAATAATCTTGTGTCGGATTCATATTTTTTTTTCTTCCCTCTTTTTGCTGAAGACAATAAGCAATTGGCTTCCGACATCCCCGGTGGACAGCTAAAAATAACAAATCTCTTCACAGGAATGCAATACTCTCTTTCCCTTTGATCCTAGAGTACCGATTGGAATACATTGAAATGCAGCTCATCCTTTTTTTCCCAACTAAACATATAATAAATATCTGACGGAGTTTGTCCCCCCGATAGGACACAGCCGTATTGCCTGCATTGCCTGCCACCCTCGCCGATGTTTTGTTAGCGACCGTGATTATTTATTCTTTTGTCCGTTGATTGATTCATCATTGAACTGGACCTGATCGGGTAAAATCCACTACCACACCAGAGAACCTACTCTGGCATTCTCTTTCTATAAAATACACTGTCAAAAAAAAAAAATTATGCATTATGAATTTTTGATAGTGTCTTTTTTTTCCACAAGTGCATTGTGTTTATTACTCGTATCGATACAATGCATATTCAGTTTCGTGTTAAAATTCAAGCCATCTTCAAAGCGACTACTTATTTGCATTAGAATATTAATTCCAAAACGATTATTTCCATTTTTTTTTTTTGTTTTTTTTTTTTGTTTTTTGTGTAAACATTATGTATTGATAAAAATTCTTTATCTCATATTCACAGATATTCTCAATAGCTTCATAAAAAATACATATTCACATTTTCAAATAATATTTCTACTATAAGATAACTTACATATCATATAAACTGATTTTTTTTTTTTTTTTGAAATTTATTTAGAATTTATTATAATCATTATTATTATCATTTGGTAATATTTTGAAATCTTTATGTAAAGAATAGGAATTAAAATTTATTTATTGAAAGTATATTTAAAGGAAAATTTTAGTTTTTTACGTTATTGTGATTAAATTTTTTTAATTATATTTAAATTGAAATTTTTATAGATTATATGATTTGTATGATTTTTTTAATTTAATAAACCACGAACGGCTCTCCATTAATTTATAAAATGTAAATATTCTTAAAATAAATTATGTTAATTGTAGAAATTAACTTTTAATTTGTATAACTGGGCTCCGGTGAAGAAGTCGATGACATACGAATAAAGATTTATAAAAATAAACAATATAAATGGGAAACACACATTAAATACATAAACACCGAATAAAAACAAGAATTCGAAAATATGGAACTTATCAAAAGTCTAATTTAAAATTTTTTCTATTAATAGACACTTTTTATTTAAAAATTAGTTTTCTTTTTTTTTTTATTTATTTCAATTCTTTTTAAAAAATATTTTAAATAATCTATAATAAAAATGACATTTTTTTAGTTTATAGCAGATTGACAATAAACAAATTTCAATAAGATATGAATAACCAAAATGTTTCGGATATAAATTAATCAAATTTCCTTGTGTGAAGATATACTGTTTGCCTGACTGTACTCTGACGAAGAAGACTAAATTCTCCTTGAAGGGGATGCTTGGTGAGGAATGAGAGTAGCCATAGATTCCTTAAAGTACAAATGCTCTTTGTTGTTGAGGTGCCTGGAACTTCTAATAATAATAATAATAATAATAAGATAAAAAAAAGGTATTTTTCAAGGAGATTCTCTTTCTCCTTTATGGTTCTGCTTGTCGTTAAACCCACTATCAACTCTTCTCAATAAAAAGAACATTGGCTATAAATTAGATAAAGACAATAACAAATTATCACATCTTTTCTATATGGATGACTTGAACTGTCAACACCTTCAGTGATGATATTAAAATGAAATTTGGGTTACAAAAATGAGCTATCCTGAGCATTTCAAAGGGACAAGCTGTATATGATGATACCACATTTAAAGGAATTGAGAAGCTACAACCTGAGGAAACATACAAGTACTTAGGAATACCACAAAACGAAAAAATAAATGATACAATTCTAAAAAAAATGTATATCGAAAATTACAGAAAACGATTAACAAAAATCCTCAACACCAAACTTAATGCTGGAAATCAAATCGTCGCTATTAATTCTTGGGCAATACCAACTCTTACATACTCGTTTGGGATTGTTAAATGGTCCGATACTGATCTGCATGGACTTGACCGTCTAACACGCAGACTATTAAATAAATTCCGATGCCACCATACAATCTCATCAAGTACCAGAATATACATACCAAGGAACGAAGGAGGTAGAGGGTTAATTAATATTTACGAGATGTGTCGAAAGGTAGAAAAGAAAATGAAGAATACACTACTTTTGTCTAAAGATCCGACAATGATCTCAGCAATAAAAATGGATAAAGCTCTAACTCCTTTAAATCTATTTGATAGTCAATTAAGAGATGACATAAGTTTAACACCCCAAGACAAAATAAAGAAATGGAAGGAAAAAGTGATTCATGGAAAATATCCGAACTTGTTAGAAGATCCTCATGTGGAAAAGTCCTCATCCCTGTTATGGCTTAAAAACGGTCAACTCTATCAGAGACTGAGGGCTTTATAATTGCAATACAAGATCGGATAATAAAAACAAAAAACTATGAAAAACATTGCATGAAACTGGATGTCCGCGATGTGTGCAGAAAATGCTGTAAGACAGGCGAAACCATAGAACACATATTAGCTGGATGTTCATCAATAAGTGAGACTTACTATCTACAAAGACATAATCAGCTGGCAAAGATCATACATCAGCAAATGGGTTTTAAATATCAACTGCTTGCCCAAAGTAATACACCACCTTATTACAAATACAATCCCAGCCCTGTACTTGAATCTGCAGAGGCAGTGTTATATTGGGATCGACCAATATTCACAGATAAAACAGTTGATTACCTGAGAAAACCGGATATTGTTCTAATAAATAAAGAAATGAAATTAGGATATATAATTGATATAGCAGTACCGCTTTCTGAAAATATAAGGAAGACCGAGTGTACTAAAGTGACTAAATATGAAAACCTTTCCTTAGAGATAAAGAATATATGGAAACTAGACAAAGTGGAAATATATTCTTTTGTAATATCCGTAGAAGGTATAGTCACAAAAAATTTCCAGAAGAACTTGGAAAAGCTCGAGCTCCCGATTAACATCTTAAAAGAAGGACAAAAAGCGATAATTTTACAAAGCTGCCATATTGTCAGAAAATTCTTGAATGCATAGTCTCAAATTATTCGATAGGTTAATAAAAACAAGAACAGAACTGTGAGGGCCAGGGTGAAGTCTCTTTCCACACAGTCCGAGCCTAATCCCACACCATCTAAGGGATAGGTGAATATTTCCAGCATTTATGCTGAGAAAGTGCGCTCAAATCGGATAATAATAATAATAATTTAATAGGTCCAACTTAAAATATAATTTTTTTTTATTTTTAAAAATTAAACTTTAAAAATGAACATTTAAGTACACCATTATTAAAAAAAGCATTTTGTTTTTCAAAATAAAAAAAATAAATAAATAATCATAAAAATCAGTTATTATTTGTTTATCTTATAACATTATCTAATAATATTATTATTAATATAAAATTTAATTTTCAGTTCCTTTTTCATTAAAAAGAACTGTCCTTTGGCAAAAGCAATTTTGAACACACTAATAATTGAAAATGATGCAAAAAAGTAACAATATTGGTGGTGTAAAAATATTAAAATTTATTTTTTTTATTTTTTATTATTTTTTTTTTTTTTGTTTGTTTTTTGTAAATTATCTTTTTAATTTTGTAACTCATTGACAAAAAAAAATACTTTAAAGGTTTTCTCATAATGATCATTTTCATTTACAGTATCTAGACTATAAGCAAAACGATCTTTTTCAAAGGGATTATTTATTTTTGGCCCTCGGGCGCAAAAAGGGCGATTCCCGTTTGGCGGTTTCAAATGTAGTTGGAGAAATGAAAAGGAGGAGAGACCCTCTCCCCTATTTCTCTCTCTCTCTCTCTCTCTCTCTCTCTATATATATATATATATATATATATATAGAAATGGTGGTACTTTCTATTTGCCTGTGCAAATGATCATTACCGCTGCATGCCACGCCTTCTCTCAGGGGACACATATTATATACACGATTTACATTTTGGAAAAGAATTTCATTAACCCGCTCCCTTTCTGTTCCATTCCATTCTACGAGAACCATTCAATAGCATAAATAGAGAATCACTAGAAACAAATACATTGAAAAAAGAAGAAAATAAAAAAAAAAAATGTTCGGTAACTTAACATTGATGACTTTTTATAAATTGGAAGCTTTATGTAAAGTGTATTTTACAATAATCTTTCTAATGGATTAAATTATATTAATTATTCTCAATTTGGAAATTATCATTTCATAAATTAATCTAATAACTGACAAAATCAGGATTGTAGGATCAGAATTAATATTCATATTAAATAAATGCCAAATTTTATTTTAAAAAAATATAATATTGATTTATAAGAATTTAAATTACTGAATAATTTGGATAAACATTGAAAAAAAAAATAAATGAAATTTTAATATTTTTAACTTTAAACGTTTAAGCCAATTAAATAGTATTTTAAGATGAAAATAATCGCCTCAAAATTAGACTATTGTATAGTTTAATATCTGTTTACATGTTGGTTTTCAACTAATTTTATTGACTCTTATCAAATCTAAATTATATACTTATTTGAGAATCATTTAAAAATTTGAATCGTTTATAATACACTGGTGTACAAAACTTAAAGACAAGATAAATAAAGAAAGTAAAATGTTTGAAATTGTAAGAGTTGTTCCCACAGATGGACTTCAAATGGTGACAGCACCAAATTGATCTAAACCGTCAACACGATATATTTGGAGGTTAGTCAAATATTCTGTCATTAATCAGAGAAGTTGGGATGTTAATTGATTACAATATGGCTCATAGACAAAATTTTGAAACTTTACACTAGAAAGATAATACTATTGGAGGATGAACGAACCTTGATGAGTATAACCCAAGAATTTGAAATCGCTCACAGCATCGTTTCGCGCACATGGAGAGTGTTGCGAACCACAGGCAATTTTGACCGAAGGAGAGGAACTTTAGCAGCAGATGATAACTACAATGGTTACAAAAAGAGGCAGTTCCGCAAATATATTTAGTAATGTAGGTTATTTAGTCCTGGTCGCCAATGAGGCTCATGGGATAACAAATGGGTTTCGTTCTTCTGGAGTTCCTATACATTAACGTAATTGAAGCTTATTCTTCTATTACGAATGGAAGATTATAAGTATTATTATTATTACTTTATTGTTATAAGTGCGACTTAAGGATATAAAGTTTGTCTGGCCTTTAATAAAGGGCTAGGAAATTCGATAAAAATCAATAGATCAAAATAATGTTATATATTATATTATATTGGTTGTTGTGGCAAAAAATTTTTGAGTTCAGTAGATAGCTGAATTATTTTGTTCAATTAAGTACATTTTAACAATAGGTTCTTAACTACAATTATTTTTAATGATTTTTGATAAATATTTATTTGAAAGGGAAATTAATTACTTGTTATATTCTTTTGGATTTTTATGGAAAACATTTTATTTTTTACTGAGCTTAATATAAATATGATATGATGAAAATATTATAATGAAACGATTCTTAGTGATACGATCGATTATAGGAATGGGAAGAACATCGAAAGTCGAAAAAGAAGCGGGTGAAGGGTGTAGGGAGATGACGAAGGAGAGAAGCGTTGGTGGCACAGTAAGGAGGAGAGTTATCGCAAGAATTCCTTTAATATCAAGTTAAAAATAAAAAAATAAAAAAAAAAAATGAAAAAAAAAAGTTTTGAATCAAACGATCTAAATCGCGTATAATAGCAGCAGTCAGGGCTTGCAATCTGATTGAGCCCGCATATTACCCTTTAATAATATGCCCCTAGGAAACTACCACTCAATTCCGAGGCTGGCTTTTAGATCAAATTCTGAAATCAATGTCCGTATACATGCCATGCACACCAACTGGAACGTGCATTAAATGATTCTGTTCTTTTCTAGAACCCTGAACAAACGAACGAATTAATTTCAGTGAATGATTGACTGACTCACTTTTTGTGTTTTAATTGGATTCGGTTGAAAAATTAATAAATTGCACTTTGTAGAATAGTTTAAAAAAATCATATTCATATTTCAATTCGAAACAAATGGAGCAAAATAAACAAATCAATGCTTAATTACAAATTTATAACTACACTTAAGAAACTTTTTTTTTAACATATGCCTATTTATTTGTATATATATTATATTCAATAATCTATGAAATATCCCTTTTAATAAATTACAAACAATTTTTATAAATTATATTATAAAAAAAAAAAAAAACATTTTTCTCAACATTAAAAATTAATATTTTCTTTTTTTTTTTTATTAAATTTTAATGAATTTGGTAGATAATTAACAAAATATATTAAAATAATTTATTATTATTAGAATTATTTATAATTTTAAAATACTTAAACAACAAATTCCATTTGTGGTATAAAACAATTTTTCATCATTTCACATAAATTTTCTTAACTGAAAACCTATTTAGAGAAAATGGAGCCCTCCAAGCAGGGGCAGTGCCTGAAACAGTAAACTAGATTCTCAGCAATATCATTATATCAAACTCTACCATTCCTGGATGCATCTATTGGATACGAAAAACATCCCAACTTACTTTATCCCAAAGTACCGATAAACTATAATGACCAATAACTAACAGAAGTTTATTTAGAGGTTCTTTTTTAAAATGAGTAGAATAAATAATAATAATAATAATTGAAAGTAATATATTAAAAAATAAATAATAACAATTTAGTGTGAGCATAATAAATAAACATTATAAATAATACTTGTCATATTACGTATAATTTCATATAAAAGCTTTATTAAATATACTATTATGTGGAGAAAATTTTTTTTTTTCATTGAACACAATTCTTAAACATTAAAATTATTATTTTTTATATATTTTTTTTTTTTTAAATACTTTTATATTAGCCATTAAGAAAAAATATCATCGCCAAAATTATAAAAAAAACTCATAACTACAGACACTTAGAATAAAAATATAAATAACTTAAGTATTAAAATAACAACAAATATTAAAAATGTGTTTATCTTTTTACTTTTTAAATCATATCGACGCCAAAAAGGTTTTACAAATAATTTTTATCGAAACAAAACAAGTGAAATATTAAAATTAGTTATCATAATTGAAACTAATCGAAATTTAATCGAAAAAAAAGTTAATAAAATACAAAAAAAATAATAAAATAGGGGCAACCTTCATTATATTCTGTAGTGCAACGGTGCTTAAACTCTGATATATGCATGATACCAATGATGGTACCTTATAATTTGATGGTATAGATAATCATTTTATTAGGAACTGAACATTTTGATCGAAGTTTCTGTGGTATCAACTTCAAAAAGCTGTAGTAATTTTCATTTAAAACTAAGAATCATAGAATTATATTCTAATAAATTTCAGTAGAAATTATTTTCTTTAATAAATAAATGATTTTAAATATCCAATTGATTGCTGTTAGTATTAATTACCTAGAACCATTATGGGACAACATTGAGTCTTTTAATCAAGCAAAACATGTGAATATATTCTCAAAATCGAATAAATTATAAATTAATATTGAATAATAAAGATCAAAGTCATTGCTAAAAGGTAAATAAAGTCAAATAAACAAAATAAGTAAATATTGAATTATTTACAAATATGTATTTGTATTTAAATATTGACTTTTTAAGTGCTCGATATCTGTTACAATATATCTTTTTCAAGTTTTGTAATTAATATGTATTTATATTATTTATTATATATTCTGGTCTATATGTGGAATGTAGAAGAAAGTAATGATATAATATCGTATAGTATATGTATATATACTCTTTCCTGACCACATTTTAAATACGACTGAGTTTCTTTTAAATTACTCTCCCTCCCCCCTCCCCTATGTTTAATCATTAATATTCATTTAGATTGTTGATATTTATAAATCCAGATAGTAAAATTGTTTCTAAACAACAAAAATAAATTTAAGAATATTATTTATTTAATTAATTTATTCACAGCGTTGTTGTTTTTTTAATTGTTTCATTCAAACTCTTGTTGAAAAGAAAATGTGTGTTTCATCAAGATGATATTTTTTGTAACATTATATATAATTAAGTAATGAAAAAAAAAAATTTAGTGAAATTGAAATCACAAAATGGTGAATAAAAAATAACAAATTTGATAATACACACTTGTATATTTAGTCTAAAATTTATGTTGTTTTATACGATATAACAAAATTAAAGTATACTACAGTAGAAATAATATATATATATATATATTTCAAATGTCGTCATTGTACATTTTTATGGTTTACTAAGTTGAAAATAAAATCTCAAGTGTCATGCATTTAATAGTAAAGGAGGCCATTTTGAATATTTTAATATTTTATAACATTGCATGTTATTAACTCTGGTAGATTAATTAATAAGACGAAAATTGCATACGCCAACTAAAAGCAACGATCACATTTGGATTCTCTTAGGGGTTGTTTTCCCAGAGGGGCCAATTGACCTTTTTTTAAGAAACTTGAAACTCTTCTGCTTGGAAACTTTGAAACTTTAATAGAAGCCAACAAAATTATAAAGTGTTGTTGAAAAAAAATATTCATATATATATATATATATATATATATATATGAATATAGATATAGATTTGCATTTAAAAAAAATCCGGGATATTTCAAATTAATATTTCACTAGTGCGAAATTTTCTTAGAGCGAATTATTTTAAAAGTTTAAACTTAAACAAAAAATAAAATAAAATAATGAATATAGAAATATTTAATTTAATTGAAAAATAAAAAGAAAATGGCTTTTATTAGTTTCATTATTTTATTTTAATTTTTCAATTAACTTTTTTTTTGAAAAAGTAGGATAATTGAATTATTTGTTCAAGTCATCATTTCTGATTAGAAAATTAAATTAAAGAAACAAATTTTAACGCCAAGATTGAATAGTCGAAGAAAAGTCGTACAGGCAAAATATTAACTTATAGTTTAAGTGCAATACTTACTGAGAATGGACATGCTAATACTATCTATCGGGAATCGATATAACTAATCAATAAACTGGAAGGGATATAGCCAAGCGACACGGCGAAGTACAAAAATAATCTCTCTTGTCCAGCTGACGACATATTGATTATGATTATTCTATCGAATTTCTTTATATTTTTCTCTGTCGCAATTAAATATATATTGTGGTGATTTTAAGTGTAGTAAATACCGCCTCCCGTATCAGATATTTGCATAAAGAGTGGAAAAAGACCTTATTGGAAATATCTGTATAGATGTATATCGTGCCGGTGAGTGAAAATTATAATTTGTATCTCTATGTAAAACACTTGTAATATTCCAGTACAATATAGTAATTCGTTACTATAGTTTTTAGGTTATGGCTTTTAGTTTCTAGCTGAAAACCAGAATATATTGCCGACATCGAAAATATACACGTACCTACCTTACCGCAGAAGAAAATCTTCTGATTGAAGAAGAAAGTGGAGAAGACAGCACTAGTGTATCGTACCGCCATTTTATATTGATACCGTTTAATTATTAAGTGATTTCTTATTAGAGTAACTAATGAAAACCAGTACATCCCCCCCCCCCCCCCCCGATGAGTTTATATCCAGCAACCTAAGTTTAGGCTTAGGAGATTTATGTTGTACGAATATATATATATATATATATATATATACCGTAAAATGAATTTTATGTATATAATGATAATAAATAATTAATTATTGTAGCTAAAGTGTTTATATTAATAACTTCCTAAAATTTCTTTTTTAATTAAAATTTATTTAATTTAATTTTTTGTGTTGTACCGTGAGTACAATTTAAGGTCACAAAATTAACAAGTGGATTTTATATAAATAGGTATAAATAATAAAAATTTTACAATTTTATTAAATTTCTATATTTAGATAGATTACTTGAAATGATACTTAATATATTTTACCTGAAATTGGTGTGCAGTTGCATCCAGGCGGTAAATACTATTGTCTAAGTTTAAGTTTTAAATACGACATTGGATTTGGGTTAATTCTTGTTTTGAATTTAAAATATAAATGACACATTATCAGAATTATTGTATTTTAAATTAATAAAATTAATGTTAATCTTATAATTTATATATTAGAAAATTCCTAAAAAAAAAATTAATATATTTAAATTAATAATTTAAAAAAATGTACTTATATCATTATTTATTTGTATATTTTTCTGTTTGTTTTTTTTTTTTTTTTTAAATTTTGTGAGTCAATTATATTGCAAGTTGGCTCACTTTGTCAATATTGTAGAAATTATTATAATTTATTTAATTATTATTTATCAATATCACTTTCACAAAAAATACAAATAATTATACCATTACACAGGCATTGAAGATTTTTTATCGACCGACGATAGTAAGGGAGGTATTGTTTTCACACCAAATTTCACATGTGGAGATTTTTACATATCTCCACGAATCATGCATTTTCTTAACAGAAAAAAGTATTTTTAGCATGATGTCTGTCCGTCTGTCCGTCTGTCCGTCCGTCCGTATAGATGTGTACAGCCTGAACGGCTGAACGGATTTTGATGAAATTTGGTATATATACTTAATGCATCAGTGGGATGAATTGATCAACTTTTGGTGCAAATCCGGAAACCGGAAGTGGTAGTATTAGCGATCGACGATAGGAAGGGAAGGGTTATTTTCATACCAAATTTCACATGAGGAGATTTTTTACATATCATCACGAATCATGCACTTTGCATTGGTTTTATACTCGAGAAATATCATCTTTATTAGTTTTTTTTTTCTAAATTTAAAATTATATGACGTCATCCAGCCATTCATGACGTCACAGCCTGGTCTTACATATATATTATAAATAAAATAAAATTAAAAATATTTATGTTCTATGCCTATCTGTTTTTTATTACATTAATAGATATATTAAAATTATTTGAAATTGTTTCTGTAGCTGGAAATTAATTTATTTCAAACCGTCGGTCGGTTCGGACCTGGCCACAGGCATTGAAGTTTTTTTTTATAATAATATTAAGTATGTGTGTGTAGTAGGTACCTATATAAAATAAATTAAAAACACTTTTAAATTTTTCACAGTAGTACAACCTTATAATGCTAGTCATTGTAATGCTAGAATTTGAGAACCAGGGATACAAAAATGTAAAATATTAAATTAAATAATATTAAATAATATCAAAAGTAAAGAGGGTTATGGTTTGTATAAAAACTTTTAAATAATAATTAGTAGTTTTAAATTAGTTCAATTAACGTATAAAAGAAGGCGTAACTGACTTCCGTCTTCTTCATCTAGCTTGAGCTTTTTGATGCTTAAACACTTGGTATTCGATTTCTCTTCGTTTCGGACGTCTTCGTCAAAACCTCGATTAGTCATATTTTTCGTCGGAAGCCATCTTTTCACTTCGTTTTCTCTCTCTCGTATATAATTCATCTCGTATTGGCTTCATATTTCTTCGTTTTTGTATTTAAATTTCATCGATTATTATTATTTCTTAATTATCCAATTCGTAGCAAATAGTAGCTTTGGATAAATATCTTGTAATTTCTAATTCGTATCAAATCGAACGATTAGATTATAATTTATCATTTTCTCGTTTCTATCTCGTAATATATTTAAAACACGAGCTGTGTTCAATTATCGAAACTACCTCAGATTAAAGGTATTTGTAAATATATATTATATTTTATTATATTTCGAATTATTAATGTTTCAAATAAAATATTAATTTTTCAAATATTCTTGTATATAATAATCTTATTTTCGTTAAATATAATTGTATATAAAACCTAATTTGTTGTCTTTTGATTTATTATAGTTATTAATATATATAATTTTTCGTCGTCTTTTACCCGCCAGCAATTTAGGGGAGAATTGGCGAACTCCTGCAAAACTTTGTAATTATTTGTTATAGATATCTTATTCTACAAGGGATGAAGAGAACTTTCCACATGGACCATTTTTGAAATAAATATCCCCATCTAACCCATATTTCAGAAACCCGGAAATTCTCTTAAAACAGGAAAATTCCTATACATGGTTAATAACTAAATAAACAATAAAAAAAAAAAAAACTTGACTACTCCATTCAATAATTGATTATATATGTAAATGATTTTTTATTTAGATGAAATATTCATTTAAATTACTTACCCTGAATATGTAAAACACGGCAAGTATAGAAAATAGAATTATCCATAGCATATCTGCTGAGTTGTGTTTTTTTAACCCATTGTATTGTAGAGAGAAAAGCGAGTGGATCCTTAATGAGTGGCCTAGCATAGATAGGCGAATTATTAAAATATAACGATCCTTTTTTTGAGCTGTTCGTTTAGTGTGAGGGATCATTAGCACGGTTTGAATGCAAGAGCGCGTATACGCCCAATTCACCGACCCTTATCAGTCCTGTGGCATACGGCATTGTATCTAACACAATAAGCCTCATAAGTCGTCCCTGGCCACCCCACTTCCGTCCAATCTCACAAATTCAGACTTCATAGCTCTATAACCTTATGATTGACAATTATTATCCCGATTTCGAATTATTAAGATCGATCATGATTAATAACCCTAAAGTGCAAGGCAATAACACAAAATAGAATAATGAATAGTTGAATACGAATGGAATACAAAATCTAATATTTTTTTTCAATTAAATTAAAAAGATGCAAAAAATTTGAATGAAGTAAATTAAATTGGAAGTCATGAAGCTCTTTAAGCTGCAAATAAGATAGAATCATAATAGATTTTGAAGAAAAACTAAGAATAGGTTAATAATTTAAATGTAGAGATTTCGCACCCAGGCAAGAACACAACAGTGACACAACTAAAAAAACCTTGAATTTGTACAATATTGAATTAAAGAAAATTAAAAGTGTCAACTAACCTAGTATGTAGTAGTAAAGATGGCACAACTGCCATATTGCGGACAAATCTAGAGTTACAGATATGACACTTTTTGTGCTCGTATTTATAAAACAGATCCATTCACCAGTGTACTTAACTCATAATCGGGATTTTTTTGTTGAAATATTTTTGTTAATGTTTAACAGAAATTAAACATAAAAATAATTAGTTAATTATGTTAACTTCGAACTATTAAATATGTTGGTGTTTTCAAATAAATTTATTTATTTAGCATAATAAATAATACTACATATTATTAATTAAAGGAATATTGATTGTTATTTTAACTGATGAAATTCTTAATCTAAATATTTTATATTATTTTTCAACTTTTATTGTAAGATATTTGTATTTTCATCTACTTAAGAAATTAAAATTAACTTACTTTAAGGATGCTAATACCTTTCATACAAAATTCAAATGAGATTTTCATAAGGAAATAAAAATGTCACTTGATAACGGAATGCAATTAATTTTCTAAAATCATGAAAACTCTTTTCTATATTTTTTTAATGAATATTTCAAATTATTTGATATAAAGAATACTTTATCCTATTATTTTTTTAGTTAAAATAATAAATTAAGATAATATTCTTTTTTAAGAAGATTATTGAATTATTTTTTTTTTTGTCTTAGATATGAATCACACGTTTGCACGTTTTATGACTTTACACAAAATATAATAAATAAATATACATGTACATGTATAAAAGAGATTTCTATCAACTTAATAAGAAATGCGTTTCAATTAAAAATTGCGTATATATTTAGATAAAAATTATTAAATAAATAAACAAAAATTAATCTTTAAATATTAAAATATGTATTTAAAGATTAATTTTTTAATTAATATTAAGAATGGGGGAAAATAAATATAAAATAAAAATGGAGGAATATTCGTAAACTTCCACTTGGTGAGGAGATAGTATATAATAAAATGAGGGAATTGGGACAATATATCTTAATATAGAATAGATTAGGAAAGAGGTGTGTAGGTGATACCTATCGAGTCCATCAACCCGAGGAGTTCTTCGAGTTTCATGACCTCTAGAATCCAAAAGTGACTTTAGAATTTTTCATGTCAGTCTGCCCGGAAAATAACTAATTTATAGAGTCAGAATTGGCTGAGCCGATTTCTATGAAATTACATCACAATATTCTCCTTATATACCTCTAGAGTAACATAGGATATAAATTTTATTAATATCTAATCAATAGAATTCACAGAAATTAATTTTTTAAAGTTTATATAATTCTCCGTGTTGCTCATTCAAGAGCCTGTCCCTAGCGGAATCATTTTCACAATATGTATATATTAATTATTATAAAAATTCCCAAATAAAGAATTAATATAATATTTTATTTTAAATTCTAATATTAAAATATCATGTCAATTAAATAATTTATTTTAAAAGTTCTCATTTTAATTAATTTAATAAAATATTTAGATCATATTTAACTTAATTTTTATTTATTCTTTCTATATAATTGAATATTTCTTCTTTTCTATTTGAAAGTGAAATGTTAAAAAAACAGAATATATTATTTTTAATGTTTTATGAAAACAAAAATATTTTCAAAATATCAATTAAAATGACTAGATTATATTATTTTTGTTTTTGTTTCAATTATATATTAATTACAACTATATTTTAAGTGAAAAAATGATTTCTTGGTTATATAAAATTAAAATATGATTTTTCAGAAAAATGATATAAACGAGATGTTTCAAATTTCTGTCTTTTTTATATTGAGTATTTTTTTAAAATTTGTTTTAAATCAAAATTATTGTATTCTATTATATTTTTTTATTAATAGGTTTCTTTTTTTATTTTTAATTTTTAATAAATTCTCTTTTTTTGATATGATATTAATAATAAATAATATTAAATTGTAATAAATTTAAAAATTAGAATATTTGAATTTGTTTAAATTTTAATGAATGTAATCAATCATATGTATAAAGAATGGAAAATTTTGAAAATCAACTTGGTATTAAATTCAGAAAAAATACTGATATATAGAATATATAGACTATTCGATTATAATTTAAAATTCTTTCTCTCCTTCTATTTTAAATTTAAAAAAAACGGAGTGTTAAGAAATTAAGAAGCCTTATGCAACATGGATGAGTAAATGAATTGGGCTGGAAGAGGAGGCAATTTATAATTTTCTTCTAATTCAGATTTGGACACAAATAGGACAACATTATATCAAATCTCGCTAAGAACATTCAATATTTCTGTACACAAATTATTCAGTCTTGCCAAAGCGTATGACTCACAATCAGTTTAAATTGGAATTTATATAAATTAACAAAGTGAAAATTTTTATTTGTTTAAATTTTATTATAATAAATCAAAAAAAAATTGATACTCTTGAATGAACAACACGGAGAATTATATAAACTTAAAAAAATAAAAAAAACAAATAAATCAATTAATTTAAATTAATACTATTAATGAATGTATATATTGTTAATTTATCTATAGTTTTATAACGTTAATTATGTTAATTTTATTTTTATAAATTGTCTCAAGTCTCTAACTTTGCATTTTCTCAAATTTCATTATAATTCAAAATATTCAATAAAAATCAAGCAATGAAAATAAAATATCAAAATGAAATGATCAAGAAATATTATACTCTATTTCGCTATTATAACATATACAATACTTACGAACCATAGGCGGAGAAAATATTAGGAGATACAGTAGAAATCCATTAGTCCGGCATCCAACAGTCCGGAATGCCCGATAGTCCGGCATCGCTCCGGAAAATTGTAAAAATTTTGGTTTTCTCCAAAAGCAAATAAAAACGCTCGAGAGCTATTCCCCTTGTGTGATAGGTAAATCTTCAAAACCCAGGGCTTTTAAGAATGCACACTTGCCATTCCAATACTATACTCAATCAAATGCGTGGATGACTGCGTCCTCTTTAAAGACTGTTTTTTTCACCACTTTGTGCCTGAGGTCAAGGAATCCTTCAAAAGCCTTGGTCTACCAGAAGATACTAAAGCCATCCTTCTTTTGGACAATTGCAAAGCCCATCTGCCAGTAGATGAGTTAGTTTCTGGGAATATTGTTGCTACTCTGCTCCCACTTAACATAAAATCTTTGATTCAACCCATGGACCAAGGGATTATATAAAATTTTAAATGCTTTTATAGAAGGTCTTTTATTCAAGGCCTGTTAAATGACGACTGGGATTAGTTACACTGCTTCAGAAATTATTGATTTCCATATCATTAGAAATAAATTTTATACTAAACGCCAAAAGTCAAGAAAACAAAAAGACATTCGTGACTTTTTTAAATCAAAGTGAAATATTTTTTACAGTACGTGTACATACACTATTGTTAAAGCCTAAACGACTTTAACGAGATGAAGGGTATTCGATGGAGTACCCAACTGACTTCCTACGGAGCCGATAAAATCGCTTGCGCATGAAGGATCTCGAAGTTGCAGATTTGTTCCTTAATCCCTTCACTTGTGCAAAACCACGGGAACTGTTAGGGTCCTTGTAATGAAAAAGAGACAGGCATTTTTCAGAATAAAATAAAAGATAATGGTTTCATATAACGTTATAATTGGATTATCTCTTTAAAATAAATAATAAATTACAATATTTTAATAAATAGAAAATGTACATTAAGACAATATAAAAATGTAAAATTTTAAATTCAAAGATTTTAGATTTTATGGTTTAATAAACCTTTGATAACGAAATAAAGTTTATGTTAAAAGCAAGAGATATAATTAAGCACTTAATAGCTTGAAATTTACAAATATAATTAATTTGAATTAAAAAGAATAATTATCAACAATACAATATATAATATTAATAAAAACGTAATAATCTTTCAATTCGATTACTCGTTGAAAATACAATTAAATAATTTTATAATTAAATTTAAATAAAAATCATAGAATTAATAAATGTACAAAATCATTAATTCTATATTTTTCCATTAGAGGTTAAATAACACGATTGCAATTATTATATTAAATAAATTAAGAAAATATTTTTATAGAAATACATTATATTGGTCGAATAGATAAAAATGTAATATTTATTTAAACTAATATAAAAAATTAAATTTAGAAAAAACTCAGCTGTTTTTAAAGTTAAAGATTAGATAATCCTTTATTTATAGAACCTAAAATTATTAAAAGAATAAAAAGATTTAAATTTAGAAATTTATCATTATAAATATAATTCATGTTAAGAAAAGAAATGTATTTTTCGAACACAATATAATATATTAAATAGGATTGAATAATCCTAGAAATAGATTATTCTTTTTAAAATACACAATCGTATAATTTTATGTTTAAAAAACAAAACTGATAATAATACAAAATCATCAGCTTTATTTTTTGTTAAGAAATTTAATAATACATTTAGATTTATTATGATAAATAAACCAATGAAAACAAACATTCACATAGAACGAGTGTATATACCAAGATATAATAGAAACATCTGGATATAATTAGAGAAGCCTCTATCGATAATTAATTAAGAGAAAATCAATTAATAAATTTGATTCGAAACAAAATAGAAATGATCCTTCAAGGAAATCACAAGAAAAAATATATATAAGTAAGGGTATAATTACAATTATATAATTTTTGCTTAAAATAACGAAACGAAATTAACTGTTTGGGTTTTGACCAAACAATTGATTACATAGAATTCATAATACTAAATATTCTATGTAAAGACAATTTTATAAGATATCCGTTTTTAGAATATCCTATAATCGATATAATTCAATTCAAATGAAGATAGATAATAAATTAAATTAATGTTATATTCTTTAATCGAAATAGATGCAAAAAAGGAAAAAGAAAATGTTGATATACCTTGATAATACATCGAAACCAAAAGACCAAGTCTTGGATTTTCCTTTTTTTTACATGCATGAAGTACTATGAAGGGATTTATTAAAAGAAATCCGATACTTTTAGCTATTCGATCCGATCAGGTCAAGAAATACCACGAGAAAAGAAATTATTCTAAATACGTTTAGAGAAATGCTTTCAATAAAGCAAGACAAACGAAACATGAAAATGATTCAAACGATATTCTATCCGAGCAGGTTAACCAAAACCGCTGGGAAAGAATTATTCTAAATATATTTAGCGAAATGCTTTCAATAAAGCAAGACAAAAGAACCATGAAAATGATTCAAACTATATTCGATCCGAGCAGGTTAACCAAAACCTCTGGGAAAGAATTATTCTAAATATATTTAGCAAAATGCTTTCAATAAAGCAAGTCAAAAGAACCATGAAAATGATTCAACCGATATTCGATCCGAGCAGGTCAACTAAAACCTCTGGGAAAGAATTATTCTAAATATATTTAGCAAAATGCTTTCAATAAAGCAAGTCAAAAGAACCATAAAAATGATTCAACCGATATTCGATCCGAGCAGGTCAACCAAAACCTCTGGGAAAGAATTATTCTAAATATATTTAGAGAAATGCTTTTAATAAAGCGAGATAAACGAAATATGGAAACGATTCAAGAGATGTGTGGAATTGACGAGATGGAAGCGAATAGCGAGCGATATAACGATAACGAGAACGAATACGAATAGAAACTTGAATAGAAACTTGAATGGAGGTGGGACGGCCTGCGCGTCTGCCGACGTTCAAAAAAGAGGTGAAAAAAGAGAGAAACACTTCAATATCCATTCGGACGGCAGCGCCGTTCGGGGATAAATGAAGATATGAAAGAGAATTGTTTTAACTTGACACTTATCAAGTCAAAACGCCAATAACCAAAAACAGGCGTTAACAACTATATAAAATGTAAAATAAACTTTGTTGTATGTATTTGCCGATAATCCGGAATTTCCGGTAGTCCGGCACCGAGCCGGTCCCGAACGTGCCGGATTATCGGACTTCTACTGTATCATCAAAAAAAAATATTAATACAATTTCAGTTAAAAAATAAAAATGGATGTCATGTGACTTCACCCATATATAATTTTAAATTAAGAAATAAATAATGTAAATGTACTGTATCCGCTTGATACATCGACTATAGAGGCTTGTAAGACCTAAAAAATAATAGAAAGCGATTGTTCCTGAAAATCGAAAGTGGGAGGAAATGGAATGGGATGAATCCTTAATATATATTAATTTTGCTCGAAGGCTAAAAAGAGGAATTAATATAATATTGCGATAGTTACCTCTTCACTTCTATCGCACCTTGAAAATTAAGTGGACTGTATTAGAGGTCTATGTTTAATATATTAAGAATTTGGAATTGAAAAAAGCTCGCTAAATAAACACTGTAATCAACTTTTATAATCTTTAATTAAATTAAAATTAGGTCAATGTAAATGGATTAATTATATTTAGGGTCACCTAAATATTTTTATATATCAACTTAAATCTAAATTTTAAGTCTAAAATTAATATAGTTCAAAGTGTTCATAAGTGCACTTATCTGACCAACGGGAATTGAAATAAATGGGGGTTTACGCGGCCGTTCGCTGCCTGGATGTCTTCTCTGCTGGTTTCGCAATTGATCCAACGATCAATTGGCTTTGGACCCTCCTCGAGTCTCCAACGGATTGAATGGACCACCACGGATCCAAAAGTAGAGATGATCCCCTTCAGGAATCACTGGGTTTGCCCCCTCGGAACAAACTCTGGAGCACAGGGCCGGCAGCTGGAATCTGTAGCCGCCTTGACGATCCCAAAAGCACCGCGTTCGAGTCGTAAATTCGAACGGGTCGAATAAGGCGTCGGTGGGCCAAGGAGCCCCAGTAAGCAGTGGACGAGCAGATAAAAACAACAGGCAGCAGCGACAGACAAAGGCAATAGCACTCGGGCGACAGGGACAACAACAGCGCTTCAGAGAGCTCGGCCTGTCTATTTATATGTAGATAGTAAGGGAGGGGGGTGGTCAACCTCATGAATTTATGACAATAACAATTAAATATTTAAAACTATAAATGAAATTAACTTAAGAATATTAAATTACACTATATAATTAATTAACACTAATATTTATAAATATTAACTTAATTACTATTTAAACATAGTCAGAGGGCGGGAATTCAAATTTATTTGAATTCAGGTTCCATGCGGAAACATGTACTTTTCCTGAGATGTGATCAATAAAACTCAATTTTTCTTTATAAATACTATATCTAGTGTGAATTTGAAAAAAATCGTTAGAGCGGTTTTTGAGAACCCATGGCTAAACAAACAAACATAGAAACAAACAATTTTAGCTAGCATAATAAGATAAGATATAGAAATTATATTTAAAATAATCAAATTTTTATATATATTTTATAAATAACAAAAAAAAATTGTCTAAAGAATATTCTAGTACATATTGTGTCTCTATCAAAATTTTATATTTGATATTAATATTGGAATTATGAAATTTTATGATTTAGAGTTTAGTAGAGTGATAAATTTCTCTAAAGATTTAAAAGTATTGTCATAAAAGATAGTTACGTATCTAAACACATATCTTTGTGAATGGCGAAGATATAAAATACGAATATAATGTGCAAAGGATGATAGCAATCTTAATAAATAATACAAAATAGGTAGATTCATGTAGCAGTAAAAGGATATTTCGGCAGGTTATCAACTCAATCTCCATATATTCATATGCACATCATAGGGTCTTTTGTTTTTATTCGTTTCTTTTACCTCCCCTCCCCTCCTCCTCCTCCTTAACCTCTCTCTCTCTCTCTCTTACTCCCTCTCACTGATCAAAAGACGAAAGAAGAAATGTATATACATTTGATGTATATACATGGAAGGAAAAGGGGATCCCCTGGTCACGCAAAGACACGCATTTGAGAACGAACATTTCCTTGAATTTATTCACTGAATCTTATATGCAAAATCTCTGCTTGATAGTGAAATTTGCATTTGAACGTAATCGCCACTCGATCTCGAATATGTGCACATATATCGCCCTCTCTTGGTAATTAAAATGTTATACGTTATATGTGAATGTGTATGTATTATTATATGATAAATGAAGAAAAAGAAATTATATCAAGATAGTACGAGTCTTTTTTATAGAACAGTTGTTGAGTATAATTAAGAAAAGGATCAAGACAAAGAATTTCCTTTTAAATTTTTGTATGTATTATTATTATTAATATTAGTTTATTTGATATTAGTATAATGGTATAAATATACATATTTTCTCAATAATCTAGTAAATAATACTTATTAATAAAATTTATTGACACCTAATAGATATCTTTTATAAATTTATATCTAAATATTAGATTTTTTGAAAATTTCTTTTACAGACAAAATTCGGATTTGAGATCATAAAAATAATTTAGAAAATATTTAGGAAATTTCTTTAGTTTTATGTTTTAGAGAGAGTGATTCATTATAATAATTAATTTGTATATTTTATATTAATCTGAGAACAAAAACCTTAAGAGAAAAGATAAAAGACAAAAAATAAATAATATCTACTCAGAATTATAGAAGCATTTTGGAGTCTATAATTATTTTCACTAACGAATTACATGAAATAATTTGAAAATATATACTTCCATATATTGATTGCACATAAATTTGTGCCCTCTTAAAAACAATCTTCCATAAATTGAAAGATAAACAATATAGTTTTTAAAAAATATAATCTCTCGATAATTATTTGCCATCGATCAACACTTGCCGATTCTATTTTGGAAAAAAAACCTTCTATTTTCTATAAAATAGTTCTTGAGTTTTAAAAATAAATTTTTTGTCATTCAAACTATTTTGCAAAAACGGAAATTGATAGATAGAATAATATCTTGAGAATATGATCGACACTGGAGAACTTTCCTCTGCACTCTTGGACTTTTTAAATTGTTTTTTTGGACGATATGCGATGTCTTAGTTATTAATTATCCTTTTTTTGATTGTGTCTAATTCTGAATTTTTTACTTTTTGTCCCTGGACTAACATTTTTATTCTTAACTAAATTCGTTCACCATCCAATGCCAAAAATGCATATCTTCTTCTTTGTAAATTTTTTAAAAATTTTCTTATTACAAATCTTTCTTATTTGAAAGTAGGCACTAAAATTACAGAAGGTATTGATAGTTAAACACAAACAGTGCTTACAACTTAAGCAAACAAAAACCAAAGATGTCCGATATATAGTAAGTTAATGAAAATCGGGTACGATCGGGCCAATTAAAAATTAAATTGATAAAGCTCAAGTTTAGAGATTGGAGACATTTGAGGAATGTGGTTGTGCGAAGGGCTTACAATACCGAACTAAAATCTGAATACCGGTATTTGGTATTTGAAATTTGAAATACCAGGATACCGGTATTATTAATAATAAATTTACTAGCTATATTTCTACTTACCTCAGTTGTTATATTGACTTTTTAACAAATAATATATGAAATCCAATAAATATTGTTCTGAAATGAGTAGTTATTATTTATTTTATTACATCGAGAGAGTAGGAATAGATAGATACAAAAAACGTGCAAGTAAAATAAAGTAAATATTAAATTCTATGTTACATTTTACATATAATAGGCTCGTATGGTATTATATAATTAAAGAATTAAATATTAAAGAAGTAAAAAATATAAAAATATAAATTGAAAGTATTTAATATTAATAACTTGCGTTTTGTTTATTAAAGTTTGATCTTAAAAAACACGCGTTTCATCATCAAGCGAGGACCGAATTTTCGTACAAATATAACCAGCGGCCGAAAAAGCTCTTTCTGATTCTACACTTGTCGGCACTATTGTCATTAAAACATCATACACATTTTGTAAATTCGTAAATTCGTAATACCAAAATACCGGTATTTTTACATAAATACCGGTTTTTAATACCGGACAAAAATCCCGGTATTCGGGATCCCGAGATCCCGATATTGTAAGCCCTAGTTGTGCGGTCAAGAATTTTCAAGTTCAGTAGCGCTATGCATTTTAAGATTTTCAAAGTAAATAAACATTAACAAAAATATATTTTTAGCAAATGGTATGGTATAAGAGATCCACTTCTACTAGGGAACCTCTTGTCCTAAATTTTAAAGGGAAAAGATAAAATCAAGAATTAATATATATACAAAAAAACACAGTTACAAAATATAACAAAAGAAATAATAAAATTAAAATAGAAATAGGCAGATCACATAGCAAGACTAAACGACGAAAGATGGACGGATGGAAAAAGAACGTAAGGAAGACAACACAAGAGAGAGTACCATGATATTAAGAAGATAACAGGAAACGATTGGGGAAGAACTACCAGAAGATGAGAAATTTGGAAAGAAACGGGAGAGGCCTATGCCCAAAAAGGGACTGATAAATAATTAAATAATTACTATTTTTATTTGTTTTATATGTAAATATTAAAATGTAAATAAATAAATAAAATTAGTACACTGATACCCAAGGCGGACCTACAACCACCAGGTGAGTGTTGCCCGGGGGAGGGGGTGAAGATCACAGGTGCAATTTGGGAAAATTGTATTAGTTACTTTTCTATTCTGAGTTAGATAATTGGGTATATAATTTAAATGAACAACGTTTCAAATTTACGCTTTTCGTTTTTACAAAAAAAGGTAGAAACATATTACATATCTTTCAGTTTAATTGCTATTAAAATTTATTAAAAAAATTAATTTGCAGCTGAGTAATATTTTTTATGAAAAAGGGGCACTAGAGCAAATAAGTTTAGAAAGCATTTGTCTGAGTCTAGTCTATTATGTGAGATTAATTAAAGAAAAATTTAAAAAAATACAAAATACAAAAATATACGTTTGCTAGAAAAACTCGTTAATTTGCATTTAAATTTCGTATACATTCTATAGTAAATACGAATTAACGATATAGATAATTTAAATATTTATTCAAATTTTATTTTATTAAAATCCAATTATAATTGATTGTTAATTATTTATAAATATTTACAAACTTTAATTTTAATACCTATAGGATCTAATGAATATTTAATTAATTTCATAAAATATTATTAACATTTCTAAATATCTTTAATTTATTATTATTAGTTAGTACATTGTTTTATTAATATTACAATTTAATGCAATAAAGAATATATTTATTATTAAAAATATAAACAAATGATAGGATAAGAATAAAAATAAAAAAATTAAAAGAATAAAATTACATATTAACCATTTATTTTTACTTTTAACTCATTTATTAGATTATTTATTTCTATTGATTATGTTGTTATAGGTAGTAATATATATATATATATATATATATATATATAGAGAGAGAGAGAGAGAGAGAAAGAGAATATTATAATTTTAAAAGCTTTAATATTTAATGGACAATTACATATTTGGTTGACATTTTGTATTGTTCAAGATATCAAAGAATATCAATTTTTTAAATTAATCTAATAAATTTATCTAGTTTCTCAAATAAACCTTGATTAGATGTTTATTTTTTTTATTATATATATATAAATTAACGTAAACCTTTAAATATCGGGAATTTAAAATATGAAAAGACCTTCGAATTTTACGAAAATAAGATAAATAGATAACAATTAGAATAATAGATTTTAGAAAATAATTATTTTTATTTGAAAAATATATTTAAATTATTAATTTATTATTCTTTTTTAATACAATTAAAAATACTTTTAAAAGTATTAACTCAATTATTATAGAACGAGAATTCTCACCATTTAATATAAAAATTATATGAAATAGGCTTGGATCTCGTTGGCTAACAAAACCTAACTGAAATGAGTGGATTTTTATTTCTTAAAAAGACACACAAACGAATTACTTATTTAAATCTAAAATATTATCCCTCTCTCACTCTCCCTCTATTAATGATTTCTTGACACGAAGGTTTCAATAACTCATTAATAACTTTCTATGAATTTTAGGTAAACTGTCCATTTTCATTTTCCTATTTTTTTTTTAATTCCTCTCATTTTCATTCCATCTGAGGTAGCAAATGGCATGACATGATCACCTTTACGAAATTGTATTTTCAGAGATAATTATGATAAAAAATAAGATTAGAAATTCCATTTAATTATGTTTCGTCTTTTTTTATACACCATTTTCATTCTCGTCTTTTTCGGGATTGTTAAATGTTTTCTAAGTCTATTACAATTAACTCGATTCGTTCTTTAATTTAACCGCATTTCATCTTGAAAATACACGAATGCATATTCAAGGATCGGGGGTGTGTTCGAGGGAGGGGGGAGGCAAGAAAATACAGATAACGCTTTTATTAACCCAAATGAACAAAATTAAGCCATGGTGGCCTCAAATTAAGTCATCCAAATGAGATTGCTAACAACTTATTACAATCACTTCCGTTCATCTTTAATAATAATGATAATGGGAACTTAGGAAGAAACCAAATATTCACTTTTTCCATTGAAATAAGAATTTTATCTTTAACTTTGGCCTTTTTATCTATTTAGAATGATGGAAGAATGGCTTGTCTTATATTTTATATATAATACAATTTCTTGTTAATTAAATTTAGTGAATAAATTAGAATTATACATCTTATATGAATAAATGTGAAATAGATAATAAATAATTCAATGCGAACATAATAAATGTGTTCTGAACTACAACTTAACATAATCATAAAAATTTTAATATAATTGAGTATAATATTATTGAATTAGAGAAATATCTACATTATATCCCAAAAATATATATCAATTTTTATATTATTCTATTCTATTGGTGATCCAATATTTGTCTAATTGTTAGAAACTTTACTCCTCCATCCATTTCATATCTTTCTTTGATTAAATCCAATTAAAGATTAGTATTACATGGTTAAAAAATAAAAATAAAAAAAATTCCTGCCTGAGCATGATGACCAATAAAATAACTTCAAAACTGTTTTTTAAAAAAATAAAAAATTTAGTGATCAATGAATGAATGATATTTGACATTTATTAAAATAGATTATTGTTGAAAAAATTCACAAATCATAAATGCTTTATAACATAATTATCTAAAATTTATTACCCTCGGTAAATAGAAATTGTTTTACTAACATTAAATGAAGACATTTATTTAATTTAATAACTTGAGTAAACAGCGTTCCCCATTTTTCCCTTTCTCTCTCTCTCTCTCTCTCTCTCTCTCTGTTGGTGCTCTAAAGCATGGATGGCATATGCGGGACCAATCTATTTTAATTAGCTTCAATGTCTTTGGCTGAAAATAAACAGAGGATGACCACTAAACATCTAGATAAATATGGAGGGAGCGATGCGGGCCCTTCAACTACTGCTGCCTATACCTCTCCATTCCTCTCTCTCTCTCTCTCTCCCTCTGCATCCTTTCCCAAACTCCCATTTCGACATCCAGCTGAGACCCTGAGGTTAGGAATCTACGTCGCCTTGGTAGCCACTGATATCTCTGTCCGTTAGATCCTGTCTACAGGCTGATAGAACATTAAGGCATCCTCTTCCCGACCTATGCTTTGTAATTACACTCCGGTTTGAGCATGTTTACTTGGTTCTATGTCTATCCGTCTGTCTGTTTGCATATACATCCACTCCCTAACACGAAACCTTGTCCCTGGGTGACATTTTAATAATTAGCGCACATTTAGTTAAGTTAAGCTTGTAATTAAATCTGGCAAATGAAATGTCTGCTGCATTTAAAATTGGAGACATCTTTCTTTCTTCAAATATATATATATATATATATATATATATATATATATATATATAAAACTAAAGCAAAGAAGCAAGAAAACAATTTTCCAAAGTGTTCGCCGGTCCAAGCGAATCCATAAGTAAATGGATATCAAAAACCCTCATATATTTCCCGACTCACTCTTACTTGGAACGTTTCTTGTTTGTGTAGTGCTTTTAACATGCAAACGAAATTTCATTTTTTTTTCACCCATCCTCCATATTCTAGGCTCTTGATTTCTTCCTCTATTCTCTTATTCCTATTTTATGTTCGAGTCAAAATAGCCACATGTCAACAAAGGACCATATAAATCCCCAAGCATTCATTTCAACTTGTCCTGGATACTTTATTCTACTGATAAAAACCTGGCATTCATTTGCGTATATTCAATAGCATTGACCTCAAAATGATATGATATATTATTTTATTTTATCTCTCTTTTTTAATACAGTATTTATATATATATATGAAATTTTTCTAACTTGCAATTTAAATATTATAATAATATAATATTTATTTAATATTATATTCAATCTTTAAAAACAATTTATTGTTAATAATAATTGATTATAGAATCATTTGAATAAAGATAATAATTATTTGGATTTGGCTATAATTAAATGTATAATTAAAATTCCCTGAAGATTTTATTTTCAATTTTTATAAAAAATAATATAGATCCATTCTAATTTCTAAAAATATCGTAACGTTTAATAGATTAATATAATTAAAAATAAAAACGAGTTGTACTTTTTAGATTATTTAAATAAATGCCAAAAATAATTATAAAAATAAATGATAGATCAACATATAAAAATTTATATCATTATTTGAGAAATGTGGAAAAAGATGTAAAATCACTACCAGTCAGACGGTTTAAATGATCGTTACTTTATTTTTATAAAAAACATTTATTTCAATTTAAAAATTATGAAAGCATATTTTGGTGATATGTGCCACACAGAAGCCAAACCGATTAACTTCAATTTTTAAAATTTTGCTAGTAATGTAATGTAATGTAATGTAATCAACAACATATGAAGTGAATAATGAACTTGATAATCTTAATATTGCAATGCAATATACATTTTTCTGTAATCAATAACCCTGAATTTAATACAAACTGTGAACTTTGGCCTTCATTTTCTCAGTTTCTTTCTTTATATGTCGAGTTAATCGCCGCTTTGGCTTCTTGTGAGTGGCACATATGTATAATGCTGAGCTAAGAAATTTTAAAAGCAAGTGTTCTAATCTATGCGCACGGCAGTGCGCCGGCCAAGTTCCAGCAAGCCGCGCGCATGCCGTAAGTATATTTACACGAATGGTTTGGAGTCACTTTTGACCCCCCTGTATCTCAGTGCCTATTGCAAGTACAGAGATAAAATTTTATCTACGTAGTCATATACTAGAACTAAAGCAGTATGCCAAATTTCATAGTTATAGCTTCAGTAGATCCTGAAATATGACCCTGTGAAAATAGCTTATTTTGGAACTGATTCACTGATTGGTCAACAAAATTCTTAGGGTATTTCCAATTGTCCTAGCGCTATGAAATTTGGCATACAGGTCGTGTGTTATAAGTAGGTTAACAAAAAATTATGAAATTTAAGAAATCGGTCAAGCTTGAGTTGTTATAATCGAATATCAATGCGATTTTAACGAATTCAAACGAATTCAATGGTTTTGTCAGAAACTAATCAAGCTAGGACTTTGAAATTTGGTACACCGATATTATTCACAGTTTGTAGATTTCTTTTAAAATTTCGTCAAAATCGGTTAACCGGAAGTGGTACTTTACCTACACTGGTTGCGTTTGCCTTTCAAGTCAAGTACCAGTTTGCTTCGAGATATTTGCTTCATATTTTGTATATAGTTTTAAAAATATGAAAAAAATTCAGATACCAAATTTCAACATGATCTGACTACCAGAAGTGACATTTTACCTATACAAGTAGCGTTAGTTGTAAATTATAAATATATATAATAGTGTTAAACCATTTTACTTTATAATTTAAATTAATTAGTTTGTTTATTTTTATTGTTATAACTTAACAGTTTCTATATAATTTTCAATTAATATTAATAGTTAATAATTATTTATTATTCAATACAAGTTGGAAATTCAGAACTATAAAATAAAAGAACAAATAAAATTATTATATTTAATATATAAACAAATATAATTTTAATTTAAAAAAATTTGCAATTTTTTTAAACTCAAAATTACTTCAAAGGCTAAGAATGGACGCGGGCGCGGCACAAAAAGGAAAAAATAGGAAGCTTTCTTAAAAAAAAGTATTGAAATCTAATCAAAAACATACCTGTTAAAAAGGGGGCCAAGTTCCTATCGGCTATTTGTTTGCCTAAAAAAGGGTTCAAATCCATCCCAATGCCAAGTTTAGATGCACTTCAAAATCATTCATAATCATTTTTATCAACAGCCTGATCCACTGGTAAACATTTGGCATTCCCAAGAATCACCACCACACCCAGTCCTCCGCCTCCTGCATCCAGGCACGCCACTTTATTCACGTCAACGGTCCATCTGGCCGAAATTCACTTTACCATACACCCAACTTAAAATATGGTATAGTTGTTAAAATACGAAGGTACATGGTTTAAAATATCTAAAATTATAATACTTAGAAATTTGAACTTGGCAGGTTTTCGTGCTGTACATAACACTCAGTCGCACACCAAGTCCTCCGCCTCCTGCATCCAGGCACACTACACGCCACTTTATTCACGTCAACGGTTCATCTGGCCGAAAAATTCACTTTACCATATACCCAACTTAAAATATGGTATAGTTGTTAAAATACGTAGGTACTTGGTTTAAAATATCTACAATTTTAATACTTAGAATTAGCAGGTTAATTTATATATTTAAATAATAAATATAATTATACAATTAATCTAGTGTTACGTACAGTACGAAAACCTGCCAAGTTCAAATTTCTAAGTATTATAATTTTAGATATTTTAAACCATGTACCTTCGTATTTTAACAACTATACCATATTTTAAGTTGGGTGTATGGTAAAGTGAATTTCGGCCAGATGGACCGTTGACGTGAATAAAGTGGCGTGCCTGGATGCAGGAGGCGGAGGACTGGGTGTGGTGGTGATTCTTGGGAATGCCAAATGTTTACCTGTGGATCAGGCTGTTGATAAAAATGATTATGAATGATTTTGAAGTGCATCTAAACTTGGCATTGGGATGGATTTGAACCCTTTTTTAGGCAAACAAATAGCCGATAGGAACTTGGGCCCCTTTTTAACAGGTATGTTTTTGATTAGTTATATTAACAATAATTATCAATAATAAATATTGAGAAATCGGATGATATTATTAAATAAATTGGTTCTTATATGTATGAGATGGTTCATGTAAAAAAACAAAATTATAAAAAGAAAATATAAAACAGGAACACTGATAAGTGTAATCAATTATTTCAATAAAAAAAAAGAAAAGAATATCAAACAAAACAAATTATTTTATTATATTAAATTAAACTTGAAAGAACATCTAGATATGTATAAATAAATACCTTTGAAATTATTTTTAATTTTTTTTTTTTTTTTTATTTTACTTTTTTTTTATATAAACGTATGTTGAAAATTTTCGCCTGCGGAATTGAGCAAAGCATATCCATCTGTTGCAAGGGGCAGCAGGTTGAAATGTCTGCAAAGGACTACAAAGCGGATAGCGAGTCATGTAGTAAAATCCCCGGAGGCTGCAGTACCGAGAGAGGATTTCAAAATGTTTCAAAATGGGCCCCCTCCATCCAGTCATCCTTCCCCCACTCTCGTCCCGCACACTCTAAGGGGTCAAGTCCCCGGGCACCAATTGTGCATGTCTTACATCTAGTCAGCCATTTCCATTAACACAGATATTCTTTGTTATAGCTGTGTGTTAAGCTAACTTTTTTTTTTTATTATATACATTTATATACTCTCCATATATATATATATATATATATACATGAAATTCCTTTGAGGCACGAAATGGCCGAAATAAAAAAAAAAAAAATCTTAGCAATTATCTGAGTTTGATGTCTTTTAGAAAATGGACTATTGCTCTTTTGGACATCTCTTGACGATCTCTTTTTGCAATTGGATTTATGCCTTGGTGCACGACGAAGGAACACAGTACTAATTCGAAAAGTAAAGAACATTTGCACTTGACGAGTCTGAATAGATTCAACAAACTGGAAATGCTTTGCAAATAGTGGAACTAGAGAAAAAGAAAAAATATATACATACATATATATATATATATATATTGATAAAATAAATTTGTTGATAATGAAAAGAAATTTTACATTTATGGTTGAATGTTAAAGATAATAGCAATCCTGTGGATATGATAACAGAAAGAAGAAGATAATAGCTAAAGATTTATATAATGAGTATAAAATTTCAAGGAAATCTCTTACCATACCATTTCCACCATTTTAAATTCTTACAAATTAATGTTTCATAAAAGAGATAATTTAATTTAATAATAAAATTAAAAAAAAATAAAATAATATAAATTAAATGCTCATGTCGACAGACTTTTTTCATCCCAATAAAAATTAAGTGATAATAAATTTAAAATAGTTCAATAAATGCATCACATAACTTTCATTTATTACTTCAGATAATAAAATAAAGAAAATAATAAAACCGAAAAGAATAGTTTTCATTAATTATAATATCAAAAGAAATAAATAGTAAAAAAAATGTATATGTTACTGTTAAAGTATATACGAAGGTGGGGTGAAAAGTTTCTGGCCTGACCAAGAAAAACGATGTTTTTAAATTTTTTTTTTTTTTTTGCTTTATTTTTCAACATTCAAGAGAGCTGAGACCTGTACGATGTCAGCTGAACGTGTGCGAAATATTTTGCGCAACAATTTGAATTTGGAAAGCTGTGTGCAACGTGGGTGCCGCGTTTGCTAACTTTAGACCAAAAGTTGCTTCGAAAAACCATTTCTACCGACAATTTGGCGGTGTAGGCGTAATCCAAACGAATTCGATTCATAACTGTTGATAAGACTTAAATTAAATTTAATCAATTAATTCAATTAATTAGAACACGGTTATCAGAAATGTATCAGTGTTGATGGAGATTATGTTGAAAAATATAGCAAAAAAAAAATTTAAAAACATCGTTTTTCTTGGTTAGGCCGGAAACTTTTCACCCCACCCTCGTAATTCAGTTATTTCATAGAATAAAGTCCCGGGACCCCGAGCCTCGGTAGTTTAAAAAAATGATTCATTAATATTGGGTTTGGCTGATAATATTAATACCTGATTCACCGAATCGCCATTCAAATAATTTAAAAGAACATACCTCTATTTTTATCAATATATATATATATATTCTATAACCGCAGAAATTAAGTCTTTCTGTCGGGAAATTTTGACGTTTGAGGTCAAATTGGCTGAACCGATTTCGATGAAATTACATCATAATATTCTTGCATATCTCAGAAATTTAATTTTTTGAAAATTTGATATCTACTTGTTGTCATTGAAAGAATGTTTATGTTTTTATTTTTTATGTAATATTTATATTTATATTTTATTATATTTTTAATTTTATTTTTCTAATATTGGCCTTTTTAAATTATTTATAAAACACTGAAAACATTCGACTACCGAGCACAGAGATATATAGTTATAACATTTACAATAATAATATATAATTAATTTACTGATTAAATTAAAATATATTAAAAGTAAGGACACAAAAACAAATAAATGTTTTATCTAATATACTGATTGAATAGCTAGAATATAATATTTTGTATTTATGGAATCGCTGTATAATAAATTGATGACGTCATTTAATTCTTCTATATTTCGAATATAGATAAATCTTCTAAACGTTGCTCACATTAGTTAAACTCAAAGAAAAAATAGAATAAATTAAACAAAATCAAAATAATACATTCTGTATGACAGACAAGCAAGCAAGTTAAATAAAACACTGTAATAAACAATTTCAAAGTTATTTTATAAATTAATTACTTAATCAAAAATAGCTAAAATCTCTTAAAAACAAATTTTATCTACTTTTAATGATAAATGATAATGATAATGATACTAGTTATTTTATAGAATTCAAAAATTGTATATACTTTAACTGACTTGTTTACATTTTCTATGAGATATCTAGTTATTCTATGAAATAATGGACTTCACAATTTAACGGTCACATATGTTCTGTGGTTGTTCTTTTTCTTTATTATTTTATAAGTATTTTAATATTTTAATTATTATATTTATAAAATGTATGATTATATACAAGGGTACCTACGGCAAAAAGACATTTTGTGCCCCTATATTTGATGTTTTCTGTTAACAAGATATTTCATCTTCAATTTTAATATTTCGCAAGGCCTCTCTTTTTCCTACGTAGTTTTTTAATACTTTTTTTCATATTTATATATATATATGTAAATATTTTTACATTAGGTCTTTTCCGCACTCCCTTGAGGTGGCGCCCATGGCACGTGTCATTTCTGTCAAACCCCAGCCAGCTACGCCACTGATTATACAAAAAATTATATATTAGATATAGTATATGAAGAGTGTCGGCGCAAGCGCCTTGCATTTTTAAATTAGTAGAAATAATTTTTTAAATTTCACCCCCTTTGAAACATAGTTTTAAGGTTTGTAAATATTTTTTAGTTTCTTTGTATTAATCTTTATATTTAAAATTTATAAAATCAAGGGAACCTTTTTTGTTACCTGTTCACTTGGTTTTATAATTAAATAGTTTATAATTCCAAATGACAAGAAGCTTTTTTGATTTGTCATGTTGGACATCGCCTGTAGTCGCCCTTAGCGTCCCTGCTCGCGTCCCACTTCTGGTAGATGCTTCATGCGATAAACAACCCTCTCTTGTAGCCTGCTTGCTATATATTTTTTCGAGGAAAGTACTCATTTCGGGTTGCCTCTGATTCTAACAGGCTTGCAGGATATATATTTATTTTTGTCATCCAATTTGGTATTGTATAAATCTTTTCTTTATACTAATTATTTATATATTTCCATTTTTTGGGCAATCCTTTCGGAAAGCCTATATTTATTCATAATTTACCAATTGGATTGATATATGCTGTTTGTATTTACAAACAGTTTTCATTATAATTTATTAATTTATTCAATTAATTTTTTATATAACTACTAGTTAATTATTATCCAAACAATTATTTGTTACTTTTGCATTTGTAAAATCATATTCAATTTTCTCATTATAATTATATTCAATACTGTTGATTCACAATTTCACAATTTGTCTCATTTGATATCCACTTAATATCAAAATCTTTAACTTTATATTATATCTAAATTTTAATCCTAAGTATTATTATTTGTTCATTTATTAAATTTTATATTCAGTTGCATAAAACATTCTGTATTATTTAATCAATCCTCTTTTTATTTCATTGTTTCTTTCCAGAAATTTAGATAGGAATAATTTCGAATTAAAGGTACCTAAAGCATCTTTGTTGAGTTAACAAGATCCAATTTTCGCTTTTCCATTAGGCACACCCCTTTTTATATTTCATTAATTAATTTCAATACAGTTTTGTCGTGTTCTGAACAAAATACGACTGGCGACTTACTCCTTTATACACCTATCTTTATTTTCCTTCCATATCACGGTCATTCCAATCTAAGATAACTTTCCATTGGCTAGTTATCTTCAAATCCCCCCCCCCCCCCCAACAGCTTCTAGTTCCGAATTATTTCCCTTTCGGGTCGTAATAAGGGCTTTAAGCCGTGTTAAAGAGCATAATTTAAATTTCAATAGATTTATATATAATATGTATTATTATGATTCTTATTAAATTATTGATAACCATGTAAATGTAAATAAATAAATATTAATTCGTGGGAATCATATAAATATATTTACCTACATGCTGGTCCTTTGAAATTCATATTACACATTTATTATAAAAGAAAAAAAAAAATAAGAAATGCTTAAACTTGTACATTATCTACTTGTAAAGCAATATATTATGATCAATAATCTGCTTTAAAATGTTTTACCGAATCTTTACTCGGAAACTCCATTTCATTATTAGATGGCACTATTAGCCAATAAAATAAAATAAAAAATAGACAAATAAATTTTAAATTGAAATATCTTTACAATAAAATATTCAAAATATGGTAATTGAAGTATATATTCATATTAATGCTATTTAATTAGGATATTTATAGAATATGTATTATATACATTATATGCCTAAATAAACTATGAATCAACCTTATAATCATGTGTTCGTATAGGTATATCTATATATATTTCTGGTCAATAAGTATAGAAATAAAGATGGAAATAAATCGAAACTGATTTGTTGTTGACATTAAGTGACAGAGAAAAATTAAAACTATAAAGTTTATGAATTTGAATGTTGCATGTCATTAGCTGTCTTCTTTATATGTATTGTATATGTATAAAAAAAAAGTTGGCCTTAAAATTGTTTATGTTCACAAAAGCAACATTTATGAAAAATAACCGGAAGCATTTGCGAGTGCCAAGTCCTGTGGGAAGGAGGGGATGGGGAGTGTTTCAGTAACGCTAAAGTGACTGTCTATTGAACTAAAGGGTGGAAATACTTACACACGCAAAAAGTAATATATGACACTTCTATTGTACTCTCAATCAATGGGGATGGCGCATTCAGGAACATTTAATCCAAACTTGGGGGAGTTTATACATAAATATGTACTAAGTGATATTAATAGAACCAACAAAACAACAACTCACTATGTTATTATGTACTTAAAATAATAAAAAAATAAAGAAATACAAAATAAAAAATAATGATATGCGTATTATATTATTTAATTTAAAATATAATTTTAAAATTAGCTGGACTGTCTCCGCTCGACTATCTCGCAATTTGAATTGGATTAAATAACAAAATATATTATATTTAAATTAAATTTAATTAATTATAAATTATAAATAATAAATATTAAACCAGCGCATGTTTGGCTTTTTGTTGATGGCACTACGTCACGTGTTGGCGCGTGAGATTTGCAGTGTTAAAAAATTAATTCTGGTAATTTCAGCGAATCTATCAAGCTGAAATTCTATAAATAGCAGTTGTATACAATTATTAATCATGTGAAAAATTATCAAACATATATCTTTATTTTTACGGTCACTTTAGAGGAAAAAAAATCAAATCGTTGTAGGTAATGACCCTCTTCCGGTTGAGCTACATTTCTCAAAAGTTGATAGAAAACTAAAAATTTTGAATAATGCTCATTTACCAAATTTCATCATTCTAGCTCAAACCGTTTTTGCGTAATCTTGGTTACATACATACACACACACACACACACACACACACACATTTTTCTCAACCTTAGTGAAATTGATTCAGGAACCTTCAAAACGTATAAAAATACCAAAATCTCAACATCGAAAATTTTCGTGATCGCAATCGGGGCCGTCTTAAGGAATTCGGCGCCCATGGGCTACTAAAAATAATGCGCCCTTCTTCCTAAGAAAATACTATATCGCAAATAAAAAATTGCCGCCTCAAAAGGCTTGCGCCCTGGGGCTATAGCCCATTTAGCTCTGTGGTTAGGGCGGCACTGATCGCAATACTACTATTCTGGCGAGATAGTAAAAAAAATAGTTAAGTATTATAAATATATAATTATATTTAATTATTTACAATATATACAAGTATACAAGTGATAAAGGGACTCATAAACAACATAAAAAAAAAAGCGGTGCGTGTACTTATGTACGCGCGTGAGAAGTTATACTTCTTTGGCATCATTAAAAAAAAATTGAAAATTAATATATTTATATAATAAAATATATTTAATATATACATTTAATATAAATTTAAATAATATAATAATATATTATTAATAATAATATATAATAATAAGTATTTAACATTAATAATTTAATAATATTTAGTGTTAATTATATTAAATAATTAATTTATATCAATAAAAATAATACATACGGATAGTTAACCTCAAAAGTATATAAGCACATTTTTTGTTTTCACTAATATTCACAAATAGTAAGTAATATCAATCAAAATATTCAATTTAAATCACTACTGAATATAATTTATTAGCACACATATATAATTCGAAATGAAATGTTCAAGCGGTCCATTAGAAACAACACAAATGAAACGAAATGTTGACATCTATCTATCTATCTATTTATTTGGTCTGGTATTAGATTGAAATATATATATATACTAGCTGCCCCGAGCGCCTTCGGCGCTCTCCGCACCTAGACGGGGGCTCCGCCCCCTGTACCCCCCCGAGTAAAAGGTTTTCATCCATTTTGTTTCAATCAGTATATTACATAAAACATTCATTTCTTTTTGTGTTCTTATTTAAAATACATTTTAATTTAATCACTAAATTAATTATATATATTATTATTGTATATGTTATATCTATCTATCTATGTGACTCTAAGGAACTCGAAAGTTCTAGGCCGCAGCAACCACATTTCTCCAAGTGTCCCTATCCTGAGCCCTTGTCCCATCTCTCTTAAGTCCCTTCCTACACGTCCTTGGTCTTCCAAGCGGACGTTTTCCAATCCAAAATCTTTTTCCTCTCCCATTCTAGCCGCGTCCCGTGCCTAACCCTAACTATTTCTGAAGATGCATAGAGGTCATGCAATTCCTCGATGTGCAGTCTCCGCCATTCCCCGGTGATCTCATCTTTCTTTGGCCAATAAATGCTGGAAAGAATACTCTGGATCTACTCTCATCTCCCAGGGTCATAGACCTTGCGTCCCACCCATATAATACAACAGGCAAAATAATTGGTTTATATATTTTAATTTTGATTCCTTTTGATAATAATTTTGATGAGATAAGCCTCTTTACTGCATGATAACAGGCGTTTCCCGATTACAACTTCGATTTAAATATATATATTCTTCTCAAATATTATTATCCTTCGTGATTACATTCAATTTTTCTACATATTCAAATTCTACATTTTGTATATAGATTTTGTTACTAAATATTTTTTCTTATCACCATTAATTTCAATCTGAATTAGAAGAAAATTATAAATTACCTCCTCTTCCAGCCCATTTACCTATCCAGGCATCTTAATTTCTTAACACTCCGTTTTTTTAAATTTAAAATAAAAGGAGATAAATAGTTTTAAATTATATTCGAATGGTCTATTATATTCTATATATCAGTATTTTTTTCTGAATTTAATACCAACTTGATTTTCAAAATGTTCCATTCGTTATCCATATGATTGATTACATGTGTTAAAATTTAAAAAAATTCAAATATTCTAATTTTTAAATTTAAATACAATTGAATATTATTTTTTATTAATATCATATCAAAAAAGAGAATTTATTAAAAATTAAAAATAAAAAAAGAAGCCTATTAATAAAAAAATATAATAGAATACAATAATTTTGATTTAAAACAAATTTTAATTTTAAAAAAAAATACTCAATATAAAAAAGACATAAATTTAAAACATCTCGTTTATATCATTTGTCTAAAAAACATATTTTAATTAACCAAGAAATCATTTTTGCACTTAAAATATATTTGTAATTAATAATTGAAACAAAAACAAAAATAATATAATTTAGTCATTTTAATTGAAGTTTTGAAAATATTTTTGTATTCATAAAAGTTTAAGAATAATATATTCAGTTTTTTAAGCTTTCACTTTCAAATAGAAAAGAAGAAATATTCAATTATATAGAAAGAATAAATAAAAATTAAGTTAAATATGATCTAAATATTTTATTAAATAAATTTAAATGAGAACTTTTAGAATAAATTATTTAATTTAATTGATATTTAAATATTAGAATTTAAAATAAAAAGTGAAATATTATAATAATTTTTAAATTCTGAGCAATATGCAGACAAAAACCTTTTTTTTATATATAGATAGTCGAGCTGGGGATGGCAATATGGGTTTTTCCAAAAAGAGAAAGTTACCTCCCCCCCCCCCCCCCGAGGCCCTAGTAGGGATTAATTTAATTATTTATTATATTTCAAAGGAATATTTTAATATCATTTTAAATGAATGAATGAAAATTCGAATTTTATATAGTTTTTTATATATGTTTATTTATGCAGAAAAAATTAATTGACATAATTATTAATTTAATAAAATAAAATTTAATATTATAATTTAATAAAATAAAATTATTTTAATAATAAAATTTAATTTAATAAAATATTTAAATAATAAAAATTAATAAATTTTAAAAAAAAATATATAATACTTAAAGAAAAAAATGTGCCTTTGCAAGTTTCGAACTCAGGGTGCAAAGTCATAAGAAGACGCGCTAGCTCGCTCGGCCAGGAACCGCTTTTGTTTAGAAGCTTCTTATAAGGGTATATATAAGATTTCAAATTTTTGCCACCAGCGCCTCTATGAGCTAGTATGGTAACTAAACTATTTTTAATTAATTAGCATTTCCTGGACACACCTTACCAATTAGCGGTTTTCTAAAGGAAGTCTGACATGCCCTGAGACCTACTGAAAATACATAAAAAATTTCATAAGAATCGGTCAAGCCGTTTCGGAGGAGTATGATTTCAAAGTTTTGTGACACGAGAATTTTATATATAAGATATATATATATATATATATATATATACTCTTGGAATTATTATAATTTTCTACACACCTTAGATTAGATATGACATCAAGAATTCAACAAGATTCTTCATATTTTGTGTTTAATTAAAAAATTGTTAATAATCTATCCATGGGATGGCATATATGGTTAAAATAAGATAATAATGTTGGGGATTCGTCATAGCCTAGTGGGTAGAGCGCTCGCTTGCTTTGAGCGCTATGACGTAGTCGAAGAGAGACATGGTAGGTTCGAATCCTACTTCAGGCAAATAAAAATTTATTTTTCTGGAAAAACAAAAAAACTGTTAATTTTTCGTGTCACACATCTTAAAATTTCACTCCCCATCAATTTTCCATAACGCGCCTAAAGAAGTATAACTTCAAAAATTACATAAGGGTTTATCATAAGTTTTATGATCATAAAGAGTGTACGTAATCATAAAATACCATCTAAATATAACGGAACAGCTTCTGCTCGAAAGTTCGAGAATCTATCCCATCATTCCGTGCGCTTTCTCCCGCACGAATTCAAATGATACATTTTTTATTTTTATATTAACAAAAAAAAAAGCTTACAAAACAATATTTAAATATATATATTTATATAATATAAATTATTAAAAATTATATTATTTTTTTAAATATATATATTTATATTTAAACATTTCAACTTTATGAGTTTATTTATGTATTAAATGTAATTTCGCATAAGCAATGACTCCCAAACCAGTTCCACAGTACTCCTACCCCTTTTAGAGATATTGCCGAAAAGTAAACTTTTCTATTTTTGTAAATAATAGTAGTCTGAACCCGGATAGTGCGTCATATCCCTCGGTTTTACCTTATAGTCATTGGTATGATGTTATTTCTAAATTTGAATAAGTATTACTTGCTTAATTAGAACTATTACTATGCTCCTGTCTATTTACAAAGGTATATTCTTTCTTATATTTGTTAAATCTATACTCGCCTTGGTTTATAATACATTTTATATTCTTAATCAGTTCAAAAATTTAATTTAATATGTTGAAGCGAAAGTATTAAAGTAATAAATTAAATTAATAAATGATAATATAATATAATAAATTAAATTAATTCAAAGTAAAATGCAATTAATATAAGCAATTATTCTTAATAATTTAAAAAAATTAAATATATGTTCATAGTATGATTTAGTTAATAAATAATATTGAATGTAATATTAGAGAATATCTCACTTTAATTCTAATAATATAGTAGTAATATGGAATTTCCTTTGAACTAACTCGATTGCAAATTAATAGAAATACGTGAATTAATTAGTTAAAGCAGCCCATAAGTTACATAGTGCTTATACATATATGGTATATGTATATTGTAGATTATAATGTGTAGACATATATGCCAAATTCTAGGTTAGCCCGGAATTCTATTGAAAATTTAAATGTTCTCTTTTGAGAGGTTTGAGAATTCTTATGTAAATTTTCAAATAATAAAACAACAAATTTCTTACTCTCTTCAAGAATAAAAATAAGAATTGATGTTTATAAAAAATATTATATGATTTATTTTATTATACATATTATTTTTTATACATACATATATACATATGTACATTATATTAATACAATACTACCTGATTCCCTGAGCTTCAACTTGGTACTTTAAGTAAAATGAAATAATAAGTTTTTAGAACTGACGTTGGGAATATGTATTATTTTAAGAATATTGCGTGTCTGTCTGATAATATTAATAAATTAGCAGATCCGATTATTATTAATATTATTATTAAAAGTAAGAATAAAGGCAAAACAAATGCTAACATATTGTAATAACTATTTTTAATTATCAATATAACACAAATATTCGGTTCATGTATATTTAAATATTTTTTTAAATTTTTTCTAAATGTATTTTTTTGTTTTAGTAATTGACCATCAACCTAAAATGGGTTTTAAAATAAATAAATGGAATAAAATGCACTAAGGATTAGTTTTATTATTATTTTTTATATAATTTCTTATAATTTATTTTAGTTCTTCTTTATATTATTACCACGTTTTTCTTAGCTTGCTTTCTTGTTTGTTTATCTGTTCGCGTCAAATCTTGCAATCGAAATTTCGACCACTTCCAGTCATCCAATCGCTCTGAAACTTTTCAGAGTTATGTATTCTGGATGACAATACAATAAAATAACACATTCGTAGCTTGCAAGTGTTTAATTAGAGCATAATTAATGAATATTTGTATTTTGTTAACTTAAAAAGGAGAAACAATAATAATACAACAAAAGGCCCTTTCCAAAACTTACCTTTCTCAATACATAATACAAAAGAAGAAAACAACAAAAGGGACTTTGTCAAAACATTAAAAATAAATAATACAGATGTCCATAGTCCGCTTGTTTAAAAAAATATTCAAGAGTTGATTCTAGTATGTATTAAATATATTCAATATATTAAATATTAAATATATTATTTTTGATCTAAACGAATAGAGAATGGATTTTACATAAAATTTGTAATCATTTCACAAATTAATAATATAATAAATGACACATTGTGAATTGACGATAAAAATAAATATATTTCATTAGATCTTATTTTATTATACTAGCAAAAATTGTATAAATATATTTTTAATTTTCTTTCGAAATTAATTAAAAAATTTTAAAATATTTTAAATATAAAAAATATTGATACAATATCTAATACAAAAACGAGGCGGGATGCAAATATAATACATTAATTTAATAATAATAATCAAAATATTAAAATCCGTTTAAATAAGAAGTTTGAAAAAATGTTCAGGTCGCTCCCCTCCAACTAAATGACAGTCCTGATCGTATGTTCCATGCTGCGAATTAAATTTGGATTAAGCATCATAAATTCTAAAATAATTATTAAATAAATTTCAAATAACGATTAGATATTTATTAAATGAATTACTAATAAATAATATTCAATCTAATGAAATAAAGAATCTCTATATATTATATACACGGTAAATGTATTAGAAAAAATAAAAAGCCATTTTTTTTTTTATGAAGAATTTTGATTTTTTTAAATTATAATTTCTGACTTTTGATTGATTACATTTAAAATCATTTTAAAGTTATAATTTCGTCTTTACAAAGAGAGATAAAAAATTAATAAAATCAAAATATTAAAAAAATATAATAGGGAGGTAGAAAAAAGGTTCAAACTCCCCTCTTCTTATTTTTACTTAACGGGTCTTCTGATTGGTTGCCTGTTTCGACACACCTTTTTTCGACTTAAACGCCACCCTCAATTTCCTTCAGCTATCATTTGCTCTCTGCATCTCACCAAGTCATCATTAGCACTCTTGCTAACTGAGTGTATTTTACCACGTTTTTCTTAGCTTGCTTTCTTGTTTGTTTGTTTGTTTATTTATCTGTTCGGGTCAAATCTTGCAATCGAAATTTCGACCACTTCCAGTCATCCAATCGCTCTGAAACTTTTCAGAGTAATGTATTCTGGATGACAATACAATAAAATAACACATTCGTAGCTTGCAAGTGTTTAATTAGAGCATAATTAATGAATATAATTTTGTATGGGAAAATCAAAACAAAAAGTGTAAATATTTAAATTTGAAAAAAACCGTTAAAAACCCGTTAAAAGAATAATATAATATGTATAATATTTAAAATGTAAATAAATTTGAAAGAAGGTATATTAATGTTTTGTACTGTAATTTAGAAAACAAAATTTAAATTTATGATGAGTTTTAGGCAATAAAGAATTAAAATATGACAAATTTAAAAATTTCTCTTTATAATTCAATTTAAATTTATTACTTTCAGGATAATAGTATTTTATGACTATTAAAGTCAATCAAAAAACTTAAAAGTAGTATAGGTCAAGTGAAATCGATTGCAATATATGAAGACTAAAAAGTAGAAAATAATACTTTATATAAAAAAAAACTTTTTTAAAAAACCACGTTTTTAACGCACTAAAAAGAAGAAAATAATTTTTCTGAAACCCCATAGGTACTGACATTACAAACAAGAGATATGATTTGAAGAAAATTTTCTATAACGTAAAACGTGGGGCGCAACTATGGCTAAAATATTCTGTATCGTATAAAAATTTATAAATAAATGTTATTAGGTACAAATTAATAGGATAAATGAATTCATATTTTAATTAGCTTCAAAAAGTAAAGCTTATAACTTATCGAAATTTTTAAAAGAGGTAAATTTAATTTATGAAAAGATTACCTTTAGATTACTAATAATATTCACTTTTAAAAAATTCTGATAAAAAATGACATCCTAACAATATTCTGGTAAATAATATAAGAAATTTAACTTGAAGAAATCTAAAACTAAATTTTGCTACTGCAAAACTTCTAGCAAATATTTAATATTTATGTTAATAAAATTTCTAAAGTGTAAATTGAAGATGTTTATTTAATATTAAGGAATTAATTTTCCAAAAAAAATTTACATTAATAAAAGTATTCTGTTGGATTACTAATAATATTCCCTTTTACAAAAAGTCTGGTAAAAAATATAAAACTTAAAATATAAATCCATGGATATTGAAATAAATTAATCAAAGAAATTATATTGCATTTAAAAAATTTATTATTATTTGCGCCCCACGTTTTACGTTATAGAAAATTTTCTTCAAATCATATCTCTTGTTTGTAATGTCAGTACCTATGGGGTTTCAGAAAAATTATTTTCTTCTTTTTAGTGCGTTAAAAACGTGGTTTTTTAAAAAAGTTTTTTTTTATATAAAGTATTATTTACAGTTCATATCAAGAATTAGTTAACATTTCTTGTATTGCTAATTGCTTGAGGTGCCTATATATACTACGCTTCTCCAATTGTGTGTGTGTGTGTGAAAGAAATGATGTCAGCAGTTTTTAGACATTTCCATAATTCTCCTGTACTCTCCATAGATGAAATCCTTGCTTCTTCAGAAAATTGTATGATTTTTTCGGGAAAGTAATCTCTCATATAAAAAACACCACGTATTATTTGTTTTTGTTTTTTTTTTTTTTTTTTGAACATGCAACCATTGATTTTAGAGCCTTGTGATCCTCATGTATGATTTTCATCTATGTGATATTTTAAAATTTTAAGTCACAATATTCAGAACTATTAACTCGTTCCTTACAAACTGTCTTTCCTCCCTTTATTTTTTTCTCTATCCAACTTTTTCCTTCATTCCTTTTTTCTTTGCCTCTATAGAGCTGCTTAACCTTTTCTAATTATTCTTATTTAAATAATATATAAATTTAATAAAATATATTTATTATTATATTAATATGAATATTTAGGTAATTGACCACCCCTTTAATAATTGTTAATGTACCCATTAAGAAAAGATTTCAAATTGATTAATATAATTTATAGTATCAACTATTGAATTGAACTTTTGGTTTGAAATTATTATTAAATAAAACATAATATATTGAAAATAAAGTGAAGCATATCCTTAAGCAATTGACCACCCCATGCATAAGAAACTAACTTTAAAATACAATAACGCTTACCTCGTGTTTTAAAAAATTCATATTTGTAATATAAATGCAGCTATTGGTCTTTGTTTCATTGTTAAGCAATCCCGAACAGGCTTTTCTTGATATTTATCGATATCTCGAGTTTAATTTGAAATTAAAAAGCTTATTTTGATGAAAAATCTATCAAATGGTCAATTACTGGCACAGTCGTCCACGACTGGTACGTTTACCTTAGTTGGGTTGAGAAAAAAATATTAATTCTAGAAATACCCAAATAAATAATAGATTTAGTTTCAATTTTTTTATAATGAAATATTTCATAATGTAACTTGTCAATTAATTATAAGTATAAAACTGTGAAATGTATAAAACTAGTGAAAATTTTAGTAAAAAGTATACATTCTTTTATCATTTTAGATGAATTTAGAAATGGATTCTTTATAAAAAATCAATCACCGGGTGGTTCATGAGTAAGTGTATAGAAAATGATAATATTTGTTTTACAGACCTAGAGGATAAAAGTTAGCACCTAAAGAACATTCATATATGGGCACACTTAACATCAATACCCTTCCTTGTATATGGGAGCGTTGTGTGATCCTAGATGGTCCAGACGCAAATAATAATAATAATAATAATAATAATAATATTACATTTTATTTTAACTTTAAATCTATTAAGTCAATGTTTACTATTATTTTTATTAATTATATCAACTATTGTATTATACTAATAAATATTATTCATATAAGAGTTAACAAAGCGATTTTTATTCATAAACCCATATTTGTATATTCACTTGTATAAAGAAGCAATGAGAAATAAATGAATTCAAATGTTGAATAGTGATACATTTTATTTTAATTTTAATTTCTATTAAATAAATGTTTACTATTATTTTTATTATTAATTATATCAACTATTCTATTATACTAATAAATATTATTCATATAAGAGTTATTAAAGAGACTTTTATTAATAAACACATATTTGTATATTCACTTGTATAAGGAAGCAATGAGAAATAAATGAATTGAAATATTGAATAGTGATACATTTTATTTTTATTTTAATTTCTATTAAATCCTTATTTACTAATATTTTTATTAATTATATCAATATTATTACATTTAATTATAATATAATTATATTATTATTAATTATATCAATATCACCTAGAGGAGCGGTTGCCAAACTTTTAGACCTCGTGGACCAGTTAATACATAATCTAAATCCCGCGGACCACTAATAGGATTTTTAACATGATAGGTAAGTATATTCCACATTTTTCTCGCGGACCACCACTTTGGCAACCGCTGTTTTACACAATACATAGACAATTAAATGTTTTTGTGAGGAATAATACAAAAACCCTTAAATTTTAACTATGTGAATTAGGCTTTTGAGGTAACTGGAGAACAACTTGATTTAATTTAGTGTCACCTGTTATTTATTACTTTAATTAAGAAAAAACAATTTTTTTACGAAAAATGTATATATTATTAGCTGCTCAGACCGCCTTCGGCGCTCTTCACACCTAGACGGGGGCCCCGATCCCTGTACCCTCGAAGTGATACATAGTATTTTGTTGAAAGTCTGTATGTAAAAGGTTTTCATCTATTTTGGTTCAATTAGTACATTAAAACATTCTTTTCTTTTTGTGTTTTTATTTAAAATATATTTTAATTTAATCAATGAGTATGTTATATATCTATCTATCTATCTCTGTGACTCTAAGGAACTCGAAAGTTCTTGGCCGCAGCAACCACATTTCTTCAAGTGTACCTATATCCTTAGCCATAACTATCCAACTTCTACCCTCTCCTATCTCTCTCATGTCCCTCTCTACATACTAAGGGGACATTTCCCAATTGGTTTCCCCTTCAATGTATTTTTCGCCATCCTTTCCTCTCCCATTCTAGCCACGTGCCCTCCCCATTGCAGTCTTCACGATTTTATAACCTTAAATTATTCTCGAATATTATTATCCTTCGTGATTATAATAATAATTAATTATTTAAATATTTATATATTTTGTATGTTAAAACTTTGCGTGTTAATACTATTCCTCTCTGTTACTAAATCAATCAACAATCAATTTCAAGCCCTACCTCTTTTCCTGTTTCGATTTTTTAATTGCAAATGCCGAATCTCTTATTATATTGAAGTCGTTTGTGTAACCTAATTCATGATATTTTTAGTTTAATTTATTTAATTTATTTAATTTATAAAGAAGTTAGAGACTTTTCAACTTTGACCGCCGATTTGACCATGTTCCCAACCGAATTTTAAAAAACCAAGACCACTTTAACTTTACACTTTTTCAAGCTCTACTCGAATCCAAAATCAAAATTTAATAAAATCGAAAATTTTTGGCGACAGTCACACAAACACACAGATATATAGATTTTATAAACGAACTAAATGTTCGTTGAAAATTGCAAAATTTTTAAAGTATATAATAATAAATTGTATAAATTTGTTAAAGGGTCGAGTGATAGTTCGGTGTGGTGTCCCAGGTAAATATTTTATATCAACAGGCCTACTTTTCGGTTTGTATGTTATTATTTGAATGGGGATTCGGTGAATCAGGTATTAATATTATCAGCCAAACCCGATAATAAGAATCACTTTTTTTTTTATTGACCGAGTGGTGGCTGGGTGAACCAGGTATTATTATTGAGGACCCCAGTTCAATTCGTTTTAATCAGATTGATGCAATGATGCAATATTTAATAATTGTAATAAATAATTAAAAAATTGTATATAAATATTTTTTAAAGGGTCGAGCGAGAGCTCAGTATCCCAGGTATTAATATTACCAGCCAAACACAATATAATGAATTATTTTTTTTAACTTAATTATCGAGCCGAGGCTCGGGGTTCCGATACTAAATAATATCATAATAAATGATATGATCTATAAATATTTTATTAAATTAATTAAAATGAGAACTTTTAGAATAAATTAAATAATTTTAAAATGATATTTATGTTATATTATTTATTATTATATCGCTAGAATTTTTAATATTATATTCATTGAGTAAAATGAATCGACAGCCTCACTCAGTCACGAGAGGCTCTTGATTGAACAACGTGGAGTATTATATAAATTTTTAAAAATTAATATATGCGGTTATTGAATGGATTTTGATATAATTTATAGCATTTATGTTGAAATAGATGTACGAATATAAGAATATTGTGATGTAATTTCATAAAAATCGGTTCAGCCAATTTTGAGTCGATAACATCCTTATTTTCCGGACAGACAGACAGACATGAAAAATTGTAAAGTCACTTTTGGATTCTAGAGGTCATGAAACGCGAAGATATGCAAAAATTTTAAATTCTGAGCAATGTGCAGACAAAAACCATTTATATATATATTATATATATAGATTATTATTATTTATTTATATATTTTCAAATGAATTTCAATGGAGTTCTTAAGTTTCCATTCACTAAAAATATTTAATTTTATTGTTTTTAATTTTAATAAAGAACATTTTTAAAATTTAAGATAATAAAATATATTTTAAAATTTAATAGTTTCTTTTATTTAATTAAACAGATATTAATTATTTTAGTTACAATTGTGTCAGATTTAAGGACCCTAGATAATTATTTTTAATTTCTACAATATTAATAATTTATTTCTCATCTAATATCAATATTCTATTATTCTCAACCATAAAGAATGAATCATAAAAGGTCTTGAATCGAATTAAAAGTTGCTTTGAAAATGTACTTATATATATATAATCTCTCTCTGTGAATTGAATAAATCTACTTTGAGAACACTAAACATTTAAATTATGGGAACAAATTGCTTGCTACTTTATTGAAATATGAATAAGTCTTAGAAGTCGGTCGGTTGGGACGACAATGTCGGAGATCGACATCCCGAAATGAATTTTTAAATTCGTTCCCTCTCTTTTCGAAACGTATATTCCAACTTCACAAGAGATCTTTTCTTATAAACAAAGGTTTTCCAAGAGACGTAGATTTTTTTTTTTCCCCTTACAAATTAATAATTCAAATATCAACTTTCTTTGCTAGTGTCTCTTGAGAGCGAATTTATACCTCCCCTTCCCTTCCCACATTCCTTGTTTAAAGGTTTTCAAATTAAGTCTCTATTTATTCTAATGGTTTGTTTAAGCATAAGTATTTCTATCTTCCTGAAATATTTTTTTTTTATTTCATTCGCATTAATAAAATAGAATGAAAGATAATTTCATTTTTTTTCATTTAATTTATTTTGAATATTAAAAAATAAAAATAAATATAAATTATATGCTCATTCATTTTTTCTAACTTTAGATATTATATTGGTGTCTTTTTTTTATCTCTGAATAAAATAATTCAATAGACAAAGTGATGTCAAATATGATCAGTGGTCGAATTGAGCAAAGAGATGAATAGCGAGAGCCCACGGCGATAGCATATAATGTCCAATTCAAAGGGTTTTGGAGTAAAAAAAACTTGTGAGGGGTTTACAATTTTCATTGCTGATTAAAAAAACACATTCACCATTTATTTTAAAATTAAATAAACACTTGAAGATGTCTAGTAACTAATATTTATTTTATTCAAATATATATATATTATTTTAATTTTAAAAAATAAATTTCAAATGGAAATTGTGTTTATTAAAACAATTTATGTATATTTTAATTTCAAAAATTACAAATTTAATATAAAAAATAAAAATATTAATTAAAAATACATTTGTTAGTTTAGTTTATGTTTATTTACTACTAGCTGCGTAGAGCGCCTTTGTTGCCTGCCATGGTAACGCATGGGAAAAAGAAAAGGGCTGATTTTAGGGTTTTCCCGGCAATTATTTGAATATTTCTCGCCGTAAAAACCATCTTTGGACTTCAACGAAAATTAAAAAAAAAAGAATTGGCAAAATTGGTCCAGGCGTTATTGAGTTATGGGCTTACAAACACGATTGCGATTCATTTTTATATTATAGAAGATTGGCATACATTTGGCTATCTAGACACTCTAATAAAATTTTAAATTTCAACAATTTACTCCACAACACAGAGTATAAATTTTATAAAAGTAATTATTTATCTATCTATCTATATATATATAATAAGTATTTATATTGTAATGATTTTTTTTTATATGGGTAGATATCGACAGGGGAAAATTTTAAGAAAAATAAGGGTTGGTCACAAATGTGTAATGGATAAGGGTGGACTTTGAATCGGCGTGAACTGCCCCGGAGATCTGGACAAAAAAAAAAGAACTAAATTTATCATAAAAAAATGTATAATAAGATTTATTATATTTAATGTCTAAATAAGAATTGTTTAAAATCCTTTAAATTTAAATGTAAATTTTCAAATTATAATTTTATATACAAAAAACAAATTTTGTATATTTCTTTATATAAAAAAATAAGTTGACCTGTGGCCAGGTCCGGACCGACGGTTTGAAATAAATTAATTTCCAGCTACAGAAACAATTTCATATATCTATTAATGTAATAAAAAACAGATATGGATACATAAATAATAAATATAAACATTTTTAATTTTATTTTATTTATAATATATATGCAAGACCAGGCTGTGACGTCATGAATGGCTGGATGACGTCATATAATTTTAAATCAAGAAAAAACTAATAAATATGATTTTTTTCGAGGATAAAACCAATACAAAATGCATGATTCGTGGTGATATATAAAAAAATCTCCTTTGGTGTGAAAATAACCCTTTCCTTCCTATCGTCGATCGCTAATACTACCACTTCCGGTTTCCGGAATTGCACCAAAAGTTGATCAATTCATCCCACTGATGCATTAAGTAAATATACCAAATTTCATCAAAATCGGTTGAGCCGTTCAGGCTGTACACATCTATACGGACGGACGGACGGACATACGGACGGACAGACATCATGCTAAAAATACTTTTTTCTGTTTAGAAAATGCATGATTCGTGGAGATATGTAAAAATCTCCACATGTGAAATTTGGTGTGAAAACAATACCTCCCTTACTATCGTCGGTCGGTAAAAATAATAATAAAAAAAAACTCCTTAAAAAAACCAATATTTCTTGTTAATGATGTAGCCGGTGCTTATATAAGCGATAATCAGTGGACTGGTGAATTGAATGGTGGTCCTTTTTTTCTTTCCAATAAAGTCCGTCTGCTCGGCACGCTAACTCCTGAACGAATGCCGTTGGCTGACTTTTCAACATTTATTCTCTTCTCGGGAAACGTATTACAATAATCTTTTCCACAAATAAATTTATTTTTAAATAAATAAATTATTTTTTCTTTTTTTTTTAAAGATTAATGATATTTTTAAAATATCATTACAATATATTTTTTATATCTTACATGTTAGAAATATTTTAATGAATTATTTTTAAGATTTAAAGATTAATTAACGATTAAAGAATGATTATTTTGAATTAATCATTTTAAAGTAATGCTTTTATTATATATTATCATAAATATATAATTAAACTTGATTTACATGTTACACGGATACACCCATATGAAATTTGATATCAGTGGGTAGTCACAACTACTCGTAATTGATACTATAGGAGATGAATGCTTTTGAAGGATGGAAAAAGAGAAAATAGTATTAACAGGATTTTTTTTTAATTCTTAAACAGAATTTAATTAATATGGACATTATTATAATTATAAATCTTTTATCAGTATAATTAACTAAAAGTTCAATTATCTGGCCATTATTATAATCTGATTATATTGGACTAGAGACTTTATAAAGCTTTTATCTATTATTAAATTAACTTAATTAATAATATTCTCTTAAATTTATTTTAATTCTCATTCGGATTCCGACTCTAGCTTTCCATGCATTGCATGATTTCACCTTATATATCTATCGTCGACCACATCATTATTCCAAAATTGCTCTTTTGTAATAATTCATATAATCCCCATCAACATTGTTATTGTTATATCATTGTAATATACTCGTATATATAAATATATAAAGAGAGAGAAAGAGAGAGATTAAATAAATAAATAGATCAATATATATATATACACACTTTTAACGAGAAATATTTAAAAATTGATTTATAATAAATTGTTTGTAAGGTTTTTTTTTTTGTATTAAACTCTCTCTCTCTCTCTCTCTTATTACACAGGGTTATGTATTAATATAAAGAAAATGATTCATAAATAATGAATAATGAATAATTTTATTTATTTTAATGCATAATCAATATTTATTTATATATTAAGTAACAAAAAATTTAATAAATAATATAAATTTGTATAGGACAAAGGCACCAGTGTTGTGTGCCATAAAATCAAGTAAGAGACATCTGCCAACTGTAATTAGCGACTATCCTTCAAGTTTATTGAAGATTTTTAAGAATAATTAAATAAATCCTAAGAGCTGATAAGTTTATAAGCAGTCGTTATCAATATTCATAAGGTGAATTAGATTTTTACTTGATTCGTTTGAAATCTGCACGAATGTATAAGTGATTCTTTCAGTTTTATTATTTTAAAAATCAATTAAGTGTAAGAATTAATGCAATTTTGTCAAGGAGATCATTGATTTAATATATTATTTATCTCAATTAATTATTATTTATTAAAATATAAATTAAAATCTGCGCCAACCGATGACTGGCAACATATCAATCATAGACTTTCGCAAATCTGCCTCCCCACTCTTAACTCTTGTAAGCAAGACTCACATACTCCTCTTTGCAAATTAATATTCCTTTTATATAAATAAATACATATAATAATCTCAAACTCTACATTTCACCCTTACATTATTTTTAATTAATTAAATTAATTTTTAAGCATATTATATTACATTTTTTTAAAATATTTTTCTCTAATAAACATAAATATATTTTAATATATATTTTTTGAAAATTATTATTATTATTATTAATATTAAAAATTTTGGAAAATATTTAAATATTTTTGTATATACCTAAATACAAAACATTTCATAAGAAATTTATTTTATTTTTTATTTAATTATTTTACTATAAATGAAATTATCAATCCATAAAATTTACTTATATTCTATATTTGTAGATTTATTTACAATCTTGTCTTCTTTATTTAATGTATGTACATATGTACTGATAATTATTTCTAATATAATATATTGTATCAACTATTTTATTCGCCCTGGTTTAATTTTAATGAAAATTCATTGTGCAATGGCAAATAGATAATAAACAAGAAAGGGTTGACTCTATGAGGAAAGGTTGGTCATTTTATTCAATGTTATATTGTCGGATGCATAATTGGTGCCAACGTGAAAATACGGTCCTATAAAATACCAAACATTTTACCCCTTCAGGAAATTCAGGTCAATGCCTATTATTCCTTATAAAATATATAATATTATAAATATAAAATTTCCATTTGTTTTCGAATGATGGCGAATCTTGTTTAATAACATACATATATACCTATTATACCTCATAAATATAATATTAATAATAAATGTGGATATTAAGAAAATATAGAAGTGTTTTATTAATTCATATATATTTACGATATATTCATATTTAGAAATTAGAAGGTATTTAAAAAATAATTATTATAATTTTCAAATTTTAAAAAAAGCAAACAAATAATTTTACTATCAAAGATCAAGTAGATTATTGAAGGAGAGAATTCTCTAATTTATCATTATTATTTGTTGTTGTTTTAATTTATCAATATATCTTTATATCTAAAAGACGTATGTTTTTCTAATTCTTATATGTTTCCAAACAGTTGTAAGGATTGCACCAATGCCATCTTTAAATTCTAAGCTTTTGTTTGGTTTTTGATTTGTTATTTTTTTTTTTTTTCAAAAAGAAAATGATAGTTTTCTATTGAACTTTTAATTTATAATACTATTATTTATTAAAAAGAAATAAGTGAAAAGTTATTAAGTACAGATTGTCAACAAGATATATGGATCACTCCAGTGGAGGAGGGTGTCTGAACAGCTAGTGTTTAATATTTTACTTCATTCAAAATTAACATGTTTGATCCTCAACCTCGTGTTCCTGGGTTCAAGTCCCAAGCCTGAGGGAATCACTAGTTGGAATCTATGGAAACGAGGTCCATGTGATTAATATATAGGGAATCTACTTGAAATATAAAAAGTAGAGGCCTCCGGTCAAGATAAAGCTTGGGAGAATTTTTTTTACTGATCATACATCACCTCTGCCTCTCTTAGGTGGCAGCCGACTTGATTGATGCTGATCTTTCGTAGGATCTTCAAATAAGGCAAAGAATAAAATGTTCATAAATTTATAAAAAAAACAAAAAACAAAATATATGTATTAGATGTTGAGACAAAACATCTCAAATGAAATTAACTTTTAAATTTTATCTTATCTTATTATACTAGAAACAATTGTATATATATATATATATATATATATATATATATATATATATATATATATTTGTATATTTTTGATGGATTTTTTTGAAATTCACAACATAGATAATATTTATTTATAAAGAAAAATCGATATGTATTGGTTTCGGACTCGAGAAAAATCAACTTCATTATCTCAAAAAAAAAAAAATCAAACAAACAAATACGGCTTGGTAATTGTCTTGCAAACATTGTTGTATTGTTATTTTTTTCTCTAAAATATTTGAAATTTTTTAATGTTTTGTCGTTTGATTTTTTGTTAATTCTTGTAAATTTTTATTAGTTAATTTTATGTTTTTTTTTAATCTATTTTCCTGTTTATTTTTTATTAAATTACTAATTTATATTTATTTATTCATTATTCTTTTATTAATTAATTTTTAGATAGTTTTATAATTTTTAATATTTTTTCACTAAAATATTATTTAATATATTGATTAATATTATTTATTATTATTGAGGACCTCAAGTTCCATTCATTTGAATCAGAATGATGCAATGATGTAACATTTAATAATTGTAATAAATAATCAAAGAATTGTATATCAATATTTTTTAAAGGGTCGAGCGTAGCTCGGCGTTCCACAGGTACTAATATTTTAACTCTTAAAAAGTAAGTTTTTTTTATATTAAAAATTAAAAATATTCTTAAATGTATTGTATGTTTAAACATTAAAAAAAATATTTAAATATAATTATTTTTCTTAATTAGGTATATCTAATGTGGAGGAGGTGCTATGAACGAAGAGACATGAAGGGTGCTTGGATTAAGGAATAGCTAAAATGCCCAAAGCTCGGCCCAGACTGAAGTCATACGAAAGGGTTCCGGTCTGGGATTCTCCGTGGTGTCCACAGGAGAGTGTTTTTAGTGATGTAAAAATCCCACATAACCAGGAGGGGTGCATCTCTGCTTTAGACTAAGCATTCCCCACTGGTGCCTTATGAAGGTTTTTCAACTCCTGTACAAAAAAAAAAAAAAAAAAAAAAAAAAAATAATGAATGTTATAAATAAAAATTATTAGATGTTTTTTACACAAGTTATTTTGAAATTAAATAAAAAATTAAAATGCTGACCAAACTGAAAATTTTTAATTGTTACTAATTTACAAATTAATAAACATATTTTCTATAGAGCTATTTCAATATCAAGTAAACGTCAAACTACGTACGAAATGAAAAAATATCAAAATAGAGAAAAAATAATGTATCAAGACGATAAAATTGATGAAAATATACTTTATCTTATTAAAGCTAGAAGACTTACACATTCCATTCCCTTAAATCTTATCATAATTTTTATTTTCAATTGGAAATAGTATGTATATTCAGGGTTAAAATAGATATTTTGAATTTGTAATCAAAGGATCTTTTTATATATATATATATATAAAGCTGGCAATGCCGTTGGCTAATAATATATAGCTTGATAATATTAAATTAGAAATTGAATCCTCTTCTACATAAACTTTTTTCATGTTATTTTCTATTTCTTTTTTTTTTTTTTTTTTTTTTTTTAAGATATAAGATGTAATAAAATGTATAAACAGAGTTACGATAAATTAGCTTAATATCATGGCTCATTTTAATAAAAAAGAATAAAAAAGAATACGAAGCAAAGACGCTAAAGATATCTCTTAGATAATCATTCCTTTTCACTCTTTTAAATTAAAAAAACACACACACACACACACACAAAATAAAAAAGTTGGACGCATACAATAACTAGTTGTTTATGGGATATATTTGACCCATGGGGATTCTATGAATGAAACGAAAAAGCAAAGCCGAAACCGATCGGTTCCGATTCGAAAATCGGTCCCGAAAGACTTTACAAAATGCGAAATGTGAGCACCGTGAGGCTGTTTCGATTTCACACAAAGCGCCTGGAATGTTGTTGTCTACGTTAATACCTGATTGCTGTTTGTGGTTGACTGACCCAAGGATTCTGCTTTCTGGTCACAATACTCGGGCCTTGATTAAATTTACATGTGATCTACCCCATCACATTAGACAGATGTCATCAATCGACTTTAAACAACTGGCCACAAATACACATCTGAAACAACAAATCGTTTTCACCGGAATATATCCACGACTTATTTGAAGACAAAAAAATTAGTCAATAAATTTTTATAATTTTCAATACATATTTATTTATATTTGTTATTAAAATATTTAAAATTCATTAACATTAACAAAGTACATATTAAAATATCTCTAAGTATTTATAATTATTAAATAATTAAATATACCCTTTTTTACCGACCGACGATAGTAAGGGAGGTATTGTTTTCACACCAAATTTCACATGTGGAGATTTTTACATATCTCCACGAATTATGCATTTTCTAAACAGAAAAAAGTATTTTTAGCATGATGTCTGTCCGTCCGTATGTCCGTCCGTCCGTCCGTATAGATGTGTACAGCCTGAACGGCTCAACCGATTTTGATGAAATTTGGTATATTTACTTAATGCATCAGTGGGATGAATTGATCAACTTTTGGTGCAATTCCGGAAACCGAAAGTGGTAGTATTAGCGATCGACGATAGGAAGGAAAGGGTTATTTTCACACCAAAGGAGATTTTTTTTATATATCACCACGAATCATGCACTTTGTATTGGTTTTATCCTCGAGAAAAATCATATTTATTAGTTTTTTCTTGATTTAAAATTATATGACGTCATCCAGCCATTCATGACGTCACAGCCTGGTCTTGCATATATATTATAAATAAAATAAAATTAAAAATGTTTATATTTATTATTTATGTATGCCTATCTGTTTTTTATTACATTAATAGATATATGAAAATTATTTGAAATTGTTTCTGTAGCTGGAAATTAATTTATTTCAAACCGTCGGTCGGTTCGGACCTGGCCACAGGTCAACTTATTCCTCTTTGATAAAGATTATTGATTTACTATCATATAATACATCCTGCTGGTCTACTATAGAATGTTTAGTTCAGCCTCAAAATCAGGACTGCACCTTCGCGGAATTATAGAATCCACAAACAAATTATATATTCATCATACTATATATAATATATTATTTTCATTAAACTTTTATTTAACATATACGCATATACCCAATCTTAAAATAATTTTTATTTTTCAAATTCAATACAAAAAATAATAAATAGTTATGTATAATAGTTTGATAATGTTTTTTATATTTTAAGTTCTAATAAGTTAAATGTAAAATTATTTTATTCTTTTTCGTCCATGAGAAAAACGTTATTTTATAATTTTTTTTTTTTTTTTTTTTTTTTTATATCTACATTATTTTATTATTTTTAGTGTAATTTTAATTTGATAAATTTATTTAATATAATAATAGGAATAGAGAAAAGATGATGTTATACGAAAATTTGCAAATATGAATAAATCAAAAGTAAATTAATTATTAATCTTCTAAAACTGATTTTATGTATTTATGTTAAGTAAATGTTATTATTGAATAATAATTATTATATTGTATTTATAAATAAATAATTAATATTAATATATGAGATAGGAGTTAATTTCACCAAAATTAGTCATCTCTAGAATTTGCAACTATAAGATATAAAATTATAAATAGTTTTTTTGATCATTATTGAGAAATATTTAAATTTTAAAATTGTTTTCAATGATACCCAAAAAGTTACTAAAAAATAAATTTGTTAAAATCGTGGTCACAAAAAATAAATAAATAGATATACATACAAATTACACTATGAATGGATTATTATTAATTACATATTATATGAATGGATAAAAATGATTTCTGAAACTTGTCAAAAATTTCTATTTCAAGGAACACCTCACCTTTTCTTCTCTGAAGTGATTATCTTTTAATTATATGTTATCAATGCATTTAATTATTAAAGAGACGAAATGTCCAAAATAGTTTCTCAATTACGTTGACAAGACGCTGAAGTTGCAAGCTCTTATACTAGAATGGAGGAAAATTATCCATTTAAACAAGCACTAATTAGCACTAGAGTTATTTAACTAATAAACATACTATCTAATTACGAAATAATTCATGTATAAATTCAAGTTATCTTTTTGAACATTGTATAATAATCAAATACTAGATTATAAAAAAATTGTTATAATCTTATTATTAAAAATAACAGAAATAATTATTTATCAAATCAAAAGTTTAAATTAATTAATTGAAAGACCATGTCACTCTCGAAGATTCCTTATTTACGAGATACGCCTACGTCCATACAATGACCTCCTCATTCAAGCCAAATTTTTTTCCCTGGAGCATTTTTTTGAGTTCAGCTGGGGAGCTAAATCTGGCGAATTCGGGGGGTGTGGAAGCAAATAAAAGCCAAATTTGTTAAATTTTGCCATTGTTTTCATGGACTTGTGGCTTGCTGCATTGTCTCATCGCAGCATCCACTTGGAAAAAACCTTTCAGCCCCAGTAAACAGTGGTCGAGCAGATAAAAAAAAACAGGCAGCAGCGACAGACAAAGGCAATAGCACTCGGGCGACAGGTACAACAACAGGGCTTCAGAGAGCTCGGCCTGTCTTTTTATATGTAGATAGTAAGGGAGGGGGTTGGTCATGAATTTATGACAATAACAATTAAATATTTAAAACTATAAATGAAATTAACTTAAAAATATTAAACTACATTATATAATTAATTAACACTAATATTTATAAATATTAACTTAATTACTATTTAAACTTAGTCAGAGGGCGGGAATTCAAATTTATTTGAATTCAGGTTCCATGCGGAAACAAATCCATTTCTGGGCTTCTACGGTGTTTTTACCCATTAAAAACAATGTTTTACCAACACGCGCGAAACTCCCTTTATTCCATTTTTCAAACAAATTACAAAGTGACTTTACTCTAACCTCGATAACTCTGTTCGACGTGAAATCTTTACACGTTTCATGTAGAGGTTCGCACTCTATGGAAAGGTGGCCACTTTAATTCTACTAGCACCACCTCTGGGTTAGTCTCGGGACTTATTGAAATAAGTTATAATTACAGTGGTTCAATTTATTCCTACGGTCAAATCGTCAATATCGTCTTCTATATACCCTACTATTTTGAATGACTAATAGAGGCTACAATAATAATCTGAGGAAAATATAATAAATGCAAATATTGTGAGACTATAATATTGTAAATCATTTATTGACATGCAAAAAAGAGAGAGAGAGAGAGATACTATCATTTTCCCATTTACCTCAACATAATAACTAAATGGTTCTTGAAATAATAGAAAATAAAAAATTAACACAATATCAATTTATCGTTGATGTAATTTTAATCTTACTTGAATCTTATTATTGTTATTTGAATTAATTTTTACTGCTAAATATATTAGTAAATTGTAGCCTAAACGTCTTAAAGAGTAAGGGGGTAATCTTACTTAATAAATAAACAAACAAAAAAAAAATAAAAAAATAAAAAATAATAATCTGTCAGAAACCTTACAGATTGATACCATTGGCTAACTAAATAATATTTACAAATTAAAAAAAAAAAATAAACGTATTATATTATTAAATCTAAATCTATTCTGTGAAGTTGGAATTTGGGGAGGAGGGAGTTATTTAATAAAATTTTTTAACATTTTCTTTATTAAAATTATTATTTAATAAATTATTCTTATTTAAAATAAAAAATAAAAAATTATTTTTAAATTTAACAATTTTTAAAATTTATGAATATCTACATACATGTTTTATTTATTAAACATTTTATATTTTATTTAAGTACTTTATTTAATGAAGTGGTTAAATTGAATAAAAGAAAAAATGTATAATTGTAGAATAACGAAAAAGACTAAAACGGAGGTTCCATTCATAATGGCCCAGGTGCCTTCTTATTTACCGGCCTGAGGCGAGCATAACATCCTATAATGTCATTAAATAACATTGAACTCTGTCTTTGTTTGGTATCAAAACATGAACTATTATTATGTTTATATAAGAATAACCTGCAATATTTATTACTTTCAATATCAAAGCAGAGGTAAAATTTGTCCAGCCTTCAGGCATCTTATAACTAAAACAAATATTATGACATTTGAACGAATGCTGAGTTTCTATTATATATGTATATATATATATATATATATATATATATATATATATATGTATATATAATATTTAGATATGTTTTGTTTACTTAGGAGTATTGTGAAATAATTGATAAATAATAAATTATAATTTATAAATAAAGAAAGAATTTGAAATAATTGAGAGAAAATATAAGTACAATATACTAAAAGAACAAATATAATCATCTCTGTCTGTCTGTCTCAGCCGAGATTGAATTAGATTGAATTCAATCAACCAGGAAGAAAATTTGCGTACCACTTTGAACAGCGAAGAAGATTTCCGCGTACCCTTTAAACAACGAAGATTTCCTTGATTTCAATTCAAAAAATTTAAAAATGAAGAATTTGTCAAGTTATTTTTTAATAGCGAAAAATATCAAAGAAGCCTTGCCAATGCATTTAAAAGGACTTAACACATTGGTGACAGGTGATGTACACTGTCGACTAAATAGGAAAACTCTTCTCACCTTTGAAGGATTTCAATTCACTAAAGATTCAGAAGAATATATTTTGAAATTAGAAGAAATGCGAAACACGATTTCTAGCATTCATACAAGACATATTTGCATAATACTGAATTTATATTATATAACGCCTCAAGAAAATTTTACTTGTGTTATATAATATTCTAATGAAAGAAGAAGAGATAAATGAAGAAAAAAAAGAAGAAGAATCTTTAGAGATTCAATTAGAACAATCAGAAGAGCCTGAAAACGAAAACAAAGAAATTGTTGTACCATTGAATACATTATCATTGGAAGAACCTGTTCAAGCCGAATCAAGAGTTTCTGTTCACATACAAGACATAGAAGGCACTTTTCACAAGTATGATTCACAAGACATTTACCCAATAAATAAATGGAATAAGGAAAAAATCGTCGAACCCTGTCAATCAGCAGTTGCCAGTCAAGTAGTTGTAACTAAGAAAAAATGCGGATCGCCTCGCGTTTGCATTGATTACCGCCAGATAAACACAAAGATAAACACAAGGATAAATTTCCGTTACCATCAATTGAAGACCAACTAGACAACCTACAAAGAGCTAAAGTATTCTACACACTAGACCTTAAAAATGGATTTTTTCATGTGGATGTCGAGAAGAAAAGCAGACAATACACAGCCACAGCCTTTGTTAGCCACTCATCGTGGACATTTCCAGTTCCGTAAAGTTCAATTTGGATTATCCAATTCGCCTCCTGTTTTCCAACGATTTATAAATGAGGTATTCAAAGATTTAATCCTTCAAAAGATTGTGCTCCCAAATATGGATGACTTAATAATACCAGAAGAAGACGAAGAAGAAGCTATTAATCGATTGAAAATTGTCCTTGAACAAGCCAAAGATTATGGGCAAGTCATATATATTTTGAAAAATGCCAGTTCGTTAAGAAGAATGTTTAATTTTTGGGTTACCACATTGACAACGGGAAGCTATACCCATCTTTATTAAAAAGCGCCGCTGTCGAACGCTATCCTGAGCCATAAAACACAAAACAAATACAAAGTTTTTTGGGTCTTAGAAAATTCATCACAAATTACGCCGTTATTGCATAACCTCTGAGTAATCTATTGAAGAAAGATTTCAAATTTAACTTCTGTGAGGAACAAAGAAAAGCATTTCTACAGTTGAAAAAGATTCTTTCAGAAAATCTTGTGCTACAAATATACGATCAGGATGCCGAAACGGAATTACACTCAGACGATGTGCAACGAATCATCAATTCAAGCCATCATCGAAGTATAAACACCTCGCCTTTCGAATTAATGATTGGAATGAAAATGAGACGTAAGATAAAACAAATACTAGAGTAAGAACTAGAAAAAAATTTATCGGATAATAGAGAAGAGATAAGGCATCAGGCGAAACAGCAGATATTAAAGATACAAGAAGAAAATCGCTAAACCTATAACAGAAATAGGAAGCCAGCAAGTTGGTATGAATTGGGCCAACTGGTAGCAATAAAACGAACCCAGGGAGGGCCTAGACTCAAATTGAGACCAAAATATTTGGGTCCTTACAAAATTACTAAAATCAAACCATATGGAATATATGACGTCGCTAAAGAAGGACTTTGGGAAGGACCTCAAAATACCACGACCTGCTCGGAATATCTCAAGCCTTGGCCAGGAGAGGAAGACCAGCTTTAGCTTATTCGGGTGCATAAGCAGCTTAGAACGGCCGTGTAGGAGAGGAATTTATAACGAGGAATGACATCAATGCATCTCCAGAAATAGTTAGGGTCATAAAAGTGAGAAGGCTGCGATAGGCGGGGCACGTGGCTAGAATGGGAGAAGAAAGAATGGCGAAAAATATATTGTGGTGGGGATACTGATTGGAAAATGTCAGCTTGGAAGGACGCGGTGGGTGGATAATATGAAAAGGGACGTGAGAGAGATTGGAGAGGGTAGGGATTGGAGAGTTGTGGCTCAGAATAGGAATACTTGAAGGGGTGTGGTTGCTGCTGCCAAGAACTTTCGAGTTCTGTAGAGCCACAGAGATAGATAGATATATTTTTCTTGACATAAAACTTACACCCACTACTCTACTACTACTATTCATTAAATAATTATTTTAATATTTTTAAATTCACTCTATATATTCAAATTTTGATTTTTATAGAATATTACAATACATTCACTCATTAATTTATAATACAATCAAATTTCTTATTTAAAATTGGAATCAATCAAATGGTTTATAAATAATAAAGTTGATTGTATTCATAAATTCAATTTTTTTTATATAAATGACTTTTCCAAAAAAAAATTAAAAATAAAAATATAATTCTTAAATATATCCAATATATAGTATTTATGTATCATACATTCAAATAGTGTTAAAAAAATACTTATCTGAAATTATGTGAAATTCATTTAAAATATTTAACTTTCAAAAAAAAAATATCTTGTGGAGACAAAAATATTTTCAATTGAAAGGGTATAGAAAAAAAGTTATTTTAATTAATTTTTACGTATATAATTTTATGTTTTCAACTCCAGTTTTTTTTTTCCTTTCCCTTCCATTATTTTTCTATTTCAAACTCGATGATTAAAAAAAAAAAATAAAAAAAAAACTTTCATTCATTAAAATGAATTAAAAATGATTGATTTGAAATAATATATATATATATGTAAAAAGTTGAAACAAGACAAACAGAAACTCCGATTGAGAGTTAATCAAATTGTGCTGATCTCCCCTCCACTCTCCTACCTAAACTTTGCCCCACCCTTTTTGCCCTACTGTCCAACAGATGACTTTATCAACGTATACATAGGTTTTGCATTATAAACTTGTAAAATTCATTTGTTTATTTAGCCTACTATTAATTTTCTACAACATAAGCGTATAAACAAAGGGAACTCTTTTTAAAAAAATGTCAGTTGAGAGTGGGAATTGAGTGGAGAGAGTTGAAGAGGAGCTTTCTATTCATTCATTGCGTCCATCTACAATCTACATGATCTACATGATCTACATCAGCGTATACATAGTTATGGAGACTACGTGGGTCTCTGCAGGCGTGGACCTCGAAAATTCAAAATGGCAGAAGATTGGTGCGTGAAAGGCAATTAAATGTTGGTCGCCTCTGGTCTTAACGACTTGCCATTAACACCTGGATGTGCATCATTTGCTGTTTAGTATAGCATATTGCAAATTTAGAGAAAGATATTCAGATTGAATATGACCTCTGGGATGGTTTAAAAGCCCTCTGGTGAAAAGTCATAGGCTCATGTTTATTTATATATATTTATGTATATATAAAAACAAGAATTTCCCAAAAGGTTTGGTTTGTATCATTTAGCTCAACTTCATAAAAAATATAATTATATTCCATTCTCTTATTGATGTATTTTCTTCTGAATTTATTTAATCAAAATAATATTTAAATCTTATACATATACAAATATTTTTGTAATGAATAATAATAATAATAATAATATTTAGTTTTTTTAATTTTTTAATTGTGATTAATTATCTATTAACTAGCTGCTCAGACAGCTTCTAGAGAGACATCTACTTGGGCCATTTTATAAAATTAAAACTAACTTTTTTAACTAATTTGCTCTCCCCACAACTACATAAAAATTTAAATAAATTAAAATATTTATTTTTTTTAATTTTAATACGATTTAATTTTGATTATGAGTCATAATAATTGGTATACAGAAATATTGATTGGTACCCCTGTCCAATTCATTTACCCATCCATGTTGCATGAGACACCTAAATTTCAAAATTTGTATAAAAAAATTTTAAATATGGATTATAATTATTATTATTATTATTTCCGTTTGGGCCATCTAGGAGAACGCCCGGTTGCCGTCTGATGACGGGTGGATTGGGAACTACCTGAAGAATTATTGTTCTTCTCATCACGATCCATTGTTGTGTGTGGTTGCTTATTTTTGAAATAATCCTACTGGTGCAGAGTTATATAAAACCAGGCTTGTCAGTTCCTGGAGCGGATAATATATGAATAAACGAATAGTGTATATGTTGCAGTCAAAGCATTCATTTAGTAAATGTATACATTTACTAGCCAATGCATACATTTGCTAAAATCCGTAGTTAAAGTATTCATTTTAACCGAAATGAACACATTTGCTAGTGGATGTATGCATTCACGGACTGCTTCTAGTCAAAGTGGGAAGTGGGTTAAATTTACCAACAAAATCAAACCAGTAATTGGAGTAGAGGACTGGATTATGTGCAGTTTATGAAAAACCGCCTGACACTACCGTGACCCTACGAAAATGTGATGGAATTGACATTTTACTTAATTCGGAATGTAATAAAATGTGCGATATTTGTACGGTACAATCACAGATCAATAATGCCCGAGCAGAATCAAAAGAAAACTTACATAAGCAAGCTAAGCGCATGAAATTAATTTCCGATGCTTCGCATCTTCCGGCGAAGGTAGGAATGACAGTAAGAATGGTCCTGCGCTTCATCAATTAACGCTTTGACTGCAGTTGGTTAGTAACTGCATACATTACCTAAGTAATGCATGCATTCACTAGTCAAAGTGTTCTTTCTAATAGTAAGCGAACACTTTGACTAAAATGGGAAGTGAATGTATGTATTTGGCTAGTAAATGTATAGTAGTAAGGCTGCTACAACCTTCAGCCGCCGGCCCATCTGCTCCAGTTTGTTCCGAGAGGGCAAACCCATTGGTTCCATTTCTACTTTTGGATCCGTGGTGGTCCATTCAACCCGTTGGAGACTCGAGGAGTGTCCAAAGCCAATTGATAGTTGGATCAATTGCGAAATCAGCAGAGAAGACATCCAGGCTGCGAACGGCCGTGAAAACCCCCCTTTTTTCAATTCCCGTGGTCAGATAAGTGCACTTATGAACACTGAACTATATTTATTTTAGTCTTAAATTTTAGATTTAAGTTGATATATACATATTTAGGTGAACCAAAATATAATTAATTCAGGTTCATTGAACCAAATAGATTTAATTAAAGATTATAAAAGTTGATTACAGTTTTTATTTAGCGATCTTTTTTCAATCCCAAATCCTTAATATATTAAACATAGACCTGTAATACAGTCCACTTAATTTTCAAGGGGCGAAAGAAGTGAAGAGGTTGCTATCGTAATTTTATTAATTCCTCTTTTTAGCCTTCGAGCAAAATTAATATATATTAAGGATTCATCCCATTCCATTTCCTCCCACTTTCGATTTAAGAAACAATAGCTTTCTATTATTTTTTTGGGCCTTACAAGCCGCTAGTCGATGTATCAAGCGGATACACTTTTTAAAAAATACACTTTACTTAAAATTGCACTAAAAAGTAAAAAATAAAATAACTGTAAAGTGTGTGCGCTCAAATTATATAATAACACCAAATGGAAGCAAATGTTTTACGGTGTAAATGCTTCCATTTGTTCCAAGTGTGTGCGCTCAAATTATAATAACACCAAATGGAAGCAAATGTTTTACGGTGTAAATGCTTCCATTTGGTGTTATTATATAATTTGAGCGCACACACTTTACAGTTATTTTATTTTTTACTTTTTAGTGCAATTTTAAGTAAAGTGTATTTTTTAAAAAGATTTCTTTTTACTTAAATTTATTTTATACTTTTTAGTCGTGTTCAGCGCCTCTAGAACTGCTCGGTTTTCATTTTTTAGGTTTTTTGAGCTCAATCACTATCAAGACACTGGAAAGTTAGAATCACACTATCACGACACTGTAAAGTTAGAATCGCAATATCACGACACTATCAAGTTAGAATCAAGACTAACTACTAACTTTTTATTTCTGATAATATATATATATATATATATATATTATTATTATTATTTATATAATTTATTTACATATATATAATTTATATATATATATATAATATGTATGTGTATGTTTATTTTTAGAAGACACCCGATTCCTGGAACTTATAATCGGCCAGAAGAAGAAATATTACGTGGTTAATTAGAGATGTTTTGACAATTGTAAATATAATGTGTGTTGCAAAAACTTTTAGTTTAAAACAGGACTTGAGCACCTCTAGAACTGCTATCGCCATCTATGATTGAAATAGTGAACTATTCCATATTCCGCATATGACAGTTTAGTTAATTAATTACCACGAATAGATAAATAATTCAGTGGATTTTTCAATTGATTCGTGTATTATTAGCAGGAGCAAGCGCGTATGCAAAATTTCAAGTTGATTGAATGACGGGAAGTTGTTGAAATATCGATTATAAAATGCCGCGGACAACCCGCGTACAACCGGACAGAGTGAGTTAAGTAAAAGTGTATAACAAAAACCTTTATATATATGTACATATATATTATATATTATATATATAAGTATGTTCAGGGATTCTGGTAACTAAATCGATTTCGTTCTCTGTAAAGATTTTTATTCAATATTAATTTTTTTTTACATTGATTATTTACAATATTAGAAATATAAATTACCTGTAAAGAAATCGATTCTAAAGTTGATTCTTCCAGATAATTCTTACAAATGCCAAATATAAATTATTAACTAATAATTCTAACTAAAATTATCCTATTACAATTTATATTCGTCTTTAATCCATTCTAAAATTAGTTAGTTGATTCTTATAAATAATACAAACAATATCACTAACAGATGGCGGTGACTAAAGGGTACTATATAGCAGTGACTTTGTTACATCTCCCCCATCCTCACAAAAAAAAATTAATTAATTTTTTTTTTTTTTTTTTTTTTTTTACAATTTATAAGGTATTAACTTATTTACATGAATTAATGTGGAATCCTTTCCTTTTTTCTTACAGTCTATTTCATATATTGAGTTTGAAAATTGTCCTATCACATGAAATGGACCCATTCGTATTTGATCCAGCTTTCTTCTGTTTATCTTATTTCCTGTTTCAATGTACACTAAATCACCTTTTTTAAATTTTAATTCCTTTCTCCTCTTGTCAATATTAATTTTATTTTTTTGAAAACTAACTAAAGAGTTTTTAATAGCTTCTTCTCTATCTTCTTTTACACTACTTACTCTCGCTAAACTATCTGGTGTTATTTCTGATTTTATTCCATATAATAGATATTTTGGAGCAAAACCTGTCACTGTATGAATTGTTTTGTTATATTCCTCAATGCACTCATTTAATACAATCACCCAAGATCTTTTATTTCCTTCATTTATTTTACATCTTATTCTATTCACAATCGTCTGATTTACACGTTCAACCATTCCATTTGATTCCGGGCAATCTACATCCGTAAAAACTATATTTATGTCTTCGATTTTTACAAAGTTTTTAAATTCTCTACAATTTATTGCACTATATTGATCGCATAATAATAATTTTATTTTGTTAGGCTTTTCTATTTTTTTAATTAATCTTATATAATCCCGTGCTGATTGTGTCTCCGATGGTACTGCATAAATATATCTGGTTAAATGATCAATCAATAAGTGGAGATATTTTTTTTTAGATCCATTTCCGGCAAATCCTCCTATTGTGTCCATTGAAACTATTTCATATGGTTCTTTAGCTGGGCCTAGTTGTGACAATAAACCAATAACTCTGCCCTTTCTTGACTTATTTAAAATGCAAATTTCACAATTTTTACATATATTATTAATCATTTTATCCATTTTTTTAAAATAATATTGTGGTCTTATTATCTTTATCATTTGTTTTACTCCAATATGTCCATAAATTTTGTGAACTTTCTTGCACAATTCCAAACCTAATCTCTCTGATATATATATTCTAAGATTTGCCTTTGTACATTTAAAGTAAATATTACCTTTATAATTTATGTCAATTGACTGTTTTATTTCATGCTCATTTAATTTCTGATCATCTATAATCTCATTCATTGTCACTAAATTCACTACTTCTAAGACATCCTCTTCATTCTCAAAACTTTCTAACACTGGATTTCGAGACAAAGAGTCTGCTTCCACATTTGAGGATCCTGGTGCATACATGATTTTGAAATCATACTGAGACAAATAATGCATAAGATCCCCAAGAGGTTCATCTGTTCTAGCTTTCACACGCAAAGTCTCCAAAGGTTTATGATCTGAGATTATATTAAATTTTCTTCCTATTAACCAGTGTTGCCAGTAAACAATTGCTTCCTTAATAGCCAAACACTCTAGATAAATAGCTTTTCTTTTCTTTTGGCCATTACTCAACTTTTTAGAGAAATATGCAACTGGATGTAGAAAACCATCATCATCAGGCTGTTTAAAGACGGCGCCTAAACCTTCTCCACTTGCATCCGTGTATATGAACACCTCTTTTTTTTCATCATATATTTTTAATATGGGACTCGAACATAAATACTCTTTTATTAATTTAAAAGATTCCTCACATTTACAATCCCATTTGAAATTAACATTTTTTCTTAGTAGATTATGTAATGGTTCCAGGAGTTTCACAGCATTTTCAATGTATTTATAATAAAAATTTACCTTTCCTAAAAATTGTCTTATGTTTTTCTTACTTTTAGGTGTTTCAAATTTTTGTATTGCTATGAGATTGTCCTTGTAAGGCATTATTCTCCCTTTTTCTATAATATGTCCTAAATATTTAACAGCATTCTTTGCAAATATGCATTTTATTAATTTTAATTTGAATCCTTCTCTTTTAATCATATCCAATACTAACTCAATATGTTTCATGTGTTCCTCAAATGTATTTGAAAAGATTAATATATCGTCAATGTAGTTAACACAAAAACTGTCTAATTTATTTCTTCTTAATAAGTTTGAGAGTATCCTTTGAAACACACTACTTGAGATTCTTAATCCGAAAGGTAAAACATTCCACTGCCAATGGCCCTTTTGTGTGACAAACCCTAATTTTTCTCTATCCTTATTTCTTACAGGAATTGACCAGAAAGCCGAGTTTATGTCCAACGCAGAAAACCATGAACAATCGCCTGCTTTTACCATTATATCTTCTATTCTTAAAAACGGTTGACTCTCTGGTACAACTAACTTATTCAATTCCCTGAAATCGCAACACAACCTTTTTCTTCCAGCTTCATCCTTCTTGTATGCCATTGTTACAGGAGCAGCAAAAGGGGAAGATGATTCTTCTATAAGACCTGCCTCCTGTAACCTCTCTACTTGTTTTTCAATTTCCTTCTGATCAGGCAAAGAACTTCTATATGGTTTCTTTGATATATATTTATATTCTCTCAATTTGACCACAGCTTCATAATTTTTTACTTTCCCTGTATCATATTTATCTTTAGCAAATATGTTTTTTTTATTAATTAATAATTTTTTTAATTCATTTCTATTATCCTTATTTAAATGATTTAAATGGGATTCATATTCATCCAAGTCGATGTATTCATTCAAGTTTATTTCTTTATAATCTTTTCTTTTGTATTCAATATTTTTATTTTTATATCTGTCTCTATTATTTTGACTATTTATATTATTATCAATTTCAATATCTTTTATTTCTTTTGTAACATTTCCAATTTTTTGAAATATTTTTAATTCCTCATTTTGTATTAATTTAAATTTTTTTATTGCGTCAAGTCCAAGTAACATGTCATATGAAAAATTATTATTTTTAATTATATAAACATTCAATGTATCTGAAATTTCATTTATCTTCAATTGTAAGTGGGCCCGGCCTTCAACAAAACTTATCCCGTTAATCGTCTTAAATATAATATTTTCCCTTTTTATTTTTTTTTTTATTTCTTTCATAATTACTTTATAATTAATAAGAGATACATTTGAACCCGTATCATATACTGCTTTGATATTTTTATTTTTGTTAATTACTACATTTAATTTTATTAACGGTATTGTTCTGCCGGGGCTTATACGTTTTTTTCATTCGAAACCATCTCTTCCAAACAGTTTATACTAATTTTTTTATCATATATTTTTTTATTAAAACACTTCTCAACTGGATGATATCGGTCTCCTTTTTCCAATCCTTTACATATATAACAAGGAACCTTCTTGACATTTATATCTGTTTTTATTTCATTATTTTTCTTTTTTATTATAGCCCAATCATATTTTCTTAGCATATTAATTAATTTGTTGGTATTTGTCACCTCATCTTTATCTACTACATTCTGAATATGAATGGGTAAACCTACCATAATATGATTTACTTTTGAGGTTTCTGAAATGGAAGGCTCAGCTTCTACTAATAATCTTTCTTTTTTCAGACAGTAATCGATGACCGATTCTCCCATATATCTATATTTATATGCATATCTCACATCAGACCACCCTTTACTCGCATAAACTAATAAGAAGGATTCTCTCCATTCACTCCAATTACTATCAATAATTTTTTTACTGTTAATCCTGTACCAGTCATTGGCATTTCCTTCTAAAAATAATCGCAATGTTTGTATTTTCATGGAATCTATTATTATTTGATGCCTATGACATTCACTTTCAAATGTTTTTATCCATTCTTTAGCATTTTGTTGAATGCCTATGAATTTCTCAATATTAAATTTTTTTTCAATCTCTAATAAATTTATTTTATTCACATAATCATAATCCAGTTTCATCTCTAATGGATTAGATTTTTCTATATTTTCAACAAAAACTTCTTCCAGCATATATCCATCAAATATAAAATTATCTTTTTCATCTAAATATCTTTTTTTTAATTTTTCTGACAATGCAATATTTATGTTTCTGAAATTTCCCTGTTTTAACATACTCTTACATCCTAATTTCACTGTACTTAGCTGAAAGAGGTCCTGATGTTCACTTTCATGCTGGCTCTCCGTTGGGAATGCATATATTTCATCACTGCCCAGAAATTTTATGGTCTTGATTTTATTCACCAATTTTCCTTCTTCAAATTCCTTAACGATGTGAATCTTTATATCAGAAGGCATGTTTCCAATCTTGAAAAGAATCGATTTATAAGTATGTTCAGGGATTCTGGTAACTAAATCGATTTCGTTCTCTGTAAAGATTTTTATTCAATATTAATTTTTTTTTACATTGATTATTTACAATATTAGAAATATAAATTACCTGTAAAGAAATCGATTCTAAAGTTGATTCTTCCAGATAATTCTTACAAATGCCAAATATAAATTATTAACTAATAATTCTAACTAAAATTATCCTATTACAATTTATATTCGTCTTTAATCCATTCTAAAATTAGTTAGTTGATTCTTATAAATAATACAAACAATATCACTAACAGATGGCGGTGACTAAAGGGTACTATATAGCAGTGACTTTGTTACATATATAATAGGTGTGTAAATAAGTTCTCGCTTCAAAAATGGTGATTTTGATCTTGAAGACAAGGAACGTCCAGGCGCCCCAAAAAAGTTTGAAGTTGAAGAATTAGAGAAGTTGCTCGAAAAATAATGATGTTATAGACTAAAAATTGGCTAAACCGATTTCGATGAAATTACATAACAATATTCTTATATACCTCTATTTGAACAGAAAAGCTATAAATTATATCAATATTCATTCAATAACCGCAGAAATTAATTTTTTCTTTCTGGAAATTGTGACGTTATAGACTCAAAATTGGCTAAACCGATTTCTATGAAATTACATCACAATATACTTGCATATCTCTATTTGAACAAAGGATATTTATTATATCAATAGATATCTATTCGATAACCGCAGAAATTAATTTTTAAAAATTTGATATATACATGTTGTCATTACTCAGCCCAAAGAATACAATACAACGACTGTTTATATTTATATTTTTATATTTATCTTACTAATATTCACAAGATTTAAATTTATCATATTGATCTTTTTCAGCCTAATTAACACACTGAAAACATTCATATTAACTCCATTAATTTTTAAGATTATCTGAATTAATTTTTTTATATAAAAAATTTGATCTCATTATTGAATTTTCACTTAAATTTTTTATATATATTTTTTATTATTATTTTTATAGTAGTTGTAACTAATTTCTTTATATTTTATTATTGTTTAGTTTTTTTTTTTTTTTTTTTTTTTTTTAAATAATTAAAGTAGTCTAAAAAAATTAATCGAGGCAGGAAAATAGATGGGGTTTGAAATTAATAGTGATAAGACAAAATAGTTAATAACAGAGAGGAACAGTATTAACATACAAATATAGAATTTGAAAATGTAAAAAAATGGAATGTAATCATAATCACGAAGGATAATAATATTCGAGAAGAATTTAAATCGAGCTTGCAATCTGGTAACGCCTGTAATTATGCAGTAAAGGGACATAACTGGTCACAACTATTATCAAAAGGGATCAAAAGTAAAATATATAAAACAATGATTTTGCCGGTTGTATTATATGAGTGGGAGGCATGTTCTATGACCATGAAAGATGTGAGCAAATTTAGAGTATTTGAATATAGGATTCTCCGCAGCATTTATGGGACAAAGAAAAATATTGTATATACGCGAGTACACGCAAATACAGGCATTTAACAATACACGATATACACGCCACAACCTCTTTATCTTATCTTCTTATGAGAGTAAAAATTGTTTCTCTGTTTCTCCCTTTCATTGTTCTCAAAAACCGCTCTAACGATTTTTTTGAAATTCACAACAGAGATAGTATTTATAAAGAAAAATTGAGTTTTATTGACCACATCTCTGGAAAACTACATCTTTATTAGTTCTTCTTAATTTAAATTTATAATATATGGATGACGTCACAACCACCGCCTGTGAGATATATATATTCTTAAAATAAAATTAAAAATATTTATATTATATTCATATATTTTAATTTCATTAATAGTTTTACATTTAAATTATTTGAAATTGTTTCACACAACGTTTAAAAGAAGATTTATCTTTATATTCGATTCGATACATAGTAGGAGAATTAAATGACATCATCAATTTATTATAGAACGAATCCGTAAATATATTTTTAATATTATATATTAGCTATTGATTATATTGTAATTCCACTCTTAATTATATACTTACATGAAAAAGGAAATCCAATTATGAGATCAAAATTAAAATTACTTATTTATATAATCTTTAATTTTGTATATCAAAACGCCAATTGAAAATGAGTGAAAAATGATTTCTTGGTTATATAAAAATTAAAATATGATTTTTTAGACGTCCTCTACGCATTTTTAATATTAGAATTATTTATTAAAAGAAAACAAAAACAAAATTAAATTATAAATATAAATAAATCATAAAAATTATAAATATTATATACATATTCTTTGACCAATTATATGTTGCATGTTGTGAGTATGTGATTACACAAATTGGGAAAAAATCACTCGAAATGCAATTAAACAAAATAATTGAAAAGTTAGGCTAAGCAGACGTCTTAAATATTATAAGAGATTCGGCAATTGCAATTACAGATAGCGAGGAAAAATTAATGGAGGTTTGAAATTAATAGTGATAAGAAAAAATATTTAGTGACAAAGAGGAACAGTATTAACATACAAAATCTTAATATACAATTTAAATCGAGGTATCAATCGGGAAACGCCTGTTATCATGCAGTAAAGAGGTTTATCTCATCAAAATTATATCAAAGGGAATCAAGACCATGGACGCATAGGAAGGGACGTAAGAGAGATAGGACAAGGGCTCAGGATAGGGACATTTGGAGAAATGTGGCCAAGAACTTTCGACTATCTTTGAGCTATATAAATAGATAGATATAACATATACAATAATAATATATATAATTAATTTACTGATTAAATTAAAATATATTTTAAATAAGAACACAAAAAGAAATGAATGTTTTATGTAATATACGGATTGAAACAAAATGGATGAAAACCTTTTACTACTTTTAACCAAATACGATGTACCACTCGGGGGTACAGGGGGCGGAGCCCCCGTCCAGCTGTGAAGAGCGCCGAAGGCGCTCTGACCAGCTGGTAATTTATTATGATACCAAATATAATTCTGTTATAAATTCTTTTTATTATTAAATATTAATTTTATCTTAATTTAATTAATATTTGATTTTTCTTCTGAATGAATTGAACCTTCTTACCTTTTCCCTCATCAATCGTCACCAAACTACTATTTTCTATTTATAATTAATTAACTAGAGACTGCTATTGCTACCAACTTAATTTCAACATTAATTTTATTAATTTTAAAATCCATTTTTTTCAAATCCAAATTTTTCATAACCCAACCCACCCCACCATACTAAGCCTCCAATATACGACAATATATATATATATATATATGCGTCTGGACCATCTAGGATCACGCAAAGCTCCCATATATATATTAGTATATAAATATAAAAATTATAATCTTTTCGCATATATATATGTAAATAATATGAAATTTTGAACTCAAGTTTATATGTTACTTTTTCTGAAGCGTATGTCATAAATGAAATTCCCTTGCCCTTGTCCATGAAGCGTCACTCCGTGAAATGAACATCATCTCCTCTCTCTCTCTCTCTCTCCTTTTATTCTGTCTCTTGCACCATTGTCTCATTCCATGAGATAAACCAGCTCATCTCTGATAACGAAAATTCTTCTTCCCATCCAGAAAAGCACACCTAGCATTTATTTAATACCTAAGCAAAATTAAAAGATAAATATCTTTAGGAAAAAACAACAACAACGAAAAATAATAAATATAATAAATTTTTATACCTAAAGTAAATATAAAAATTTATTCATGGCTCCCTTTTATGTACCTTCCTTCACACATAAAGGGATTTTATATCTGTCATTCTTAGCTAATTAAATATTTATTCACTGGATATAAGAAATCTATATATATAAAAAAAGTAAGGACCTCTTGTGAGTTACTCTTAATAATTCATAAATAATCATTATAGATTATTTTTCTCCTTATATAAGTCCGTGATCAAAAAAGTGAATTTCACAGGACACTCATTCACAATTTTAGTAAAAGTTAGAAGTATTTTTCGACTTTGTCGATTTTCTGTTGCCTAGGAAAGAATTTTTATTAAATTTTGTGTACAAAATGGAATCAAAAGTGATTCACAACACTTAATACTAAACTTAAAAAATGTTTATCAGAAATGCTTTGAGAATTGGAAAAAAAAACATTAACGCAATTGTATCCTATGTAAAGAAAATTACTTTGAAAGGGTCAACATAGTTATTGATAAATAAATAAATATTTTTTAATTAAAATAAAATCTTACATTTTGATCATGTCTAGTAAATTTATCAGATACGTTAGGTCAATAGAAAAAATAATTACTTACATAAATTTAATAATATAGGTAAACATAATAACAATAATAAATTGAAGAAGAAAATAATATTTACCCGTTGACGGCGGTAAAACTATTTTCAGGAAAAAAACATTGTAATATGTATTTTATGTTTTACTATATTCAGGCAGGCAAAAAAAAAAGATATAATAAAACTCATATATTTTTTATTGATTGTCATTTGTTTTTTCAATTTACTATGATATTTTCAAAGTACCTATATCATTATATTATAAATTATAAATTTAAATTATATATTAAATAATGTATTCGTATTGAAATTAAAAGTATATTTAAATTATGATTTTGTTGTAAACAAGTTACAATCTCATTAGAACATAAATATATTAATGTCAACTTTATAATTAAATTATTGTTAATAATAAATACAAAAATAATCACTTATATAAACATTTGATAACATATTGAGTCGAGGATTTGATTTGTTTTTTTTTTTTTTTTTGTTTTTTTATATAAGCAGGATGATTAATTTTTTTTCTCTCGTGGTTACCTTTTCTCTTTACCCGTTCGTTTGTTTGCTTAAGATGGTGTAAAGATTTTCATTCAATTTATTTCTACTGTGGAAATCGTAATACATTCAGAATAGAGGGATTACCCGGAGTCATAAAGAAACGTGGAATTTCATAGGAATCCCTGCGGCTGTAACTATATTTGCTTGTATAATTGAAATGGGGCTCAACGGGGCGTAAGAAGTAAGTGCTGGGTTATTCATGACGTTATTCAACCAATCTTTAGGGAAACACAGCTGAAGATGTCAGTGGAGAAGTATTATTGCCCAGAGGCATGATATTCATTGAAAAAAATCATCTCAACGATCTCAAGAAGAATTTATTTTTTCAGTTGGAATTTTCAGTTCAAATTCAAAAAATAGATCCATACAAACATCAATAAATACTTAAAATAAAATTATTTTAATCAATTAAAAAGATTCAACAAATTATTGAAAGGTAATTTAGATATCTCTTATATATTGATATAAAATATATATTATTTATCGAATGTTAATAAAGAATATTATAAATATAGCAGTGATTCCCAAACTGTGAGCCCCGATGCTGTCATTAGGGAGCTGCGAAATATTAAATTAAATTTTCTAATACTTGAAATTTTTGGTTCTAAAAAAAGGTAAAAAAAGGTTTTGTGTGCAAACTTTTGAACATTTTCGATTATTTTTCAATTTTTTTCAATATGGTTCTTAAAAAAAAAAATAAATAAATAAAAAAGGTCAGATGATTTTGCGATGCTCTGAAATGAAGAAAAGTTTTTCCAATTTTTCAAGAGAGTAAAAATTTATATAAAAATGTATTAAGGGAGCCTCGGAAAAAATCCGATTATTTAGGTAGGGAGCCGCAAACCAGAAAAGATTGGGAACCTCTGATTTAAAAAAAAAAATATTTCATAAATATACACCTTTATTTCATTCATATTGTTAAAGTTTTAGAAAATTAAATTACTTCTTTTAAATTCATATATATATATATATATATTTATTTTACTACTTCATTATTTTCAATCTTCTTCTTCTTCTTCTTAGCCTTATTTCCCACGGGGTGTGGGGTCGGCTCTTCTAGTTAATTGGCGCCAACTAATTCTGTTGTTGGCGTCGTCTGTAGAGAGACCAGATGCCATTAGATCTCTCGTTATACGGCAGGACCAACTGGTTTTAGGTCTCACACGCGGTCTTTGGCCCACAACCACAAGGTTCGTTGTTTTCTTCGCCATTGAACCCTCATCCGCCCTGACGACATGCCTCAAGCATCTTCTCTTCGATTGGCGCCACCCCCAGAATTTCTCTGACACGCTCGTTCTTCACGCGATCAAGTTTTGTGATGCCCAGGGCCCATCTTAACATTTTCATTTCCATAGAGTGGAGTTTTCTTTCGTGCACTCTTGTAGCAGGCCAGCACTCCGCTCCATACAACGCCACAGGTCTTATAATTGTCTTATATACTTTAGATTTAAGGGCGAGGGGGATTTTTTATCACACACAACACCTGTTACCTGGCGCCATTTCATCCATGCTGCGTTTACACGAGTGGCGATATCTTCCATCAAATCTCCTTCGGATGTTAGATAGGAGCCTAGATATTTGAACTTTTTAGTCTTATTAAGCTCAACACCAGTGACCCTGATTGTGTCTGTAGATTGTTCACCACACTCCAGGTACTCGGTCTTTTTTAAGTTTAGCTTCAGCCCGTATTCCTCTAGTCGGACTTTCCATTTTACGACTAGGTCTTCTAGGTGCTCCCTACTCTCGCAGGACAACATTACATCGTCCGCGTAGAGTAATGTCCATGGGTGTGTTGTTTGCAGGTCCTGTGTGATGGTATCGAAGCACAAGATGAAAAGAAGTGTGGAAAGCGCCGATCCCTGATGATCCCCAACCTTGATAGGGATGTTATCCGTGCAGCCAATAGGAGTTTGTATTATGCTGGTGGTGTCAGTGTAGATGGATTTAATCCAACTGACATAGGTTTCAGGGACGAGGTGACTTCTCATCGAGTACCATATAAGGTCATGCGGATTACGGTCAAAGGCCTTTTCAAGATCTAAAAAGGCCATGTGGATAGTTCTCTTCCGTTCCCTATGCCTTTCCATCAGAAGTCGTGCCGCGTGCACCGCATCTGTTGTGCCGCAGTTCCTAACAAATTGGTTGCTTGAGATGTTGATTATCTGTCGCAGACGGTCGTCCATAATTCTTTCAAAGATCTTTAGGCTATGACATAACAATCTAATGGGCCTGTAGTTTGTACATTCGCTAATGTCACCCTTTCCTTTCCATATAGGTATAATTTTGCTTATTTTCCAGATGTTTGGGAACATATTTTCCCCTAAACATTTATTGAAGAAAGTTGTTAGCCAAGCAATACCTTCACCGCCATTCAGCTTCCAGAATTCGGCCGGAATGTCATCAGGGCCGTTTGATTTTTTATTTTTCATTTTATTGATCGCTTGGGCAGCCTCTTCAGTTGTTATCTCTGGGACTGGGCCATAAGTAGGTGCTAGGGTTGGGATAGGAGGATGTGGGAATTCTTCATTGCTGATCATTTCATAAAAGCCCCTCCATCTTTCAAGGATATCTTTGGGCAAGTAGAGAGTCCTACCATTCTCGTCTTTGAAATTTTTAATATGACCAAAATCGTTTCCCGAATGGTGGCGTGACTTTGCGAGACGGAAAATATCGTTTGCACCCTCAGGTTTGTCAAGGCGATGGTAAAGCTTATTTTCAATAAGAATAATAATAAAATTTTATAATATAACTAAATCAATATATGTATGTACACTTGACCAGAATTACACTATGTTATTATGCTATTTTCTTATTAGCTAATATTTGCTAGACTAGTATCTAGATCTAGAATGTTGGGTAATTGTGAATCTAGTAGTAGATGATAAGAATTAGGCTTATATGAACCTTTTACTATCATATAATCAAAAAATTGAAAAATATTATGTTTATTCGCGAAAAATATTATTAGTATTTTAGACATTATAAAAACGAGATAGACTAAGTAAATCAGTAAATGTATGAGTATCATTTATTTATCAAAATAAAAAAATTGGTATTTCTTATATAAAATAAGGTGTATTATTTGTTTAAAATTTCAAAAAAATATACATTAACTTAATTTTTTCAAAGTCGATAAGCTCAACTACATATTTATTATTTTTTTCCAATTAATTATTATTATATTTGGTAAATTAAAAAGAAATAATAATGAGAAATATATATATATATATAATTATATAAATTATATACTTATACAGTGGCGTACCTAGAGGGGGGGGGGGCGGTGGGTGCGGTCCGCACCGGGCAGCACTTATCTTGGGGCGGCATTTTTTTATATTTAGTTATAGTTGTAAAAAGCAACTTATTCATTTCATATTTATTTTTTTTCTTTCTTGAATAATAAATGATTATTATGATTATTATAAGTTTACTATTTGATTTATATAAATTATGATTAACTATATGATTTCGAATAGTATTCCTCGGTGTATATAAATGCATTTTAGTGTAAATTTTGAATTCTAATTCCAAGAACAGGATAATAATTTTATTTTATTGTATTCATTAAGGCGGAAGGTGGTCTGCTAGGTTTAAAATTTACTCGGTGTATTAATTAATATTGATTAAATAACTTAATAATTTATTTATGTGTATTAATTTATAAAAACCACTCTTTGATTGACTTATAATAGAAAGGGAGATCGCCCCGGGCGGCAAAAGTTCTAGGTACGCCACTGTACTTATATATATCTCACTAAAATCTATAATATAATTCATTTCTCTAAAATATCTCCTAACGAATATTATATAAAGAAAAATATAAATTTAATTATACTTTTAATTATATTAATCTTTAAGTATTTAAAATATTACATTTACACATTTTGAAATTAATAAACTTTATATCTATTTAAAAATGTGTGCCATCATTACATACATAGTAGGTATAAAACAAAGTCGATTTTTCTGTCCCTATAAACACTTCAATCTTTAAAACTACGCAACGGATTTTGATGCAGTTTTGTTTTTAATAGATAGAGTGAGTGGAGAGGAAGGTTTGTATGTATAATAACAGAATTTATCCACTATTTAATTATGCATATTGTTTTCATTCAAAGACTTCAGTCAACATATCAAAATAAAATTCTAGAAATTCCAAGGAGGTCATATCCACGTCGGTTCGTGCATCCATATGCAGAACATGCCATGATAATTATTTTTAAAAACAAAAATAACAACAACAACTATCTACTACCTAAACCCAGGAGTAAACTTAACCTGGTCTTAGAATCTAATAAAAATAATTTAATATTACATACAAATTAAAATATTCAAAACTATTTCTAATTATTAGATATATTAACTAAACTATAAAATAAAGAAGAAATAACTAAGAAAAACTTTCAAACATACGAGAAAATTGGAAACAAAAATGTATTATGTCTTATGAAAAATTCAATGTTTTGGTACACACAATATGGACGACAAGAATTTCTCCTTACTTTTTTGGTGCTACCTCCGACCACTTAAAACAAGCGTTATGGTTACTCCATACCTCCATGATCTTAACGAATGTTTTTAGGTTATATGTAATTAAGGAAGTGAATTTTACAGGGAGGTAGGGAGGGAACATAGAGAACAAAATTTGTCGCCTATCTGACGCCTCAGCCGCCATTTTGGATGTAACAAAACATTATATTTCCCATTGAGCTGAATGTTAATATATCATCAAATTTCGAGCCTTTATTGTGGAAAATTATGTGAGCAAAAATTTCCTCATGAAGAAAAAACTCTTTAAATTTTATTTTATTTCAACTGCAGGTCGTTTTGATATGCATATATGTTTAAAAGAAATTAAATGTTGCGGCAATCATTCTCTTCATTAAGCTGATGATTAGTCAATTAAATAAGTAAATAAAATAAGTTGACCTGTGGCCAGGTCCGAACCGATCGACGGTATGAAGTAAATTAATTTCCAGCTACAGAAACAATTTCAAATAATTTTAATATATCTGTTAATGCAATAAAAAACAGATAGGCATATAACATAAATATTTTTAATTTTATTTTATATATATATATGTAACAAAGTCACTGCTATATAGTACCCTTTAGTCACCGCCATCTGTTAGTGATATTGTTTGTATTATTTATAAGAATCAACTAACTAAATTTAGAATGGATTAAAGACGAATATAAATTGTAATAGGATAATTTTTAATTAGAATTATTAGTTAATAATTTATATTTGGCATTTGTAAGAATTATCTGGAAGAATCAACTTTAGAATCGATTTCTTTACAGGTAATTTATATTTCTAATATTGTAAATAATCAATGTAAAAAAAAATTAATATTGAATAAAAATCTTTACAGAGAACGAAATCGATTTAGTTACCAGAATCCCTGAACATACTTATATATATAAGACCAGGCTGTGACGTCATGAATGGCTGGATGACGTCATATAATTTTAAATTAAGAAAATACTAATAAAGATGATTTTTCTCGAGGATAATACCAATACAAAGTGCATGATTCGTGGTGATCTATAAAAAAATTTCCTCATGTGAAATTTGGTGTGAAAATAACCCTTCCCTTCCTATTCTAATTTTAAATTTAAATTGAACCATTTACATTAATACGCCACCTCCTTGTTTTTTTTCAAAATATGATCATTTCATTAATGAACTTCTTACTGTTATATTTATAATTTTTTTTTTAAATTTTCATTAAGATCTTTGAATAAAATTAAGCTTATTGATTTAATAGAATTAATAGAGTTAAACTTATTGATTCGATTTAAGATGTATTCTAAAACACCACTAATTTTAAAAATTAATATTCGTTTATTTTATTTTATTTGAATATGTATTTTATTTGAAATAATTTGCAGTAGAGCGCTCACCTCTGCACTCCCCGCTCGCCCCTCTCCATGCCCCACCGCCGCCTGCACTGACCTCCGCCTGCCGTCCGGCCGAGTTGAACGCATTTAGTTCCCCTTCCCTGGTGAGTGTAGGACCCTGAACGGCCTCTTCACTGAAATCATCCCTTAATCAGTCGCTAATCAAGAATTAATTGTAATTTTATTATTTATTTTTATTAATTAAAAGGAAGATTAGTGAACTTTAAAAAAAAAAATATTTCAATAAAAATTAAATTTTATAAAGTGCATTTTTATAATTTTTTATTCATATACCCAAATAAATTTATAAATTTTTCATTCAAATCTTTGAAAAGAATTAATCTTAAATATTCTATCAGATCTCATTAATTAAATTTTATTAAAAGTTCAATTAAAATTATTTAAAAATTAACAAATCATATACAAAATTTTATTTTTCTTTAAATATATTAATTGAAATATTTTTTAAATTTCAATATATATATATATATATATATTAATCCTATTAAAACTTATTTATTTAAAAAATAGGAAGATGTGCTGATTATTTTCAAAATTCATATAATATAATTATAAATCAAAAAAATATCAATTTCTTATATTCATATAATAATAAATATAATATTTAAATATTCTATATAAGTATTCTTTCTAATCTCATTATCGCTCACACCGTTCCATTCAAATCTCATATGAATATTGTTTTGTCAATTTCATATTATTATAACACTTTTGAAAAATGAATAATATTTCTATTACCTACTCGTATATATCAATGAAACAGAATAAAATCTTCGTGAAATTAATAATAGAATCATAATTAGTTTTCTGATGTTTTCTAAGATATTTTTATTATATGTCTATTAAATGCGTATTATAACTAACTTATTATAATCATGGTTCTGTATAGAATGTAAAAGAATTTTAGTATTTTAATATTACAGAAATATGATAATATTTTTAAAAATCTATACACTTTTTTAATCCTATTAATATTATTTATTTATTTATTTATATCTAATTTTTTTATTTCCTGTATATAATATAAATATCTAATATCTAATCTTAATTATTTTTTTCTTTATCGAGGTGAGAGTGATGGACATCAATTCAAGTCTACGAGCTGTTCTTCGAGTTTAATCTGCGAGAAATATCAACCCTTTATTAACTCCGAGGTCAGTATTTATTTTTAATTTTATTTTTAATTCAATTTAAATTTATTTATTGATTAAAAACTAATAAGTTATTTTTCTTCTTCTATATTTCATGTTTCCATCTTCGTTCCTGCTACTGAATGTTGATTTGAATTCTTGATTATCTTCTCCATCCTTCATGACGATGAAATGATTGAAATACAGCTCTCCAAATGTAAGTCATAATCGTTATTTATTTAGCATGGCGCACTTTAAAATAGAAAATGTAAATATAATATTTAAAGTAAAGTTTAATAGAATATAGAAAGTAGAATTCAATTACAATGATTTTTTGCTTTTGATAATATTCATTAGGAGATTATAAAGAAATATATTAAATTATATGACAGAATTTAGTGAGATTAGGGAATTTCAGATTCAGAGTACATCTTTCAAGAAGAAGCATTGATAAAGGAGGCAGAAGAGACACAGGTATTTTTAGAATTAGTAGGTTTCGATGCGTTATACTGGGAGAGTGGCTATTTTTTGATATATATACTCGTATATATAGTTGTTAGGAATTTTCAGGTGGTTGCCTCCTACATCCATGCATGTTCTCATCCTACTAATTCATAGATTAGATTAGAATTAATAAATAAATAAAATGTGGGTGGATAAAACAAATGCCATGCTATTATTTAAGGGATGGATTGCATGCAGGTCTGAATTGTGCCATTTTGTATTACTGAGAGTGTATTTGAGGTGGATTGGATGAACGGGGATTCGGGAAGGTAATTCAGCACAGTTCCGAAATGGGATTAGCCTGAACAGGAACAAATTGTTGGTTACCTTTTGAGCGCAGGGCTTTTTCGATTAGCATGGGCCTTCCATGCCTATTGATGGAGGCTATGCACTCCCTTACTAGGTAGGTTTTCTTTCAGGTTGCCCCGAATGTCGCGATTTCATTTCGAAATCCAAAAAATCAAAGGCACTCTCAGCTGATTCAAAGAGGCTACAGACCAAACGCCTTATTTTTTTTAAATCTTTTTTTTTAAGGCAAACTTTCTTTATTATTACTTTTTCTAAATTTCGGAAGGCGAGGCTTGGAAGGGCTAATTTATGGGGAAAGGAGGAGGCCCTATTAAATATTCAATTGTTTTTTTTTAATTTAATTAATAATAAAAAAATAATTGAATATCGCGATTATTTTCTTTAACTTTTTATTTTCATTTTGAAATATAGGTACAATTTCATAATTTAAACTTTGATATATTTTAAATATTTTACTATATAGGTACAATTAATTATTATTATAATTTCTCAATTTAAAATTAAAATGCAAACATAACAAAAAAAAATTTTGATTATTATTTCTTTTTAACTTACCAAATATAAATTTTTATTATGGAAATTATTTCATATGAATGTTTCCTCCCTACCTCCCTGCATGGGACAGACAAAAAGACACCGGTACCAATTAGTTTATTTGATAATATTTAGTGAAAGCATACCTCATGATTTTTAACATCCAATTAAAAAACAAATATTATAATTTCACAATATATCTATATATTTAATACGATAGTGTCCGTCTGTACGCAAAAAACTCCAAGGCCTAAACTACAAGGAGTAAGGTAACCAAATTTTTCTGAGGTGAAGGGTACCTCAAATGATGAAAAATAAAAAAGAAATTAGAATCTTAGGTAACTCCTGAGCTGAGCTGCGGGTGTTCCATTTTCCAGAAATATATATAAAGGAGAGTGTTTGTATGTATATAATTTGTTTACTTTTTTGCTGTCATAGAAACAGATATATATATAATTAGAACCTCTCTCTCTCCCTCTATTTAAAATTTTAAAAAATGGAGTGTTCTAACCAAATTAAGAAATTTAAATTCCTTATGCAACATTGATAGGTAATGAATTGGACTGGAAGAGGAGACATGTGATTAGAGAAATTGGGGAAAAATCAACCGAAATGTAATTAAACAAAAAAATTCAAGAATTATGCTACAGATACGACTTACATACAATTAACATACAAAATGTAGAATTTGAAAAAGTATAAATATTTAAATACTTAAGATCTCTAATCACGAAGGATAATAATATTCGAGAAGAATTTAAATCGACGTTGTAATTGAGTAACGCCTGTTATTATGCAGTAAAGGGGCTTATCTCATCAAAGAGGATCAAAATTAAAATATATAAAACAATTATTTTTCATGTTGATCGATGACTAGGGTGACCATATTTCGAAAACACCAAACCGGGACAAACGGTATACCTTTTTTTTAGAACTAAATTGAAAAAATTTTGAAAAAAAAATTACGAAATGTCCTAAATATTGAAAAGACGGGACAGTAGGGTGTCCCGAAGACATTTTTGGGACAGAGCACCTAAAGACGGGACGTTTGGTCTCCCTATCGATGACTCTGGGAGACAAGAGTAGATTTAGAGTATTTGTGAGATTAATATTGTTCGCAGCATTTAAAGGCCAAAAGAAGATGAGGTCACAGGGGGATGACGGAGATGCCATAACGAGAAATAATGTCCAGATATAGTTAAGATTATAAAATCAAGAAAGCTGGGATGGGAAGGGGACGTGGTTGGAATTGGAGAAACTAGAAATTGGGAGAAACCGATTGGGAAACATCCGGTGGAAGACCAAGGACCAAGGTGGGTGGACAATGAAGGAAGGGACATGGGAGAGATGGGACAAGGTAGGATTCGAATGTAGCTCAGGATAGGGACGCTTAGAGAAATGTGGATGCTGCGGCTAAGAACTTTCGAAAACTGTAGAGACTCAGAGTTAGATAAATACAATAATAATATATAATTAATTTACTGATTAAATTAAAATATATTTTACAAGAAAACAAATACATGTCTTATCTACTTATACTGATTGAAACAAAATGGATGAAAACCTTTTACATACAGACTTTCAACCAAATACTATGTATCACTCGGGGGTACAGGGGGCGGAGCCCCCGTCTAGGTGTGAAGAGCGCCGAAGGCGCTCGGAGCAGCTAGTAATAATTAATATGAATCAAAATATAAAAAAATAAACTTAAGATTTAATTTTAAATAAAATAATTTATTAAAATGTTGAAATAATCAAATATATTTTTTTTATTTAACACATAATAACATAAATATTTAAGGTACTAAAATAAATAATTAATAAAAATACTTATATATTTGATTAAAAAAGACTCTAATGAAGGATAGTTTGGGTATTATCTTATATTATTTTTTTTTTAAAAGCATTTCATAGATTAAATGCAAGTTTATTTATTTGTTTTTTTTTTTTTTTATTTTCGTTAACATGATACCTTTATAGAATGTTTCGATGGCTTGTAAAAACATGAAGCATAACTAGAATGTCCCCTTCGGCGTTTGGGAATCAAATTTATTAAATAAATAAATAAATAGTGATGATAATTAAATGTGCCGCAAGCGTTAGAAATATACATTCTCTCATGGGGCCCGTAGGGCAAGGGGCCCGCGTGTTCAGGTTCGCACGAATTGGCCAGGCAACTGCTAGTAAAGTGCAATTACCTGGTGATTGGTTAATTATTTGAGCGCAGATATTACCAACACATAAACGAATGACCGTCTATTTACTTTTCTCTCTTTGCATCCAGTAAAATTAACTAAATGAAATGTGAAAATGACAAAAAAAAAAAAAATAAATAAATAAACAAGTTTATTATTATATGCATCCAAGCTTTATCTTTGTTTTATTTAATTAGAAATAATAATTAGTTTCATCTATCGAAAATGATCGAATCAAAGGATTCAGAATTTTTGAATATTGAAAGGAATTATTTCAAAAATCCATTTGCCATTTGAATGTTTATAATAAACTTTAAATATGATTTCTGTTTGTTATAGTGAAAATTTAATTTTTAAAATGGACAATTTTAAGATTCAATTGTTATCAAAATGAAATAGAACAGAAAATTTAAAATAAATATAAATTTAAAAAAAAATCAAAGTTTAATTATATATTATTATATTCGTCGCTCTTCACACCTAGACGGGTGCTCCGCCCCTATACTCCCGAGTGGTACATCATATTTGGTTGAAAGTAATAAAAGGTTTTCATCCATTTTATTTCAATCAGTATATAACATAAAACATTCCTTTCTTTGTGTGTTCTTATTTAAAATATATTTTAATTTAATCAGTAAATTAATTATATTATATATATTATAGCTGACTCGGCCACGCGTTGCTGTGACTAAGGATTTTATTATATTACATTGTAGTAAACTATTTAAGAGGAACGGTAGGGTAGGAGAACATCTGTCATGGGGACCACCGTGCTTTTTTACATAGATGCCACTTGTAAAAAATATGGCCACCTCCATTCTCTGTTATGCTATTGACAAGAATTAATTTTAAAAGTTATTATTTTTATTCAAGTTTGTAACAAATGAGTATATTACAAAGTTGTTACTAAATAATATGTGACACTTAAACTTATGAATGAGGAAGGTATGAAAGATAGTCTTAAATCTTAAATCTTTAACAAAAATATTTATTATTTTAAATAATAAATACCTTTAATTTCAATTTAATTAAGCACTAATCGAAGCACAATATTTTTGGTTAACCTATCTTTAGCTAACACAAATATCACAAGATTCGACGGTTTCCCTACACGTGAACATGCAACATATAGTTGACCATGAAAAAAAACATGAGTTTTCCAAATCTAAACCACAAATTGACATTATTTGGCCTTGAGACTTATTTATAGACATACCAAACAAATTGGCTACTCTACCAATAACTCAAATAATTTATGAGCCTTGACAATGGGTCCGATTCATCAAACGATCCTATTTCATTTGAGAATTTATAAAACATTCTTTGGTAAGTCAAAGCTAGCTAGTTAACTTTTTAATTATAAATACTTTGAACATATTTATAGAATAATTTTAAAAAATATTTGCAAATTCTTTTATTTCATCTTTTCAAGTGAAAAATATAATTCTTAAATATATCCAATATATAGTATTTATGTATCATATATTCAAATGGTATTAAAATAAATACTTGAGAAATAAATTTTCTGAAATTCATTTAAAATATTTAACTTTCAAAAAAAAAAATCTCTTGTGGAGAAAAAAAATATTTTCTATTGTGGAGAGTTATAAAATCGAGAAGACTGCGATGGGCAGGGCATGTGGCTAGAATGGGAGAGGAAAGAATGGCGAAAAATATATTGTTGTGGGGAGACTGATAGGAAAATGTCGGCTAGGAAGAGCGGTGGGTGGATAATGTAAGAAGGGACATGAAAGAGTTGGTGGGAGAGGGTAGGGATTGGAGGGTTGTGGCTCAGAATAGGGATACTTGGAGAAGTGTGGTTGCTGTGGCCAAGAACTTTCGAGTTCTGTAAAGTCACAGAGATAGATAGATATATTTAATAGAGAGACCAAGATTTATAATAGATATATAATAAAATAAGATAAAAAATCAAATTTAATATCATCAATAAAAAAAAAAGAGAAAAAATCATCTAATGCAAATAAGATTATACATACATCCAAAATATAAATGTTTAAAATTGGTTATATGTTAATAATAAAAAAGTTTAATTTTTATCTTTTCAAATCAGAAAATTTCTTCTTTTTTTATAATCCTATTTTTTGAAATATATTCTATATTTTATATGCTTTTACCTATAATATTAATGGATTATTTTCATAAAAAGAAAATTCGATTGGACAGTTTTAAAATCTAATATATATTAGAAAATATACTTCTTTCTTAATGTCTAAGAAAGATGATGGAGCATTTTATTTTATAGTAAAATCTTTAAAATGACTGGTTTTTTTCCGATTTTCTGACATTGAAATGCTTATTAAAATAAAAATTGAAAATAGAATGACCATTTTTATAGGAGACCAGAAAATAAAGCAACAACACGGTTGGCTTTTAATATTTTATTGACGAGAGAAAGTATATTCTCTTTTGTGTGTACGAAGTTATTAGCAACTTCTCCTATCGTTGTGTGTTTGAATTTTTAAAACGGCCATAAGGCTACCCGAACCGCGAATGATCAATCGCGGCTTTTTACAGCGGGGCAAATTGATAATAAATGTGAGATTAAAACGAAGATGGAGGAGCAAATCTCTTGCCTTACTTTATGCCTCTGTTGTCGGTTAACGACCTCTTGCTTTCTACTTTATAGAACACAGGCAATCTTAAAAAGAAATTACATATTTACGTTTTCCTAAAAAAAAATAAAATAAAAAAAAAATAAAAAATAAATAAATAAATAAAACAAAAAAAAAAAAATAATAAAAATATAAAATAAAATATATTTAATATTAAATTGTTATTATTTTTTGTTTTAATACCTAGTAGTAATTAATTATATGTAATATATTGGCAATTAAATTATTTATTAATAGAATAAGATAATTGACCGGGTCGGGACTTCGGAAATGTGTCTAGGATAAGCCACGGGTAAAGAACAATCGAGGTATCTTTTATATAAAGAAATGCATATATTTGAGAATGAAATATAGCAAATACAATGATAATTACAAATAGTGAAACGGATAATAGGAGATTGAAACGGTTAAAGAATACGGAAGTACAAATAGAACGGAGAATCGGTGCGTCGGGTTGAATAGTGTATCGGAATCGTAATTGGAAGACAAGCGGGGTCGGGTTCGGGAGAGTAATCTGGTAATAGGCAAGCTAAGGTCGTTATCGTGAGAGTAATCAGGGATCAGGTAAGCGAGGTCGGTATCGAGAGAATAATCAGATATCAGATAAGCGAGGTCGGTTTGGAGAGAACGGTAAATATCGGAATAGCGTGGTCGGTAATGGTCGGAACGGTGTTGTGTCTCGGACAGATGCTAAACACAGAAGGACGTGCGTTGGCCGGGAACGTATCCGTTTCAGAAGCAAAGACGACAGTGCAAAGAAGACAGTGCATTCCTCTGTCTAGCGCGCGGTACGCCGCGCGGCTGCCAGAGGCGCTGAGTGTGCCGCTAACAGTAATATCATTCAATTATTTTAATGATTCACATATGAAATAATAATTAATGATTATTTAATAATAATGAAATTAAAATTATATAATATTTGAATACTAACTAATAATAGTATAATATAAATTATCAATGATTTCTGAAATTAATATTTGAATAATTTCAATTTTCTATTATATTCATTATGTATTTATTCCGTTTTTTCTTTGGATAATTTTATTTATTGGTTTTAGATTCTTTATAAGAAACTAAAGTAAATTTGTTTTTAATTAACAGTTGAGCAGAAAAGCTCGTAGGCTAGTATAGAAAAAAAAATTTCTTATATATAATTTGTTTTTATTATTCAATATAGTTGTTCCCTTCAAGGGCGATACAGCGATTCAAGTGGTCATATAATTTTTCGATACCATTTTTATAATACGATTTGTCTTTAGCTTCAAAATAGGCTTGCAGTCCACTCGGCTGATTGGACTCCGGTGTGAAATGATGGAGCCATGTTTCATCCATAGTCACATATCGACGCAAAAATTCGGATTTATTACTTTTGAACACCTCCAAACACTCCTTAGAATCATCGATTCGTTGTTATTTTTGGTCGATTGTCAGCTCGCGCGGCACCCACTTTGAATAGAGCTTTCTCATATCCATATATTCATGCAAGATATGACCTTGGATATCTTTAGGTTCAAAAATTATTTTGTGCACTTTTTTTTATGTTTTCATCTGTAACAGCGTCCACTGCATGCATCGTCCTCGTTTAAACTTAGCAAACCACTTCTCTACGGTTGATTTTGCTGGTGCAGATTCCGAATAATATTTATCAAGTCAAGCCTTTGTTTCAACGGTATTTTTTTCGCCAAAAAGCAATGCTTTATCAACACACGAAATTCCTTTTTTTCCATTTTTTCAAATTAACAAAAGTTCTTTCACAAAAAATTCTATAACTCCGATACTAATTGTGCAACAGGTGTCATCTTTATACACGCGGCTTTTGAAGGTTAGAGCTAACTAAAAAAATATGAATTTGATACTAGTGGCGTTATGTATGTGTCAGCCTACGAACTTTTCAGCCCACCTGTTATTTCATTTATAGCTATTAGGAATACAATTTATTTATTTTTTATTTTTTTTTTCTACAAGGGTAAGTGGAAATCATCATAAGAGACTAACCTGTCAGAACTAACGAGGTTGTGAATTCATTACCTAAACTTAAATCACCACCCTTTGCACGTAAATGCACTGCGCGCAACCTTCTTTTTGTTAGATCTATTGGGTTGACTTATAGATAGATAGATAGATAGATATAACATATACAATAATAATATATATTAATTTACTGATTAAATTAAAATATATTTTATATAAGAATACCAAAAGAAATGAATGTTTTATCAGTTTTATGTAATATACGGATTGAAACAAAATGGATGAAAACCTTTTACTACTTTCAACCAAATACTATGTACCACTCGGGGGTGCAGTGGGCGGAGCAGCTAGTATTTATATAAAGTAAACGCATCAGTGGTAGACCGCTGTGCCAGTAATTGACAATTTAATAGATTTTTCATCAAAATAAGCTTTTTAAATTCAAATTAAACTCGAGATATCGATAAATATCAAGAAAAGCCTCTTCCAGATTGCTTAACAATGAAACAGAAACCAATCGCTGCTGCATTTATATTATTAATTAGGAAATTTTTAAATAAGCTTTATTGCATTTCAAGGTTAGTTTCTTATGCAAAACGTTCATTTTATTTTCAAAATATTATCTTTTATTTAATAATAATTTCAAAGCAAAAGTTCATTTCAATGGTTATACTACAAATTATATTAATCAATTTGATAGAGAAAAAAAATAAAGGGAGGAAAGACAGTTTGTAAGGAACGAGTTAATAGTTCTGAATATTGTGACTTAAAATTTTAAAATATCACATAGATGAAAATAATCGTCTTGAAGTCAGTGATGAGGATCACAAGGCTCTAAAATCAATGGTTGCATGTTCAAAAGAAAAAAAAACAAATAATACGTGGTGCTTTGTTATATGGGAGATTACTTCCCCGAAAATCATATAATTTTCTGAATAAGAAGCCACGATTATATCTATGAAGAATAAAGGAGAATTATGGAAATATCCAAAAACTGTTGACATCCTTGATTATAAGTGGCAGAGCGTACGTGTTATATATATAGGCACCTCAAGCAATTAGCAAAACAAGAAATGTTAACTAATTCTCGATATGAACTGTAAATATAAAGAAGAACTAAAATAAATTATAAGAAATTATATAAAAAATAATAATAAAACCCATCCTTTGTACATTTTATTCGATTTATTTTAAACCCATTTAAGGTCAATCAAATAAAAACAAGAAAAACCAAATTGAAAATAAAGAAAAGAATTTAAACTGAACCGAACCGAACCGAACCGAGTTGAACTGTCAATTACTGGATCAAAATATGGTCAACTACTAAAACTTAAGATTTTCAGATGGTCAACTTCTAGAACAAAAAATACGATTAGAAAAAAATTTTAAAAAATATTTAAATAAACATTAAGCGAAAATTATGAAAATTTCTCTTATAGTGGTCCACTACTGATAAGTTGACCTTAATTTATAAATAATATAATGACTTCCATTATAATAGGATAAATATTATATAGATAATATTTTGATTTTTTTAAAAAAGATTTTTGTTAATCAAATCATTCTTAAAACCTTACTTTACTTTTATTTTAATTATTAGTTAAACATTTGGTACTCCAACATATTATTTATTATAAAATAGAATATATATCTCTAATTGCCATTTGAGTTTGACATGGTACAAAGTTCCACACTGTGTGAACATACAATCCCACTTATAAATAAGAATAAAATACTAAATAAGGTTGGATAATGTGAAATGATTAATTTAAAATAAATTATTCACATTTAACCAAAATAAATAAATAAATGTAAATTTTCAAATTGCATTTAAATTGCCAGAATGATGAAAATTTGAAATATTTAAATAAATGGAAAAATGAATCATCATTAATTTTAAAATCAAGCATGTAAATTATAATTTCTCTATGTTTATATACATATTTCCATATAAGTACAAGTAGAAATTCATTTATTATTCTTTTGAATTTATTTCTAAAATACTTGAATTATAATCACATACTAAAATACTAAAGGTTATACAATCCAATTCCATTAAACAAAATATTTAATGTTTTATTAAAATATTCATGTTTTTGATTTAATAACAATAGTCTGTCTATGGATAGAAAATAGGGGTTGCTTATCATGAATTTCGATTATTTATTACCATTGAATTTGATCATTCAACATTCAATGAAGCGCATTGGAATTATATTTTATTAATTACAGGCATGCACCAACTATTTAATAATATAACATACATATGGACCATATAATATGCAAATATTTTTTTTTATTTTTCATTAAAATTTACTAATCATGAGATTTGATAAACATAATTAATATTTTTCATTATATATTATTAATTTATTCCTAAAGAGAAATTCAAATAATATATTCATTTAATAAATAATATATTGACAAATTTATTTTTTATAATTCTATTGATTGAAATTGTAATCATACACGTTTGTTTGTCTAGATTTCTAGATACAATTAGATTTGTAATAAAGTGTGATTTTATATAGATACTTTAGACTTTTGATATTCTAATAATTATTATTTTATTTTATGGAAGTAAAATTCTACTAAATAAATCGTTTATTTTGGGGCTTAATTTATAATTTATTTATACTATAATAATATGTATTTATCCAACTTTATAGTACTACTGAACTCTTAAGTCGCAGCAACAACATTTCATCTTAACACTGAGACCTTTAGACAAGCACCCTATTCACCAGATATTGCACCGTGTAATTTTTTCCTGTTTCCTTGATGGAAAAAACCATTTCGTGGACACCGTTTTGACCCTTTAGGAAGACATTCAGTGGCCGTTTTGGAAATTTTCGATGTTGAGATTTTGATGTTTTTATACGTTTTGAAGGTTCCTGAATCATTTTCACTAAGGTTGAGAAAAATGTCTCTGTGTGTGTGTATGTCTGTGTGTATGTGTGTGTGTGTATATGTATGTGTATGTGTGTGTGTGTATGTATGTAGACAAGATTACGCAAAAACGGTTTGAGCTAGAATGATGAAATTTGGTACATGGACATTATTCAAAATTCATAGTTTTCTATCAACTTTTGAGAAATATAGCTCAACCGGAAGAGGGTCATTACCTACAACGTTTTGATTTTTTTTCCTCTAAAGTGACCGTAAAAATAAAGATATATGTTTGATAATTTTTCACATGATTAATAATTGTATAAAACTGTTATATATAGAATTTCAGCTTGAATGAATTGCTGAAAGTACCAGAATTAATTTTTTAACACTGCAAATCTCACGCGCCAACAAGTGCCATGGTGCCATCAATAAAAAGCCAAACATGCGCTGGTTTAATATTTATTATTTATAATTTATAATTAATTAAATTTAATTTAAATATAATATATTATGTTATTTAATCCAATTCAAATTGCGAGATAGTCGAGTGGAGACACTCCAGCTTATTATATTTTCAATTTGTATGATGATTTATTTTATAGTTTTTTAATATTTAATTTTTACCAACCGACGATAGTAAGGGAGGTATTGTTTTCACACCAAATTTCATATGTGGAGATTTTTACATATCTCCACGAATCATGCATTTTCTTAACAGAAAAAAGTATTTTTAGCATGATGTCCGTCCGTCCGTCCGTATAGATGTGTACAGCTTGAACGGCTCAACCAATTTTGATGAAATTTGGTATATTTACTTAATGCATCAGTGGAATGAATTGATCAACTTTTGGTGCAAATCCGGAAACCGGAAGTGGTAGTATTAGCGATCGATGATAGTAAGGGAAGGGTTATTTTCATACCAAATTTCACATGAGAAGATTTTTTTATATATCACCACGAATCATGCACTTTATATTGGTTTTATCCTCGAGAAAAATCATATTTATTAGTTTTTTCTTGATTTAAAATTATATGACGTCATCCAGCCATTCATGACGTCACAGCCCGGTCTTACATATATATTATAAATAAAATAAAATTAAAAATATTTATGTTATATCCATACTTATCTGTTTTTTATTACATTAATAGATATATTAAAATTATTTGAAATTGTTTCTGTAGCTGGAAATTAATTTTTCAAACCGTCGCGACGGTCGGTTCGGACCTGGCCACAGGTCAACTTATTTCTTAACTTTTTTATTCCATTCGAAATAATAATGGTTTGTAGTCCATGTCAATGCCACTTAATATGGATATTAATTTAATTTGTATTCATTTTATAATAATAAAAAATCTGGAGTGTCTCCACTCGACTATCTCGCAATTTGAATTCGATTAAATAACATATATATATATTATTTCAATTAAATTATAAATTAAAATTAATAAATAATATTTATTAAACCAGCGTGTGTTTGGCTCTTTGTTGATGGCATCGCGTAACGTGCTTGCGTGTGATTTGCAATGTTAAAAAATGAATTACGGTACTTTCAGCGATTCAATCAAGCTGAAATTCTATATATAGCAGTTTTATACAATTTTTACAATCATGTGAAAAACTATCAAGCATATGTATATCTTTATTTTAATGGTCAGTTTAGAGGAATAAAAATGAAAATGTGGTAGGTAATGTCCCTCTTCCGGTTGATAGAAAACTACGAATTTTGAATAAATACCCGTATACCAAATTACATGTTTCTAGATCAAACCGTTTTTTTTTTTAATCTTGTCTACATATATATATATACACACACAGAGAGAGAGAGAGAGATTCAGACAGAGACAGATATTTTTCACAATCTTAGTGAAAATGACTCAGGAACCTTCAAAACGTATAAAAATATAAAAATCTCGACATCGAAAATTTTCGTGATAGAATTATTAAAACTTTTGTTATATTTATCTTCAAATATTGTATTGAAAAAAATATAATTCTTATAATTATTAACTTAAAAAAAAAATTGTAATCGCGCGCGAATGAAAACATTTGAAGTAACTATGATAATATGAAACTCAGATTTACTTTATGGACCTCGTAAGTTCTTGACCTCTGCAAGCACAAGTACCCCTATCCTGTGAGCTACACCCATCCAACTCCTATTTTCTCTCATACATTATCCATCCATCCATCTCTTCTCAATATATTTTCACTAGTCTATCATCACCAGCCATTCTTGCTACGTGCCCTTCTTGATTTTATTACTCTAACTATATCTAGAGTCGTTAGACAGTCTCCGCCATTCCCCGGTATATTATATTTGAATTTTCATTCCCTTTGATAATAAATAATCTTGACGAGAAAAGCCCCTTTACTTCATGATAACAGGCGTTACCCGATTGCAACCTCGATTTAAATTCTTCACGAATATTATTATCCTTCGTGATTACAGAAGCCAAGTATTTAAATTTTTCTACATTTTCAAATTCTACGTTTTGTGTGTTAATTAATTAATCTCCGCCTTAGATAACATGTAAACAATTCATCATCATTTAGTTTTAGTCGTATAGTCTCAGCAATAATTTCACATTTAAAAAAAAAATGATGATATGAATACTAAAAATTGGTGGAATGCTAATAAATCGGGGAATGAAATTTTTTAACCAAAATTCTTTTTCTTTTCGTTTTACTTTTCTTTTTATTCTTGTCTTCTATTTCTTTTATTTTATTTCTTTTAGTGGTCATTCACAATTTAAAATGATCTTGTGATGTTTTGATATTTGAAAAATAATTCATAAATCAGTCCTTAATTATAATTATAAAATGTACTTGGAATACTTTGAAATTACTGTGGAAGTTGTCAATAAGCTATTATATTACCATACATATTATATATCTATTGCACTTCAAACTTATGCATTTTTAAAAATTGAATAATAATTTTTGTATTTATAAATTCGGTAAAAATTAAGCTATTAATCAACATTTCAAATTTATATGGGTTTGTAAAAAATAATAATTATAATTACATTACAAATACAATTTAATTTTTTAATTTCAGTTGTCTCCTGCTAAACTGGTTCTCATCATTAAAAATTTTGTAGTTATTTAATAACTATAGATGTGGAAAAAAAAGGAGACAATTTAAAAGAATCTACTCGTACAAGTGAGGACAAGAAAGAAGATTGTATATTTTGTATCGTATACGTAATTATAAGCTGCAGGTCAGTCGTAGAACAAAATTAATACATCATTTTATGAAAATTATATAAGTATGATAATATATAATATTATTATATTTATTTAATGGGTTTTATATTCAATTTAATCAATAATATATTTAGTTTTAATCCAATAATCTATTTAAATTTCCAACATTTAAATTTGATTAAAGTATATTCATGTATATCTAAATATTGAATTATTTTCTTATTTTAATTCAACATTTTACGACATGATGTTTTTTTATCCAACACCGTTACTCGGTGTTTCCTGAGCTTTGATTTGACCTTCCATCTTCTTGCTAATAGATTTCTCATGAGACTTGAGACAATTACTGTACCAACTCCAAAGCAGGATGTAAATATTGATGCTTTCGCAATTTTATGAATAATTCGAACCAACAGGAGGTAAATAAGTACCGAGAAAAACTTTAACCTTTATTTTTTACTAAAAGGGAAAGGGATTTTACTTATTCCGGATTAGCAATAAGTCATCATTCCCTAACCAAGTCGAGTAAAAAAAGAATGAAAAATTGTCAATTAAATTTAAATGTTTTCTAATGTATTTTTTATTACCTAAAAATAATTAATTTTGAAGAAAGAAATAAAATAGTTATTCTCATTAATCATTATTTTTAAATTTTATCTTTGTTTTTATTTATTTATATATTTAATTTTTTAATTTTAAATTTAATGGGCGGTTCAGACTAAGGACATTTTATCAAATAGATTAATTATAGTAATTTTTCTCTATTTGAATTAAATTAATGTTTCTAGGCTTAAAAACATAATAATTTTCTAGTTTTTCTAGATAACAAAAATCATTGCAGGGCAGGGATCTGTCGAACAAAATTGTGCGGCCGGCCCGCCAAGCATAATAATAATTTAATATCATTTTATACCAATAAGTACTCTTAAACTTTTTCCCTGGCACTTGATTAATGTTAAGTTAAATATATATTAGAAAAAGTTATATATACATGAATGATACAATTTTTTGAGACCTTGAAAGAGACATGAATTATGTGAATTGTTCATTAAATATTTAAGGATTAATCATTTATTAAGTTCATTTTTTTTATCTGTCGCCCGCCAAGAAATGTTGAACTTTCGTTTGGCCCTTCGATATAAAAAGGTTGCTCAACTCAATTGCTGATGTAGGGTATTTAAAACCTGATGGAGGGATAGACACACACACACACACACACACATACAATATACTCGTATGTATATTAAATAATACAAATAGTTACAGGGAACAAGAATTAACTTGTAATATAAATACCAATCACTTATTTACATTCGATACTTTAAAAAATCTATATCTCTTGCATATCTATAATTAATATCAAAAAGCCAATACCCATAAAAATAAAATTAATATTAATATTAAATTTAATGGAAACTGGTATATATATGTCTTGTATTTCTAGGGGAGAGAGAATATGCTTTTATATAAATATTATATCTTATATTATTATACTAGCAAAAATTGTATATATATATATATATATATATTGTATATATATTTATATATTGTTGAATTAATTTATTAATGAACCGCTCGAAGGATTTTTTTTGAAATTCACACCCCATAGATACCTCGTCGAGTGCATAAGCCAAAAAAAGAAAAATATTTAATTTTTTTAATGTTTGGTCGTTTAATTTTTTGTTAATTCTTATAAATATTTATTAGTTAATTTTATATTATTTTTTTTTATCTATTATCGTGTTTATTTTTTATTTCAAATGACTAATTTATATTTATTTATTCATTGTTGTTTTATTAATTAATTTTTAGATAGTTTTATAATTTTTAATATTTTTACTGACCGACGATAGTAAGGGAGGTATTGTTTTCACACCAAATTTCACATGTGGAGATTTTTACATATCTCCACGAATCATGCATTTTCTAAACAGAAAAAAGTATTTTTAGCATGATGTCTGTCCGTCTGTCCGTCCGTCTGTCCGTCCGTATGTCCGTCCGTCCGTCTGTATAGATGTGTACAGCCTGAACGGCTCAACCGATTTTGATGAAATTTGGTATATTTACTTAATGCATCAGTGGAATGAATTGATCAACTTTTGGTGCAAATCCGGAAACCGGAAGTGGTAGTATTAGCGATCGATGATAGTAAGGGAAGGGTTATTTTCATACCAAATTTCACATGAGAAGATTTTTTTATATATCACCACGAATCATGCACTTTGTATTGGTTTTATCCTCGAGAAAAATCATATTTATTAGTTTTTTCTTGATTTAAAATTATATGACGTCATCCAGCCATTCATGACGTCACACCCCGGTCTTACATATATATTATAAATAAAATAAAATTAAAAATATTTATGTTATATCCATACTTATCTGTTTTTTATTACATTAATAGATATATTAAAATTATTTGAAATTGTTTCTGTAGCTGCTAATTAATTTACTTCAAACCGTCGGTCGGTTCGGACCTGGCCACAGGTCAACTTATTTCACTAAAATATCATTTAATATTTATTAACATTATTTATTATTATTGAAGAAACATTTAATAATTGTAATAAATAATCAAAGAATTGTATATCAATATTTTTAAAGGGTTGAGGGATAGCTCGGTGTTCCAGGTACTTTTATTAGTTCAATGAGATAACTAATATAGTTAGTTCTTTTGAAATTTTTATTGTAATAATTATATATAATTTAAATGATTTTTGAATATTCTCATAATTGTAGGATTTCATAAATGAAAGTGGTATTTTTTTTATAAATGAAAAGGAATGAAATAAGAGAGTCAATATCTATATCAAACCTCACAATAGTAGAAAGCCTCAAAAAGTCTTTTAATTCGAAATCTCACAAAACAAAACTCGCAAGTTAATTTAATTAAAAGTTAAGCAATCTAAAGAAATAGTTCTCGATTTGCACTGAATGTTTAAAACGTAAGACAATTCTTTATCCATTTCATGCCTAGATAGCTATGCAAAAGGGTTTTCCCACTTAATTAGAATGCTTTTGCAAAATGGCGCTTGTCTCATTTCAGAGGTGATTTAATACTCCTAGCAATGGTTGGTCCAAAAAGTTAAACGTAAGAATACGATCTCTGGGATTCGAGGCAAACTTGAAAGAGTTCAAAGGGTTGAAGTGGGTTGGGCTCAAATGGGAGCTGAGAGGGGAAGAGAGATGAAAAGTCAGCCTCTCTTGTTCTGCTTGTTTCTCTCTTTTTCTCTCGACTTGTTTCTACCCCCTTGGGGGAGGGTGGAATGATAACGAGAACAAAAATCTTTCATTTTTATCAATCTTTACATTTAGGTGTGTTAATTTTTAAGAGAATTAGATACAATTATGTCACTTTTAAACTTAAAAAAATAATAAACTATTTTAATTATTATAAATCAAATTGAAGGATTTAAATAATTTTATAATATATTAATGAAATTTATTAAAGTAGAATCGAATTTTAGTTCCTTAATTTTACGCTAGGTGGTAGCACCGTTCAGGACAGTGCAGATGAATATTTAATGAGTTAAATTATCAAGTAAATGTGAAAATGGCTAAATAGTAAAATCCATCAAAGAATTATTAAAACTAAAAATATTATATATTATATAATTTTTATTACTTAATTACTCTTTTTTATTTTAATTTATTTGTTACACAAAGTGAATAAATAAATTGGTACAAAATTAATCTAAAAATAATGGGAGTCTAAAGAAATTCTCCTTCTCTAGACCACCTTTCTATTTATTTACCTCTATTGAAGAAATTTGAAAAAAGTATGTTTAAAAAAAAATTGAATTAAATATAAATTTTAACAATATATATATATCGATAAATATATTTATTACTAGGATCAGTATAATTATGTTAATATATTTATTTAAATTGAATGTATAATGTACGAAAACTTTCATGAAAAATTTTGTGTTTGGACAACGAACAAAATGTGGTAATGTGGCTATATCAACCTATGTATGTAAAACTACCTAGTATGAATATCATTCAAGAGAAGGCTTGGGAAATTTTTGAAAAATTGAAGGAAAAACTTCAAATTCGTCTCATCTAAGGAGTTAGAATTGAAAACTTGATTTACAAATTTTAAGAATGGCTGGATATATTTAATGCATGGTGAGTCTGCTAGTGCAGATAAAAAAGAAACTGAGAATATGACAAATATGACAAATTTAATTGAACAAGAACGAAGAATTAATTGATTTCACATAAAAATCATTGGTAAATCGATGATCGGTTAACGAACAATTCAAAACTTGGAATGGGTTATGTTCGTTAACCGATTATTCACTGTATTTTTAAAAATTTTAGAACCTCAAACGAATCTCTAAATATAATTTAACTAACCCAACTTTACTTTAGCATCAACATTCACCTTCAAATATATTCATCTTCTAGTTATTCTTACTAATGCATTTTAGATATTATTATATTATATTAAGTCATCATTAAAAAATAAATTCTTATATTATAATACTAAGGTTTATAAAATGAATGAACCCTTGAATATGAATGGTTTTTTTTTTCAACTTAAAATTAATGCCTCTTTCATCACTTTTAGTGATGGTTGGATTAACATTAAAGAAGCCAAAGTTAAATCACATACAATCCAATGAATGAGTAATGAACAAGGTAATTAAAAGCCGAGTACATTTTTAAAGACCTGTCCCCTCTCTCTCTCTTTCTTCCTTCCCTTCAACAACACAAACTTTTCATTTTAAATGATGGGGAATTTAAAAGAAAAAAAAAGACACGTTTATTTTTATATAAAACGATTTATAGTTTATATATATATATCAATGATTTTTAACTATTCAATAGAATCTAAGGGTACTTTAATTTTAACATTATATCCTAATATTTGCCGAATCAAATAATAATTTTAATGTACAAAGTTTTGAATGTAATAAGAAAGTTTCAACCAATCAATCAATTAATATAAAATTAGAAGTTCGAATTATAAAGTCGAGTCGAGAAGGCTACAGTGCAGGGCAGGACACGTGGCTAGAATGGGAGAAGATAGATTGGTAGGGAGACCGAGTGGGAAACGTCCACTTGGTGGATAATGTTGGAAAGGATGTAAGAGAGATGGGCGAGGATAGGGACTGGAAGGTTTTGGCTCCGAATAGGAATACTTGGAGGGGTGGGCTTGCTGCGGCCAACAACTTTCGAGTTCCGTAGAGTCACAAAGATAGATAGATAGATCGATAGATATTTAATCCAATTCAAATTGCGAGATACTCGAGTGGAGACACTCCAGCTTATTTTGAATAATCGATGATATTGTTTTTTAATGATTATTTATAAATTTAGGTTGATTATATATTGAATTTAGGTTTGAGTTTCTCCGGTAGTTAAAATTTTATACTTTATTATGAGTTTTAATAATGACTGGATCAAATTAATAATGAATATTGTTTATCGAATACCTATTATTCAATTAGGCCCTGCCATTTGACCCTGACATTGAAAAAATTAATATTCTTTCTAGCGTCAATTATTAATATATATATTAATTATTTTTTAATATTAAAATAAATTTAAATTATTTAATTGATGAATGATTATGAAATGGTTTAATTTGCCAATTTTCTGATGTAGAAGTCATAATTATAAAATACAATTCACAAATACATAACTCCATAAAGTCAAATTTATATTTAATTACTTATATATTAGATAATAATAGATAGATAGATATATTAACTATTTCTTGTTTTTTAAAGAAAATTGAAATTATTATATTAAGAATATTTTATGGATAACTTTATCCTAAGTATGTAAATTGTAAGAAAATGGATTAATTTATTATTTCCATTATTTTTTTTTTTTTATAATTTACTTCCCCAACGAAACTTGAAACTTTATTCTAATGTCATAAAATCATTAAAATCGTGACATAATTTTTCTTTTTAGTAAGTTTTTCATGTATTCCAAGTTTGTCTTTTTCTTCAACAAATAAACAAACATAATAGACTTTCAACCAGAGTTGCTATTTCAAAGGGCTTAATTCTTAAAAGCACGCAACATCCATCCGATGAATACACTTAATGATTAAAACCATTATCTTTAGATAAACACTAATTAAACTTTTCGAAAAAAAAAGAAAACCGATATCATTTACCTGCGAATTGGTTATAGAAACTATACATTCAATTATTAATCCAATTTCCAATTAAATAATAAAGCAAAATCAAAGTGGGAACATCATATAATTTCACTTACCACATTTTATACATTTTGCGATTTTCATGCTGATATTGTTCATATTTTTATATTTTTACCGACCGACGATAGTAAGGGAGGTATTGTTTTCACACCAAATTTCACATGTGGAGATTTTTACATATCTCCACGAATTATGCATTTTCTAAACAGAAAAAAGTATTTTTAGCATGATGTCTGTCCGTCCGTCCGTCTGTCCGTCCGTCCGTCCGTCTGTATAGATGTGTACAGCCTGAACGGCTCAACCGATTTTGATGAAATTTGGTATATTTACTTAATGCATCAGTGGGATGAATTGATCAACTTTTGGTGCAATTCCGGAAACCGGAAGTGGTATTATTAGCGATCGACGATAGGAAGGAAAGGGTTATTTTCACACCAAAGGAGATTTTTTTATATATCACCACGAATCATGCACTTTGTATTGGTTTTATCCTCGAGAAAAATCATATTTATTAGTTTTTTCTTGATTTAAAATTATATGACGTCATCCAGCCATTCATGACGTCACAGCCTGGTCTTGCATATATATTATAAATAAAATAAAATTAAAAATATTTATGTTATATCCATATCTGTTTTTTATTACATTAATAGATATATTAAAATTATTTTAAATTGTTTCTGTAGCTGGAAATTAATTTATTTCAAACCGTCGGTCGGTTCGGACCTGGCCACAGGTCAACTTATTTCATTTATTATTTACTAGTAATAATGTAAGAATGCTTGTTATTTACAATAAAAATAAATTTAAAAAATTAAGATACTTTAAAAGAAAACATTTCGAAGATTCGTCATTTGAGTCCTCTAAGAATGTTACAAAGTGAATTTTTGATATCCAAAAAATATTTTTTACATTGAATGGACGATTTTAAACAAAATTCTTAATTTTTTGAGAAAGGTGCAAAATTGTGTAAAATGAATGATGTAAAGTAGCACTTCTAGTCATATAATTTTAATGAAAAAGTTGCTTTAACATAGATTGTCCAAACGTCCCGTTTTTCCGGAATTGTCCCGTCTTTAGGTGCTCTCTCCCGGCGTCCCGAAAAATGTCTTCGGGACAGCCTATTATCCAGTTTTTTAAAAAATATATAGGACATTTCGAACTTTTTTTTCAAAATTTTTTCAATTTGGTTCTAAAAAAAAAGGTAAACCATTTTCGGGACTAGGCTCTTAAACATTTCGTACTTTTATGGTCACCCTACTTTAACATCTCAGGGATATATGTACATACATATTTAAATACAGAATTTCTTTGAGGTTTGCTATTTACATTGACTTAGACTACTATTGAAAACTCGAAATTATATTTTCTTTATATAATATATATATTTTCTAAATATATATTACATATATGTGAATATAAATAATATAAATTATTTAAAATAGAAAGATATTTTTAATTATTTTTATTTTATATCATTCTTTCTATTATATTAAAATATATGTATCTTATATTAATTGTTTCCGCATGGAACCTAAATTCAAATTAATTTGAATTACCGCCCTCGGACGATGTTTGTATATTATTTAATTTTAATTAATTATAAAATTAATAATATTAGTTGTAAGATAATTTATAATTTTAAGACTTTTATTTTTATTGTAATAAATTAATAAGTTTGACCATCTCCCTCCCTTACCACCCCTAATGAGTGACAATCCCCACCCTTACATATCTCCATATAAAAGGGGACTGAACGCTCTGAAGAGTCCTTGCCTATTTGCCTGCCTTGTTGCGCGGTCAGTTTCACTCGCATTTTAGCCCAGTCATATTAGATAAAAAAAGTGGTCAACCTCGGAATGAGAGATAATAAGCTGTAAATTGGTATAAACCTTTGTTTTGTCGTTCTAAATGTTGTCTCAAAAGTCACAAATGCTATCGTGTCTGCGTAAGTTGTAGAATATAAAATTCTCCACAACTTTTGTTTTAACTTTTTTGTCATACGATCAACCGTTTTTGAGGTAGAGCGCGAAGAATGCGCAGCGCACCGTCATATATGGTCAAGCGTGAGTTACGGTTCTCAGTATGCTGTATAAAGTCAATTATTTATTAAAATATTATAATTATTAAACAATGCCCGTTATTTATGTACTAATTATTAATTAAAATAAGTAACTTAATTATTTATATTTAACTATGGGAGGGGGGGGGGTGTAAAAAGAATAATTTAAATTCATCTCTATTGGCAACTGCACAGGTACAATTAGTAGACGCAGATGGAAATTTAATAAAAACCAGGTAAGCTGTGTTTCGCTTTCAATAGCTGAACGACTTGGTTATAAAATTGAAAAAGCCGTAGAGGGTCTATTCAATTTGAGTGGCCAGTCGATGAGAGTGAAAGGGAAGATTCAGCTTACCTTTTGCGCACATTTCGGTTCATCGCAAAATATTACAATAGCCCCTATTGTTTTAGAAAAAATGAACAGTTAAACAGCCACTACGTAAGGATCCCTCCTTTCACACTGCCAGCAGGTAATAAATTAGCCGACCCCGAATTTAACATACCTGCAGGCATGGACATAATTCTCGGCGGAGCAGATATACGTACAGTATATCCCTTCCTAATGAAATCGAAATCGAAAGTATTTAGAAGGGATTTACCAAAAGCGCAAGACAACCACTTGGGGTGGGTTCTAATGGGTCCATGTAAATATGTTAATTCATATCAACAAGAGTCCAATGGGAAAGAGCAGAGCAAAAAATGTTACAGGGATCTTGACGCCAACTCAACCAGTCGGCAATCTCATAAAGAATAGCTTAGGGAAAATTCTAATGATTTGCATAATAGATTGGTATTGATACACGATTCCGGCGTGTCCCCTTTACAGTTAAATTGAATTAGTTAAAGCGAAATTTGTTTTTTTTTTTTTTTTTTTTTTTTTATGTCAAAAAAATAATGCTTTTCATATGAACATTTCGCAAATGGATATACACCTATTCAAAATAGTAGGCAATTCGTTTTTAAATTGGTAACAAGTATAATTTAATGTCACTTGGGTCCCATAAAAGGATATAGATTTATTTTAGGCGAGAGCTCGCATTTCAAATAGGTTGATATTTTCATAAGACTCATTTCTATTCCGTGTCCGGAAAATCATATGAATTTGGTTGCAAATCTGCTCTATTGCCTATTGCGATATGAAAACGAGTGAAATATATACATATATGCATTTAATGAAAAAAGGAACAATTTTATTCGGAGTATAAAGAACGAATCATTTTCATATAATAGAACAAAATGGAATTCACACATGAACACACTTAAATATATTCATATATATATATATATATATAGACTTAAATTGCTTTACTTTTATTATTTTGAGAATAAATTACAAAAATTCAAAAAAATATATTTATTCACATTGAAATCAATACAATTCAGTTGTTCTCCAAATTTTTTTAATAAACAAAACAGATTTTATTTAGAATTTTTTTTAAATTTATGACGAGGTGTGAATACATTAAATAAAGATCATTTTTAAGAATAAATGGCAACATTTTGAAGATTATTATTATATAATTAATATTACCCGATAATAAAGAATCATTTTTTTACCGACCGATGATAGTAAGGGAGGTATTGTTTTCATACCAAATTTCAGATTTTAACATATCATGTATTTTCTTAACAGAAAAAAGGATTTTTAGCATGATGTCTGTCCGTCCGTCTGTCCGTCTGTCCGTCCGTATAGATGTACGACTGAACGGATTTTGATGAAATTTGGTATATTTACTTAATGCATCAGTGGGATGAATTGATCAACTTTTGGTGCATATCCGGAAACCGGAAGTGGTAGTATTAGCGATCGACGATAGGAAGGGAAGGGTTATTTTCACACCAAATTTCACATGAGGAGATTTTTTTTATATATCACCACGAATCATGCACTTTTTATTGGTTTTATCCTCGAGAAAAATTATCTTTATTAGTCTTTTCTTAATTTAAAATTATATGACGTCATCCAGTCATTCATGACGTCACAGCCTGGTCTTACATATATATTATAAATAAAATAAAATTAAAAATATTTATGTTATATCCATACTTATCTGTTTTTTATTACATTAATAGATATATTAATAAAATTATTTGAAATTGTTTCTGTAGCTGGATATAAATTTACTTCAAACCGTCGGTCGGTTCTGCGCCTGCCACAGGTCAACTTATTTTTTATTGACCGAGTGGTGACTCGGTGAACCAGGTATTATTGTTGAAAACCCCAATTTAATTCATTTTAATCAGATTTATGCAATGATGCAACATTTAATAATTGTAATAAATAATTAAAGAATTGTATGTCAATATTTTTTAAAGGGTCGAGCGAGAGCTCGGTGTCCCAGGTATTAATATTACCAGCCAAACCCAATAATAAAAGAATTATTTTTTTTTAACTTTATTACCGATTCGAACATTATTCGTTTATTTTAGGTATGTAAATGACATAAAAGATTGCAGGATTTCCAGCTAAGCGAAAAATTATTTATTAGTGTATAAAACTTACATTTTTTTAAAAAAGCATAATTGATTGCTTAAATGTTAGTTTTATCTCTGAAAAAATAATTTTTCACTTTACTGGAAAATCTATAATATTTAAATTTCCAATAAAATAAAAAAAAACACGCGTACATACACACAAGCCCGATTTTTCGCATGGTGGCGCCAAAAACTTTGTTAAAGCAAAGACAAAACACATATACACAACACACACACAAGCCCGATATTTTTTCAATTTTCGAATGCCTGCAAAACCAGATGGCGCCAAAAACTTTGTTTCACGGAAAACAATAGAGTTTAGGAGTCTGTTAGATGGTCTGTGCGTGCGTGGTCTGTGCCCTTAATGTTACCAGGACACTTAATGTTATTTCTTGAAACATCGCCACCATGCGGTATGCTCTATGGACTAATTGAAAAAAAAATCGGGCTTGTGTGTGTGTTTTTACCGACCCACGGTAGTAAGGGAGGCATTGTTTATTTTTTTTTTTTTGAAGGAATATTGGGAATTAAAAAATTATTTATTGGGAGATAAAACTAAAACATTACAGCAATCAAATATGCTTTTTTCAAAAATGTTAGTTTTATATCCAAATAAATAATTTTTAACTTAACTGGAAATTCTACCATCTTTTATGTAATTTACATAAATAAAAGAAACGAATAATGTTCTTGTTAATATTTAATATTAATGGATTAAAAATTTCCTTCAATGTAAATAAATATTTGAAACGAGAGAAACACATACGAATTGTTCTTAGCGAGAAGGAAATTTACAAAAAAATAAATAAATAAATAATCATATCCATTAAGATACTATTTATAAAGATTACAAGAAATCCATTAATCAATTATTAACCAAGAATAATTAAACAAACGCATTTTTAATCATCTAAATTTATCAAACAACTGATTTACGTACATTTGAGTTAATTTATAAATGAAAAAAATCTGGAGTGTCTCCACTATCTCGCAATTCGAATTGGATTAATTAACACATATATATTATATTTAAATTAAATTATAAATTAAAATTAATAAATCATATTTATTAAAACAGAGCGTGTTTGGCTCTTTGTTGATGGCACCACGTCACGTGTTGGCGAGTTATTTGCAGTTTTAAAAAATTAATTCCAGTACTTTTAGCGTTTCAATCAAGCAGAAATTCTATATATAGCAGTTTTATACAATTATTAATCATGTGGAAAAACTATCAAACATATCTTTATTTTTACGGTCAATTTAGAGGAATAAAATGTAAACGTGGTAGGTAATCCCTCTTCCGAATGAGCTACATTCTTAAAATTATAATGATAGAAATGATAGAAAACTACAAATTTTGAATAATGCCCGTGTACCAAATAACCAATAAGAGTCATCCGTTGTCGCCTGCGGTATGCATACTGCAAAATTAACGGATTCAAAAGGTGCATTGAGCTGCCCCCCCCCTGATACGGATGGTCTGTGGTATAGATGATTTTTCAGGAGGCTGAAACCAATACAGATCGATTTTACTTTATAAAAACTATCTATTGTGTAAATTTCAAAAAAATCCTTAGAGCGATTTAATATCTTAAAAATATACAAAAATACAAATATATATATATATATATATATATATATATAATTATAATAAAAGTCTTTTTTCATTTTTTTTCATCTGTTTATTACTTCAAAGTAAACGAGACTATTTCCATTAATTATACAATTTGAAAATGAAAAATATTCCTTTCTGAAACAATAGTTCTAAACTTAATCATTTGCAAAATAAATTTAAAAGTCAAGAGGATAAAATGAAATCGTGATCAAATGTTAAAAAAATATCGAAGATTAATAACTTAAAAAAAGAATTTTATTGCCTCTAATGAATACATAAGTATTTTATATAGTATATATATATATATAATTTTAAAAATATCCACAATATATATGTTTTTGTATGTTCTCTTATTGAGTATACATTTTTAAAAGTATAATATTAGATAAATTATAATTAACATATATTAATATGAATTATAAAACATTAATTCTAATCAAAATATAATAAGAGAAATACGGTTATTAAAATTCTTATCATTAGTTATTTAAATTCGTTTTAAACAATTAAAATACTATCAAATAGAGTTTGTACTTATTATTTCTGGAAATATGTATATTTTAGTTAAATATGTAAATATTTAAAAAAAGATCACAATGAGGTATGACTGAAAATATGAACACATTGTTGATTGATTGAGTGAATTTTTCGTTGTTTGGATTTGTATAAAATGTCCAAACTGAATTAAATATTTTATTTTGAAAATGTAATTAAATTTATTTTCCTTAGGTCCATTGATTTAAATATCACATTCTATTTGGGGAACTATTTATATTATTTATTTTTTAATCTTGTTTTATACAAATACAGATAATATAATAATTTATATATTGTTATAAGATTATTTAAACAAATTATTATTAAAAACTGATAATATTGGAAGAAAATAATAATTAATTAATGGCAATAATAATAATAATAATATTAATCGAATAATAATTCAGAAATATTCTTCCTATATGTTTATAAAAGATAAAAACAAAGGATGTTCATTTTAATTTCAAAACAATACAATTTCATAAAATCATATTTCTAATAATGAAATTATTCTGAAATGTAATGGTATAATTTGTAGATAAATGTTAAATATTAATAAGGCATTATTTATTATTATTATTTATTGACTAATGATTATGTATAAATTTATAAATTTCCTAAGCCTATTATCTCCAAAAATCATTTTAGAAATTAAGAGATTTTACGATTCTCTTTATTTAATAAATTAAATATAGATTTTATACATGAGCAATTATGACATATATTTTATATTAAATGTATAGAAGTTTAAAAAATATATAAATATTAATAATTTTTGTTAACCTATTAATTAATTAATTAATTTCAAAAGTTTAAACTTGAAGTTCATCTTAATATAATTAAAAATCACTATTAATGTTAAAATTAGTATCATATTTAAAATATTAAACAAAAAGAACATTGGAAAAATAATTTTAAAAAATTCAAAAATTATTAAATATATGAATTTAATTTTTAAAATGATTGATCATATTTTATATGGATTCAATTATATTACAAAAAAAAATTTATTTCGATAACAAACATTTATTTTCTTAAAGAATTAATTTAAAGTTGGTTATATATATATATATGAATTTTTTATATTTTTTTATTAAAAATATTAAAAAATAGGATAAGAGCACAATATAATTAACATAATATTATTACTACGTTTATAAACTCATTTCAATATTTATCCTAAAAATGTATTCACTAAATCTAAATTACAACATGCAATTGTTTTTTCTTTCGTTTTAGAAACCAACTTAATAATTGAAAACCTATTAATTTAATATTATTTTTCGTCATTTACATTACCTATTCTTAATGCTAATAATTAGCACCATTTCAAAAATTCTACCTACATTATCAAACTAAAACCCAATTAGTTTTCGTAGATAAATAATTGTAAATAAATATATGTCGAAAATCGATTTTTTTTTATTAAAAATTATCGAAATTAGTTTATTATATATCCCTGAATATACGAGATCTGTTTAAGAATATATAAAAGTCTAAATTATATTTTGTAGTTTTATATTCAATAGGAATATAAGTTTTATGGAACAATCGTTATTTACAATATAATTGGATAAATGAAAAATTGTCATGAAATGTTATCTATGTTTGTGAATGTAATATATTTCTGGATTAATTATGTATGAAATCAGTCTTATATTAAATATATATATATATATATATATATATATATATTTGAGCTTAAATCAAAATATTAAATTTTCTAATTTCATTTGGTTTCATCCGCCATTCTTTAAGTTTTTTTATTTGTGCATCAGGACAAGGATTTCCCCCTTTAATCCAGTTAAAAGGATTTTTAGGAACAGTCGGAAGCAAGAGAGCCTTCTTTCCACGTTCATCGCGAAGTGTAAATTTCGCTCCTTTGCGCATTAAAACAACAAAAGATTCTTTACTAGCATAATCTGCTGCTATATGAAGTGGAGTCCGTTTATCCGGACGTGAAATATGTACATTGGCACCGCGATTTAAAAGTAATGTAACTATTTCAGGTAAATCTAATTGTGCCGCCAAATGCAATGGGCTTACTCCATTAGATGTCAAAATATTAATTTTTGCACCATAATCAATAAATAGTCTTGTCATTTTATAATCTCCCCGAATAATACACTGAAAGATCGCGGTCATTCTATTCCCATCATCAAGAGAATGGTTGACATAGGCACCATTCTCTAGAAGAATTCTAGCAATATCAAAGTTACCATACATTGCTGTAATATATAATGGACTCAAACTAACCAAACCCTTTATTCCGAAATGTTGGTTAATATCAATTTTTCCTGATTGAACTAAAATTCGAACGACATCTACAAGACCTTGTTTACATGCGAATGGTAATAATGGAAATTCGGTTTCTGCATCAGCCCCTAAAAGTGATGCTCCAGATTTAATTAAATAGAGAGCTGTTTCTGAATTCTTGTGACGGATTGCAACGAAAAGTGGACTTTCAAGTGGGTGGAATTTATATTGGATTTGATATCCAAGGGTTTCAACAACATCGAAATTATTTTCTTTCAACATTTGACAAAAAACAGGATTTGAATTCTTCGCAGCCAAATGCATGTAACTCTCTTTATTGTTGATCAAATATTTATATGGAGTTTGAAATGATGCCAATTTGCGGATCCAACCATGAGCGGTTGTCTCGCAACTCATCTCGAAGGCAATCTTAAGATGAATAGCAACATTCTGTAAAATAATAATAGATTATAAATAATATACTATTATAATCAATTTGATGAAAAATAATGAAAATATTTATAATTAAATATAGTTAAATATAGTTGAATGGAATTTTTTTTATTATAGAAGAAACTTTAGAATGAAAAAAAATTATTCTCAACAATTCGCTTTGTTTTCATTGACTCAATGTGTATTTTAAAAAAAAAATAAGATAAATATATTTTAAATTTTGAAAATCATTTTTTTGGAATAATAGAAAAATCATCTGAAGAAAAGAATAAATTTCTATAATATATATACAAAAGAAAAATTTCTTACATGTAATTCAGGATAGACCCAACGATAATCTAAATCTAGGAATGATCCATTAAATCCTTCCATTATTTTCAAATTGTCTGGAAAAAAAATGATATTAGTTATTAAAGCTCTTTAATTGTCGAATTTATTAGCTTTCAAGATGATTCAAAAAAATAAGAAACAATTGTATGGATATATGGATATTTGTATATATATTAATTAAAAAAGTTTAACTAGTTTATATTATTGAGTAAATAAAACATATATATTAAATAAGTTATATGATAAACAAAATACTTTTCTAGTTTTTTTTTTCAAAAAATAAAATTAAGAAAATACATTCATAATCCTTAAAAGAGTAAACTCAATAATATAAACTAAATAAATTTAAGTTGATAACAATTGCCTTGTAATAATACAAATAAATAATCTAATAATTTTGACATTTTAACTATTTTCTCAAGTTTTATAAAATAATATTTGAAAATTAAATTATACTTATAAATAAAAGATTAAATTTAAAAACAAATATTTTTTAAAATGCTTTCATCAAAAAATTTACTATTGAATCCAATAAAAGAGAAAGCAAAACAAATAGTCATCATTTAAGAGTTAATTTTAATGTTTAAAAAATAAATAAATTAAGTAAAAAACGATATCAATTAAAAGATGTGAAAATATGTTTACATTTCAACTGGTTTAATGCTGTATTCAAAAAAATCTTGATTCTTAACTAATTTTTTGAGTTAAATAATAAACTGACAGAAAAATTTAGCCCTTTCAGGTTAGCGCAAAAGTGGGCAAAAGAACCAAATTTTGATTGGTCGAACTAATCACGTGATCTACTCTAAAAGCGAAATATACAAAATAAAAATAAGTATAGACATTAAATTTATTATTGGAAATATATTGCATAATCAGTTTTATTCTTTATTATAATAAATAAAATAAATTAAACAGAACTTAAAATAAAATAAAAGGACTATTCTATTTAAATTTCATATTTGAGACGATTGGAATCTAATTTTGCTATTCTAATTTTGCTATTTTTATGTTTATTTATTTTATTTATTTATTATAAAATATATAAAAATGTTTCAATGTGCAGACCATAACATTTTGGATTGATATTTAGCAAAATTCATGTAAACGAATAAATTGGATTATCGTGTGACATTAATCCTTTATTTATACATATATTGGATTCTAAGATATTTTTTAATCTGTTTATAGATGTAAAATTATAAAAAAGTGATTTATCATTTGAATATATTAATTAATTCTATCAGGATTTAATTTATAAAAGCTAAAAGAAACAAATTTAATGAAATTTTAAATTAAGTCTGCATATATGTTGACATTGTAGAGTAGAGCAATAACAACTTTTCATGAATAATCATTTGTTATTTCAATTTACATAAAAAATTAGTAGGAAAAAATAATAAAGAAAACTATATATATACTCTGTTGTGTGTCAACTGGTGTCAACCTTAAATAACAAAATTTAAAAATGATAGTTTATTATAGTTTAATTCAAGTAAGATTAAATTAGTCTAATATTATTATTAATTTTAAACAGAAAAGAAATGTTCAAATAAATGTATTTTATATACTAATATATTTATTTATTTATTTATTTATAAAAAAACATTTTTTGTGATTTACTATTGAATTACATAAATATTTTCATTTAAATAAAAATGAAAAAGATAATTTTTGTTAAAGTCAATTTCTATTATTATTAATGAAAATGCATTTAAACATCAAACTGGATCTTGGCATGGGGCACAATCGGTACAATGCAAAATCTAGTTATATAATATGAAATATGATCAATTATATCTTTCTAAAAGTAAGATGTAAATTTTTAAATTTGAGCCACAAAATTATTATATTTATAAGGATGAGATTTAAATAGATAAATTAATTTAATTATGTTTATCTTTTATAAATAATAAATTAATTATTATACATATTTTTCCATCAAGATGGATGCAATAAGGACACAAAAAATGCAATTTTGTAAGAAAATAATTATTTTTATTTTTAAATGTTGCATAAAACAAATAATTGTTTTAAACATATCTCATTTATATAAAAATAGTTGTAATTTTTTTCAACATTAAAGTAATTAATAACAAGTGTCAATAGATATGTTTTGAGAAAAAAGGTATTGAATGATCTCTATAAAATCTGTATAAAAATTGATAGGTAATAATTATTAGAAAAGTAAAATGGACCATATTCATCTTACAATTAGATTAGAACAAAATAATATAAATAAATAAAAAAAAATTATAATTATAATATAAATATATAAATAAATAAAAATTAAAAATCAATAATAATAAAAAAAGTTCGTTAATAATTTTTAAAAGTCAAATCAATAAAAAATTGATGATTAGTTAAAAATCGGAAAAATAATTTATAATCAATCAATTATATATCAAATAAACTTAAACATTTAACATTTGTTTCTATGTTAGAAAAATATTGAATATGATTAAATAAACTTTAAATATCTTTTCTATTTGAAGAATCATTGACAATTTCATTTTAAGCATATTTTATGATGAAAGATTTTAAATGAAAATATTTTGAATAAAAATAAATTGTCTAATGAATTTCAAATTTATTTTATTTCTTTTAAATAATAAACCGAATTTTTTGATTTATTAAAAAAGAAACAATTTTTTAAAATAGCATATGAAACATGTTCAAAGCTATTTGATTTAAGTTCACCCATTCATATTTCTGTTGGCAGAATTTAAAATTAAAATGATAATGTAATTTTTTCTAAAATAAAATATAATTGTCTTTTATATATTATTTGGTCAAGATTTTGAGATTTAAAAATGTAGATAATTTACTTTAATTTAAAATGGAAATGTATAAAATAAAAAAAAAAATAACGCCCGAACAGGGACTCGAACCCTGGACCCTTAGATTAAAAGTCTAATGCTCTACCGACTGAGCTATCCAGGCGATTAGGAAATAAGTTATTTTTTGCTATATATATATACCAATTTATTTAAATTGGTTTTTTTGAGTTTGAGATTTATATTTTAAAAAATACGAATTGGGAATATTATTTTAACAATATTGAAGGTCTATCTGTAAATATTAATAAATTGGCTGGTTTAATTATTATGAATATCCCCAACTACTATTCTTATCTTATAATTACATCTATTTATACCTACTGTTCAGATCATCATTAAACTAATAAATTTAAAAAACTAAATTTTTAATAAGAATAAATATAAAGCTTCTCGCTATCCACATGTTCGTCAATGTATATACAAAAATATTAATTTTAGAAATTACCAGAATTATAAAATATTTAAATTTTTATTGTAGTTTTTATTAATCAAATATCATTTATATATGAATTATTTAATTTATTGTGAAAGTTATAATTTTAATTAATTTTAAATTATTAGACCATAATTATCATATATTTTAGTAGAAATAAGATATTCTTTAAATATCACATTTAAACAAAGATTGATTTTTTATAAATATAGAATATAATATATTAATCGGCGGATTTTGGCCGTTGGGTCAAATATTTCTTAGTAGCTAATATATTCAATGTACTTATAATTTTATAACAAAAGTATTTTGATGAAGCGCTGAACGTTTAAAAATTATTTTGTTATAATATTTTCTATATTATTTGCTTATCTTTGTTATTTTAAATATTTTATATAAATAAAAGGTGAACAAATCGTTTAGCTATTCGAATAGTTAAAAATAATTTAATATATTTGATTTCAGACAGCATTTATGCACAAATGAGATTCTTTTTTGAAAATATCAGTCTCTAAATATTTCAAAATTAGTATATTTTTGTTAGTATTACATATTTCTGTTTGGGGCAGATCCTGTGTTTTTTTCAAGGCCCCTTATACATTTCCGTGAAGAGGATTCGAGACTTAAAATTTCATTTAAACATTATTATTAGTATATTTAAATATTTTATTATTATTCAAATACCCCATTAATCTATCTATCTTCAGTCAAAACTCATTACATTGCAATTCTTGAATTTACTTTTCGTGATTATAGTATTTGTGTATTTAAACTTTTCTAAATATTTTAATTTCATGTTTTGTAATTTAAGATTTTTTATATTAATTTTATTTCTATCTCTAGTATTTTATTTTTTAATTTCAAACTTACTTCTTTTCCAAGGTGAATCTATGATTCAATTTAGTCTTCCAAGTATTATGTATTATAGTTTCCTGTTTATTAGGAAAAAAACATAATCCCCTTCTTCCTGTGCCAATCAGAAAGAAAATAATTTTTATTTGTAGAAATACTTTTATTCAACACAGACGAATTGTCCTGATTTAATAAATTATATTGTTTCAAAGATATCATTGCTGTTTGCAACCACTTTTTCTCTTCCGCTCAAAAAAGTCCTCTCCTTTTACTAGAAATATAATATACAACAAATGGTTGTACCTAGACTGTTTTACCTACCTTTCCTTTCCCCTTCTTAACCTTGTACCCCATTCATTTTTCTATCCAACTCGGTCTGGAGCCAGGCTGTCAAATATTCCCGAAATGTATTTCATATTTCACACAATATATCTCCATGTTATTTATAAACAGGTAAGATAGAGTAAATTGTGTATTAAAAAAAATATTTATAGATGCCCTTAATAGGGCAGTTGAAAAAATTAATTAGAATGATAATAAAATATAATATAGTTTTAAAACGTTGAATTCTAATAGAGATCAATTAGAGAAATTTTGCAATAAAGAAATTGATATGTAATATCAATATTTTTGAACAAAAAGGTTAGTGGCTCTTTAAAAATTTGAAAATTTTGTAAATTGTAACTTATGGCTATTCTGTCTCAAAAAGTTGCCGACCCCTGTCCTATCTATTTTATATTCAACATTATTTGCAAAGAATATATGAATAAAATGAATTAATAAATAAGATTTTCTAAAAAGGTAATATATTTTGAAAGGAATAGGTTTAAATAATAAATAAGTCATTTTAATTTAAATAAGACAAAATTATGTGTTTTTATATATATATATATATATATATATATATTTATAATATATTAATTTACAAATATTAAAAGTAAAATAAGTTTTATTCCATGATCACAGGTCCTTACAGCCTAAATATTATTCTTAAATGAATAATATTCATTTCGTTTTTTTTTAAATTATATTTTTTAAAAATAATAAACCTTTTTATTTTTATTTACAATAATAATCTCTTATGTAATTAAAATTATTAATACGATTATTACAAAGAAATTTAACGTATATAATAAAATTATGTTTGAATAATATTCCAAGGTTATTTTATAAAAAAACATGATATATACTTTTCTTCTATTATTTACAAAAATTCTTCTTTAATATAAATTAAAAATAACAGTTTTTTTTCTATTTTTTAAATATTTTTTTATTAAATGGTATAGTCATTGTAAAAACATTTTGATATTAAATATATTATCTCTATTTGATCCTCATTATTTACTAAGATTAAAAAAAATATAGACAGGATATTGGTTTACAAAAAAGAAATAATTGAAGATATATTGAATTTTAAATATGAAATTACATTAATATTTTTTTCTTTTGAATAATTAAATTTAAATTTCATATTATTTTAATAAAAAGATGTCTAGATATCTTTCAATAATTAGTTAGCATCCGTATAACCTTAGAGAAATTAAAATATGAGAATTTATCAACAAATGCATTTAAATTTTTTAATATTTTTTAAAATTTTTTATCAATTTGTTTTTTATTTATTTAAATATTACATAAAATAACATAAAAATATTTTGCATTTTAAAAAAAAAAAAACAAAAAAAATTACAGATCTAATATCCTGAATATAATTTTTTTAAAAATCTTTTCTAATTATCTAAAATGCCCTATGTATTATATAAAGGATGTACAAGTGTGGGCACTTAATTTGTTTGTTGTTACTAAATGAATGTTACTTGTTTTTATCTAATTTAATTTTTAAAAATAATAATTATCTTAATTATTCTTAAATAAATTTTGAAGTTAATATTTTGATGATCTATCATAAAAAATCTTAATTGATGAATTTTTTGAACAATATTTAAATGGCAGGAGAGTCATATTTTTAAATTATTCTTTATGAATTTGATCCATCTTTAAAATATTAATGACCTCACAAATTTTGGCGATATATTTTCACTTTATTATGTGTAATAGTTTTTATAATCTGGTATATCACTTGAGTGCTCAGCCAGAATATCCAAAAAGAAATTGAATTTAGCATTATTTGAAGCATAATAAATTATAATTCAAGTATCATAAATATATTATAATAAAAAAATAAGATTTTTTAAAATAGATAATACAACTATTATGAAAAATAAAGCAATAGTGAATCAAAATAGTTTCAAGTTATTTTTCATTTATGTGTACAAGATAAATAAATTTTAATATCTAAGTAAAAAATACATTAATTAGAATTAACTAATAGAAAGTAAAGATCTATTGAAGATAAAAAAAGAGTTTTCAAAAATGACATTTCAATAAAATTTATAAATATTGATATAATTATTGCAAAATATGATTTTGCCTAATGATTGAAAGGGGCTAATTAAAAAATATATTTATAACCTTATTATTTTTTTCTATCCTTAAAAATAACGAATTTGTTGATGAATTGAATGAAATGCCACTTAGATTATTTGAAATGATTCTACCTACGGTATTAAAAAATAAATGGAATATTTTAATGTCTACCATATTTTCTTGTAAATAATCTGCAGATATATTTGTAAAGCCATTTTTCCAAATAAAAAAAAGTTGTTTAATACATAGTGGTGCATAATCTTTCAAATTGTACTGTATTTAATTCAAAAAATATACTGTAACATAAAAATTTTTATTAGATTATTCGCGGCGGCGAATAATACCCATAACGAAATTTGAAACTTGAACACATAATCAGCGGATTATATACAGGAAAATAAGATAATTAAAATGCCGCTTTTTAATAAAAAGCTTTATAAACCTTACTAGTCTTGAATTCTCTAAATTTAAATAATTAAATAAACAAGTTAATAAATTTAGAAGTAATTAAATATATAGTATATATATTAATCATTTAAGTCATTTATCAAAAGATGATTGAAAAATAGCATGAAAATTTCGATCTCTGTTATTATATTTATAAAATGGAAAAACATAAATACATTCTGAAATGTTTTATTAGTTAAAAATTATTTTAAGTACTTAAAATATACCAGTTTCATTTTCTCTAATTGAGTATATCTTTTAGTTATTTTTAGTTTAATTATATATATAACGTAAGACAAATTATAGTAAGAATTATTTTAATATTTCGAGTTAAATAATGAATAAAAAAATAGCAGATAGAAAGTAGAAGATATATAAATAAAATATCTAAAGGATGATTCTAGCAATGTATCTCATCAAGCCCTAAGAAGGACCTGTTTCCTAAGAAGAGCACTCAGTGATATGGAAGCAGTTCTCAGCTAGCCGCATGTTGTTGGAACATGGCATGAGGTGGTGGTTGTTGTTGATATTGAAGTACCATTATTTGAGGCTGTGAAGGTGGAGGAGACGCGTGCTGATGGTGCCGTATATCTTCAGAATGATGTCCTTCGGCTTCATATTTTACTCTTTTGAATCGTCCATATAATGATGAATAAGGAAGGTTGTAATGAATAGCGGCTTGATTTATTGACATTTGGCCAACACGAACCTGGAAAAAATGATTCATTTTCATGTTAAAATTAAAAACTAAATATATTTTCAAATTTATATTTATATATATATATATTATATATATAAATATTAAATATTAACAGTAACCATAAATGAATAGGTATAGGTATGATATGAATGGTAATAATTAAAAATGAAGAGAAAAGACTTCTCTTATTAAAGTATTTATATTAATTATATTATTTATGTAAATTCACAAAAGGTGGAGACATTCATATGAGGTGCATATGCCTTCTTACGAAAAATTAATTGGGTATTTATTTATCTATTAAGAATAATAAAGAAATAGTTTTGCTTAAAATAATGAACTAAATTAAAAAAAATATTTATAATAAAATAAATTATAGTCATCAAAATTAGTGAACTAAATTAAAAAAAATATTTATAATAAAATAAATTACACCTATCCCCCGATTTACACGGTAGATACGTTCCTGAGAAAAATGTGTAAATCGAAATTAAAAATTTTCAAGTCAAAACCGTGTAAATCGAAAAGCTTGCAGAAAATGCATAATTTTGCTATTTAACAGTTGTGATGTTTTTCAATTTTTTTAGGTGTACACAGAAATAAAAATAAAATGCATTGACAGGTTAAAATATGTAATATATTACGGAAACACTGTTTTTTTTATTTAATTACAATACTTAAACAGAAGAACAAAAAATAAAACCAAAGTGTTTTATTATCCTTCATCACTATCAGAAATTACTCTCATTCTTTTTTTCAGAATCGAAGGTTGGAATTCACTTTCATCACTCGAAGTTATTTGTGCCGATTCGATGTTTGAAGCAGAAATATTTACATTCTGAGAGGTGGTAATAAAGTCGGTTATTAACAATTGTGCCCATACTCGTGGTATTACCAGCTGCAATACTCTTTCTAATTGTGTTTTCATTTGTTCTAATAGTTCTTATGGTAGCTTCGTTCATGCTATATGATTTTGCAACATCTACTACTCTATCTCCCTTTCATTAGCGATCCAAAATTTCGATTTTAGTTTCTAAAGAAAGGACTTTTTTCGACATTATAAGCCTATAATTTTTTTTAATTTATTTTAATTTATAATAATCTAAATTATGCACTCACTTGTAATTTACGAATATGGAAAATTAAATCTTTCTGAAACTGTGAAACTTTCACTCAAATACAATTTTCCATAGATAAAACTTTAATTTTATGAGAAGAAATACAGACACAGTGTGCATGTGCAGCAAGTCAGCACAAAAGCTCGGGATTCCCCGTGAGATGTGTACACAGCACACGTGTTCAAACACAGTAGCATTTAGTAGAGTGCGGTAAAAACAAAAAAAAAAAATTATTTGGAAAACCGTGTAAAAGCGAAAACGTGTAAAACAAGTACCGTGTAAATCGGGGGATAGGTGTATAGTCATAAAAATTAGAGATATTTACCGCTTCAAGGGCTTCTGTCATGGCATCTTCAGACCATGGTGTAGGATTAGATCTGCTTAATTCAATTCCTTCTCTTTTACAACGTCCATATAATGTCCCAGTTGGAATTCCATATTCTGTTGATGCTCTTTGCACAGATGTTTGTCCACTTCGAATTGATTCTAATGCTCGTTCCAAATCATCAGAATTCCATGTCGTTGGTGCAGCATTAAATGGAGCTGATAAACGTATTCCTTCTCTACGAGCAATTTTATATAATGTACTACTTGGTATTCCTGGAAAAATAAAAATTAATTATAACAAAAGTAAATATTGCGTTATTACTATAGAAAAATAAAAAAAAATTGAAAACGATTAATGGTATTAAAATAAGTACCGGGACCCCGAGCCTCGGCTCGATAATTAAGTTAAAAAAAAATAATTCATTATTATTGGGTTTGGCTGGTAATATTAATACCTGGGACCACGAGCTCTCGCTTTACCCTTTAAAAAATATTGATATACGATTCTTTAATTATTTATTACAATTATTAAATGTTGCATCATTGCATCAATCTGATTAAAATGAATGGGACTAGGGTCCTCAATAATAATAGCTGGTTCACCGAGTCACCACTCGGTCAATAAAAAAAAATGATTCTTTATTATCAGGTTTGGCTGATAATATTAATACCTGATTCACCGAATCACCATTCAAATAATAACATACAAACAGAAAAGTAAGCTTGTTGATATAAAATATATACCTAGGACACCGAACTATCGCTCGACCCTTTAACAAATTTATACAATTTATTTTTATATACTTTAAAAATTTTACAATTTATTAATTATCTATTATAATTGTTAAATGGGATTTCTAAAAATGACCCATTAAAAATTTGTTTCCTAAAATGTTTAAAATTAATTAAAATAAATTGTATAAATGTTCGTTTATAAAATCTATATATCTGTGTGTCTGTCGCCAAAAATTTTCGATTTTTTAAAATTTTGATTTTGGATTCGATTAGAGCTTAAAAATGTGTAATTGTAAAGTGGTCTTGATTTTTTAAAATTCGGTTGGGAACAAGGTCAAATCGGCGGTCAAAGTTGAAAATTTCCCATATATTATAACTACTGTAATTAGTGTTATTATAATATAAAATTATAAAGAAAAAATGTTTAGACATTATTGTAGACATTTTCATTCTGTAAATTAAATAATTTTATTTCATTTAAATAAATAACTATTTTTCAATATATTTTGCTCTACATTATAAATCTAATTCTCACAATATATTAAGATCATATAAATTGGAATTATTTATGCAATTTAAAAGAACAAATTAAAAAAAAATAGTCATAAAACATACACCCCTTAAACGTTAACAGATACATTTAAATTATTTGAAATTGTTTCTGTAGCTGGAAATTAATTTATTTCAAACCTTCGGTCGGTTCATGTCAACTTACTTAAAACTTGATATCTACATGTTGTCATTCAAAGAATGTTTATGTTTTTATTTTTATGTTTTATTTATATTTATATTTTATTATATTTTTCTAATATGTATTAGCCTTTTTAAATTATTTATAAAACACTGAAAACATTCAAGATTATATGAATAAATAATTTCAATTTTGATCTCATAATTGGATTTTCATTCATTTATATATATATATATATATAATAAGATTAGAAACAATTTAATCTTAAATTAAAGTTATTTAACTTCAAAATATATATAAGTATATGTGGCACTTTTTCATATTTAAAAATTATTATAATAATTAAAATAATCGAAAGAGTTATATCTACCATAAGCTTTGCTAGCCTTATTTGCTGATATTGAACCAGTTCTTAAAGCTTCTAAGGCGCTATTTAAATTATCTTCTGTCCATGTTTTACTAGGACCTTCTTTTTTCGGAGTATCAATGCCTAGACGATGTGCTCTTTGCCAGAGTGTTGTGGATGGAATTCCATATGTAGCAGAGGCTTTGGTTAAGCTCATGTGATGATTTCGTAAGGCGTCCAAAGCTAGTTCCATATCCTCTTGAGTCCATGTTTTCGGAGTCCCTTTAGTTGATTCATTAGGCCCTCCTTTCAAAAAATAAAAATAAATCTAATAAATAAAATTATTTTTAATTTCATTCAAAAATAAAACTTTTTTGTAGAAAATATAATTATTTAATATATATTGAGAATATTTTAAAATTAAAATATCTATATATTATTTTTTAATATTTTTAAAGAGTTAAGATATTAAATTTATTAATAATAATCAATTTAAAAAACAATATATAAAATATAAAAAATTTATGAAAATAAAAAGCTCGAAAAAATCAACTTTCTAAAAATTTAAAGAATATTTTCGATTTACTTTGGTCGTATATCCTTCGAAATTTTAATTATTTATTATTAAGGTTTTGTATATTTTTGTTTGGTTGATCAAAATTAAAAAAAAAAAATGATTGTTTTACCTTTGAAATTTTTAGATCAATATTTAGTTTAGGGCATTCAAAAGAATATTAAGAATTTCTTGTTAAACCTTAATATTTTGTTTAAATTTTATCAAATTTTAAGAATTTATTTCATGCAATTTGTATTTATAAATTCTTTTACCTATCTTTTCTTCTTAAATTTATTTCAAGATTCTAGAATATTAAGTATGAAAATTAAAGATAATGGATATATAAATAAATTTACTAAACAAAATATTTATGTATTTATATAAAAAACAATTTTATGTCTTAAATAAATTTGTTAAACAATAAATATAAATATCTTATAAATGAAAAAAATATATAAAATCATATAAAATATAAAAAAGATAATAACCATACCGGATGAAGAAGATTGACTTGGTCCAGGATCTCCATTATGACCAGAATTCGATGGAATAAGACCTAAGAGTTCAGGAGTAATCATCATTGTATGCATAGAATGATCTTCATCTCCAACAGTCTAAAAAAAGAGAAATTATTAAAACTTCCTCTTATCTTAATTGAATTAAATTTTCAAATTTAACTTAATATTTTAATTTTCTTTGATATCAAATAATCTAAGTATATTGAAATAAAGAAATGATTATATTTTCCTCTAATATATATATATATATATATATATAGGTATGGAAACTATATAGGTATTGAAATATTACTCTTAATATTTTGTAATTTTTTAACACAAAATCCATAAATTTTCATCAATTTATTATAAATTGTAGCCCTACTCAATTTTTTCTTATGAAAGAAATCACGTCAAGATTTTGTCAAATATCAAATAATGTAAGCTTTAATTTAAAAAATATTTATTAAAAAACAATAAATTCTGAAATAAAATTTACATACCCTTTCTGACATATGACTATCAATGTCAATTGTTTCTGCTTGTTCCATCGCTCTAAGTGTTTCAAATTTGACTTTAACGCTGTCGCGATTACAATCAGAAGTATCTGAAAAATCTTTTTTTATGTTTATTTAAAAATATCTATATTCGAATTGAAATCAAGAATATAGATCATAATTATTAAATAATTAACTTAAATATTGTTTAAACATTTAATAAAATTTCATTTGAATTCAAATTTAATTAATTAATTTAAATAATCAAAATATTTTACCCATTTTCATTATATTTGAATTATATGTTACAAATTTACAAAATTGTTGTATCACTTTTAACAATATACATTTAATGTTTATTGTTGCTTATTTTAAATAGTTTATTCTTAAATAAGTATAATTAAATTAACAGGATTAATATAATTTAGTTTATTATATGTATTAAGTCAACCTGAATTTCAAACATGTTTTAAATATTATAATCATAATTTAATACCATAACATTATTAATAAAGATGTTAATTTGGTAACTAAATTAATATCAATTTTGTTTAAAACTACCGAGTTTGCATTCTATGAAAAATTATTATGCTCTCAAATATGTTAAGCATTAAACAATTGAAAAATTTTATTTTTTGTTTGAAGAAGAGAATGTAATTTTGATTATTCTTACAAAATAATTATTTAATTAGTGGCGATAAAAATATATATAAATATAACATATATATACGATGGGCTTAAAATTCAAGTAAATTTCTTTTATGAAAGAATTCAAAAGGGAAGAATTGTTTTTAAAAAATTAAAAATTAATGATTACCCTGCATGTCATGATGAGAATCGTGGGGGGAACATTCATTTAAGTCCATATTTTCAACAAGAGTGGCTTGGGGTCCTGTAGGCTGTGTATCAGGTGTAAGGTCCACATCTGCTCCAGGGTCAGTGGCCCCTCCACTTGAAGGAGGCCCCGTACATCCACCACCACCTCCCCCGTCTAAACTATTCATAGAAGGACCCATCAGCATCCCTGGAGAGTGCTCTTGCCCAGGAGTCTGTTGCTGTTGTTGTTGGTTCAACTAAAACAAATCAATAAATATACATTTAAAATAAAATAAAAAAAATTGTTTTAAAAACAATAAACATAACCTCAAAAGTGAATTTATTAATTTTATTTTTTATATATTTAATATTAATTATATATATTACCTTATAAGTCAAATTAAAGTGAAATTTTAATTAAATAAAACATGTATTAATAATAAATATTATTTTTAAAGGTATGTTTATTAAAATAAGTGTTGGGATATTAGCCCTTTCTAGGCGGCGATTCGATCAATAGCAGACATCAACTCTGGGGTGTGAGATTAAACCACTACCCCACTTCCCCTATAACTGCTAGCAAGTGTTTTCAATGGCTATTGATCAAAAATAAAGATCATGTATTACAAAAAGAGAAATGGTTTAATAAAGAAATGCTTATATTATGCTTATTTCAAATAACATTTAATTTCTTATCAATCATTTGTTCGAATAAATTAATTAACAAAGCAATCACTTATTTCTTGTTAAGAAAATTAATTTAATTTCATTCTAATATAATTGGTAATATTTAATAATTTTCATTTAAATACTTATATTCCTTGACATATTTATTTTTTTATTATAAATATTAATTTTAATAAGTCTCAATTGTATTGTTTATTCAAACTTTTTGCTTAGTTTAGTTTAAATTTAATACTTTATGAATTCAAAGTTTTGTTTTTTTTTAGCTTATGTAAGAATTAAATATTCTGAATATTAAGCTAATCAACAATTTGTGCAGAAATATTTCTTTGAAAAGTTGAAATAAAAAAATGTTAATAAAATTCTTAAAAAAGAAAATATAAATATTTTAGTTGTATTTAATTTATAGAGAAGTCTTATCTATATTTATAAAATCTGAATATTATTATTCAGTAAAAAAATTAAATATTTAATATTTATTATGTTGTTATAAGTATGAATATTCATATTATTAATATTTTTTAAAAGTTAATAAGAAAAACTAATTTAGTGATTATTATTCTATTAAATTCTATAAAATTCATTTAATAATAATATTTAAACAAAATTATTTGTTTGTATACTTTATTTTTTTTCATTTTATGTGTTATAATTTATTTATATATATATATATATATATATATCTTTTCACTTTTTTATTGATTAAATTGATTATAATATTAAATAATTTAAATAATAGTAATTTATGATTTAATTAAATTTTAAATTGAAGAAATATAAAGAATAAAGGTTTTATTTAAAAAAATCATAAAAATGACTATATGTCATTTTTATATTTTATTTAATAAAAGTGATTTTTCTTTAGATTTTTCCAAAATATTATTTTAAACTAATATATTAATAGTAATTTTAGTTAAATTAAATATAAAATAATGTGAATGTTTTATATAAAGCTAAAGTAGGTGAATTTATTTTTCTTTTTTTAATAATATAACCTCAACAAAACAATCAAGGTTAAGTAATAAATGAACAGTAAATAAATAAATAAGTTTCATACCTCATAAGAAAAAAATATGTTGTTATAATGAAACATGAGTAATAACAAAGATTGTGAATGTTCCAATGTTTCAATGTTTAATGAGTAAAAAAAATTCCAATAGTAGATCTTTATAATTGTAGATACTTCCAAATATATTACAAATTTATAATTTTAATTACCGATAATTGACGGATAATTAAAATGAAATAGGGTATTTTTTTTTATTCATGACCACAAAAACATCTATTATAAGATGATCAAATTTCGTGGGATCTACCTGTTGTTGGATACGAGATTCAAGGACGACTACTGGCACGTCATCCTCTGTTGAGGTCGCCACTGAATTTTGCTCACTAACTCTTTCGAGACCTGGATGTTCTTGTCCTAATATATGTGGTGTCATTGAATTCTGTAAATTTATATTTCGATTATAAATATTTTATTTTTATAAATGAAAATAATAAAATTTATTTTATTTTACTTTCATTAGCATGATACCTATCAACTGTTTTAGATTTATCTAATTAAATAATAATTTATGTTTAGATTTATTATAAGTTCACCTTTAAATATATATTGTATAACTTTGAAATTATATTTATTCATGGATAAACTTAATACTTCTGGAATAATACTATTCTTATATGAAAATAAGAAATTTTGGTTTCTTTGTGATTTTTACATAATTATATAACACAAACACTTTTTATATATTTTATTTTTTTAATTACTAAGGGGGTCTTTGATTTAATGGAATTCTAGCCTGTATTTAATTTTAGTACATTATGTGTATAATGAATATTTATTTCATAAGATGGCCTATTTAATTTTGAGATCTTAAAATATATAAATATAATTGATATTCGAACTAAATTCGTATCAGTGACCTTTCATTTTTTTATTATTGTATATATTAAATGTTTATGAAATAAATATCTATAACGCAAGTTATATTATTAAAATATTTCTTAATGTTTTATTAAAAATAATGTAATAGGCAATATTAGTGGATCTGGACAAAGCCTAAATTAAATTCTATGTTGTTAGTGTGATATAATTAATGAATTTGATGAAATTTAAATAAAATAAATGTTGTTATGTTCTATCAATAATTTGTTATGCTTTTTCTTCTCAAACATTAATTAAAGGCCCATGATATATAATATTTAATTGCAAAAATCACAAAGATACAATGATACGATTAGAGTTGTTTTAATAAAATATTTTTGTTAAGTTTTTCTACATTATAATAATGTTTATTAATTGTCATTTTTCTTTATTTTTTTTTAAATCACACAACCACAACGAGTTATTTGATTTTATAAATACTTATTTGAAATACTTGTAGTTTATTCTATCTAACATTTCTCAATTTTAAATTTTTTATATTTTTTAAAAATTAATTAATATTTACTAAATTCATTCAGAATGATAATTTTGATTCAAAACAAATTCTTGAAATGATTAAGTTGATCAACAAAATGAAATTCACACAATGATGAAAGTCTAAATCAGTTAAATATATGGTTTAACAAGAATTTTAATAATAATAATAATAATTGATAATTTTTCTGTTTTAATTTATTTTTAAATTTTAGATATAAAATTTTGGTTGAACTGTACTTATGAGTGAACTTTTTTAACGTTTTTAAGGCTAAACAAATTAAAGAATTTGTAAATATATATTAATATAGGTATGAAGTTAGAAATCTTTATTTATTAACTGTTTATTTCTATTTTCGATTTCTATTTTATGGGGCTATTTTATAAGAAAAAATTGATAAATAAATATGGATTGAAAATGATAATTTTTTTATTAAAGGTAGCATTTGTTTACTTTTCTAAATTTCTAATATTAAAATATTATATTATGAAATTATTTAAATATGATCAAAGAAAAATATGATTTGATTTTTCTTAATTGATTTTATATTTTATTTTACTAATTTATATATATATATATATATATTTATATATATGTATTTTTAGTCCTTACTTGTGGATATTGAATAAAACTTTGTATTTACTATTTATTAATTTTGTTTTAAACAAAATTGTTTTTAAATAAAAAACTTAAATATTTTTTAAAAATAAAATTAATATAATAAATATATATATATATATACATATATATAGATATTAAAATTAAAGATATCTACTGTTTCTAGTGAGTCTAGTTGTGGAGAGTAGGTTCCTTCTTGTAGTTGGTGCATTGAATTCAACTGTTGATGGGAATGATGTGTCTGAGGCGGAGGAAGCGCATGTTGATGTGAAGAATGATGTGTTTGCATTGAATTCGGAGAAGATGGTGTTGTGGGTGTTGATGGAGTCGAAGGATGTTGGGGATGATGAAGGGAGGGAGACGTAATGTGTTGAGAGGTTAATGGTTCAGGATTTAGTGGTGGTGGTGGCGGCGAAATCGCACTTTGTGGTTCAGATTTGAATAATGTTCGACGATTATCACCATTAGTTAAAATATTATTGTTATTATTTAATCGTTGTCTTTTGCCAACTGATAGCCGCCTTAATTTTGTAAAGGAACGTCTAGAGAGGATAGGAAGTGGCGTTACTTCTGCACCAGCTGGTAGAGAAGTTCCATCTTTACTATCAGGAACCTCACAAAGACCTTTGATTTTAAGTTGGTCAGCAGTTTTGAGTAATGACTAGAAAAAAAATAAACTTATTGAATTATACATTCTTATTTCTTTACACTTTATAATTGATATATAAAAAATTATTTCATTTATGATATGAATATAACCATGATTTCTCAACGATTACATAAAATATTAAAATGATTCACAAGATAAATAAATAACAAAAGAAGAAACAAGAAAAAGATTTTTATTATAGAATATATAGAATTATCAATTATCGTTAAGATTTAACTTATTAAACCAGGAAATATGATTTAAATATATCCGTAAATAAAATTTATGAAAATTTTGAAGTTAATTAGATAAATAAAAATTGAATCAGATAAATATATTAGATAGAATAAAAAAATTAGTTACATTGAAAACAATAATATTTGAAATATTGTATAGGATCTCTTAGAAATTATTTACCAATATTATTGTAAAATTAAATTTAAATAAAAACATACTTAATAGAGTCCATCATAATCGTCATCATTGAAGGTTATTACAAAATATTTATTAATTGATTGATATTTATTAAATATTGATAATTATATTATTCGTTCATTTAATTAATTCAATAATTAGCCGTGATGTTTTTGAAAATTTTAGCAAATGGTACCAATAATTTAATTAAATATGTATTTTGAACATATAGACCTAACATTTTTTATTTTAATTTAACACATATAATTATAATAATATATAATTAATATATATAAATATAAATACATTAAAGAATTATTTTTTTCTTTACGAATTCTATACTAAATTTAAATTGAAGTTGTTTTCTAAAATTATTCTAAAAACTAATACATTTTAATAAATTGTAATAAATAAAAATAAAAAGTATAATATGGAAAAACAATTTACAAAGATTTTTTGGGCAAATTCAAAAGAATTTTTTAATTTTCAGAGGCAATAAATATATATGCGATATATATATATATTGGTTTCATAAATTAAATATTACAATTTTTGTTTTTTCTATATTTATTTGTATTAAAAAGATATTTTCTTAGTTTATTATTTGAGTAATCATGAATTAATTATATTCTAAAATAAAATAATTTAAATTATTTCAATATAAAAATATTAGTTCACCTGTAATTCTGCTTGACTGACATCAATTTCACCTCTGTATACAAATTCAATAATAAATTTAAGATCACTAAAGCATACATCTTGTGGCATAATTATTGTTGGATGTTTACAAGGATTCTCTAACAATAATTTTTGAAAATACGATGAACAAGCTGAGAGAACAACCTAAAAAAATTAAAATTAAAATAAGTTGACCTGTGGCCAGGCGCAGAACCGACCGACGGTTTGAAATAAATTAATTTCTAGCTACAGAAACAATTTCAAATAATTTTAATATATCTATTAATGTAATAAAAAACAGATAGGCATATAACATAAATATTTTTAATTTTATTTTATTTATAATATATAAGTAGGAGCTGGCTGTGACGTCATGAAGGGCTGGATGACTTCATATAATTTTAAATTGAGAAAAAACTAATGTAGGTGATTTTTCCCGAAGATAAAACCAATACAAAGTGAATGATTAGTGGTGATATGTAAAAAAATCTCCTCATGTGAAATTTGGTGTCAAAATAACCCTTCCCTTCCTATCGTCGATCGGTAATACTACCACTTCCGGTTTCCGAATATACACCAAAAGTTGATCAATTCATCAAATTGATGCATTAAGTAAATATACCAATTTTTATCAAAATCCGTTGAGCCGTTCAAGCTGTACACATCGGACGGACAGACATGCTAAAAATACTTTTTTTCTATTAAAAAAATGCATGATTCGTGGAGATATGTAAAAATCTCGACATGTGAAATTTGCTGTGAAAACGATACCTCCCTTACTATCGTCGGTTGGTAAAAAAGTGAATTATATGATTCTTAGGGTTACAAAAGATTTCTTATGGTGAGGGGATGGAGCAAACCGGAATTTACGGTCTCTCTTCTTTAATAAAAGAGAAGATTGAAATAAAAAAAGCAAATTTACATTTTTAATTATACTAGTTTAAGCTTTGTTGAAATTTTGGTTGAAAAAAATTTATAAGAATTCACAACGGACCTTTTATGTGCTTTGAAAATCTAAGAAAATATGTCATAACATTGTTCATAACTTGATTGGTAAATGAAAATCTAATTAATCAGAATATTTTAACAATATTTTTATTTATCTAAAAAGTCAAAAGTAATAATCAATCAATATTGAAAGATTAATTTGATATTTTTATATAATTTTATTTCTTTCTTCAGTTTATTAATTTTTTTAAATACAATTACTAAATATTTTGTTATAAAAATATTAATATTTCTGAAAAATTCTGTGAATTATAAAAATAAATTTATTTGATTTCTTTAAATGTTGTTTATCTTGAATTTTGAAAATAAATTATTTATTGAAGACCATAATAATTTGATCAATTGTATAAAAATATAAAGAAATTAGAGAAAAAATTGGAAATTTAATTTTAAAAAAATCAGATTGTAACATTGTTAAATTAAGTGATGATAAATATCTTGATACCTTGTGCGCTTTTAAAGATGAATCATTACATGCGAGAGTAACGTCAACAAACGCTTCATTTGTTAATAATTGATGAAATACAGAAGTCATGTTGGATTGATAATTATTCCATCGAAGACAATAATGTTGACCAGCCATACTGTCTGAAATATATAAAATAAAAATTTAATTATTATATATCCAATGAGCAGATTTCTTTATTCGTGACACATGCATTTAAATATGATGTATGTATAAGAGTAAATGATAATAGAAAAAAATAAATTATTAAATTTTTAAAAACAAAAAAAGAGAACTTTAAAATTTTTTACACTTTTACAAATAAAAGACAATAAAAGTGGATATATAAACAAATAAATATAAAATATAAAATATGTAAATATATTATGTTAAATACATTTTATTTATTCCTAATTTAATATGGTATACCGAAAGAAACATTTTATTTTTTTGAAAATTCTTTAATAAATAATTATTAATTATTAAATGCATATTTATTTAATGTTTAAATTTTATAATATAATTTAATAAAGTAATCATATCATTTGAATTATTAATCAATTTCTTATCTATTTAATTAAATCATTTCCAAACATACATGTTTATCATTTTAAATTCTATCTAACAACCAAAAACTAAACGGAACTAAAAAAAACCTTAGCAATATCAAAAAGAATCCCCTTGTAACGTTGTCATATGATTTTATTTATAGAAAAGGGTTCTTTGTATTCACTCCCTAAAGCTAGTATAATAGTGGATTAAAAAAACTTTTTTTTTTAAGTTAAGAAATAGGGTAGCATTATTTCATATTATTAGGTGTGTGCTTGAAAAGGGAAATTGATAAAAAAATTAAAATTTCCGTGAGAATATAATTAATTGTTTTTATCATTTATAAAAATAGTATTATAAGCTGAATTATAATATTTGACTAAAAATGCATGTTTTTTATATAATCTTCGTTTTATTATTATGTAATTAAGGGTTGTCAAGAAAAACAAATAGAATTTACTATTCCCATTCATACCTCCCTAGATAAAAATGAATTTTTATTAATATTAGAGCATTTTTAATTAGTATACTTTTAATCAATATTCATTTCAATTTTAGAAATTAATTGTATATAATATAAAAAAAAATTGAAAGTTTTTATATTTTTGAATTTTTATTGTTGAAAAAGGAATTTTAATTTTATGAATGAGAAATTTATTTCTTCATCCACTTTTTTCGCCATTTTTATATAAGATTTCTAATAGTAATATTTTTTATATATTTAGAAAGTCATCCTAAAAACTAGTCTCTAATAAACATATAATCTACAAATCTACATCTATAAAAATTTTACATTATTTGAATACACATATACATAATTATTTTGGAAATTATATTATATTTTATTGTTGATGAACGGAAAAATAATTCAATGTTATTCATTGACAAAATTTTTATATTATTAATTTAATCTTTAAAATACAATGCTAATTGATTAATTTATATCTATTGCAATTATATTTCCAAAAAAAAACAATAATTATCACATTAACTTAATAAATTTATAATACTTTCCAATTAATTACATTGAATTATATTTGTTTATACTTCATTTGTATATATTATATTTATTTGAATTTGATATATACCCTCCATTCCAAAAGAAACCGAACTTTTAAAAAAAACAAAAAACCAATGTACATTTTGGAACAAATCATTTTTATTAATCAATGTATTCCCCTACTGCATCGATACACAAATTTGCACGCTCCAACAAGTTGTCAAACGACTTCTCCATGTCCTTTATTGGAATGGTCTTTAGGACGTCGGTCGTCGCCTTCTCAATGACTTCAATCGATGCGTGCCACTTTTCTTTCATCGCCAAATTTAGAGAACAGATAGAAGTCTCACGGAGCCAAATCTGGTGAATAGGGCGAATGATGCAAAGGAATATCGTGATTTTTGACCAAAAATTCAGTTACAAGTCGCGAACGATGTGATGGTGCATTATCGTGCAAAAGAGTCCAACTGCCGATTTCTCGATATTCTGACCGAATACGACGAATTCTTGCCAGCAAACGCTTCATGACGCCCAAGTAAAATTTTTTAAACGATTTTTTGTTATTTTTGATGAATTCACGCACTTTTTCGATATTTTCTTCCGATAATCCGGTTCTGGGACGGCCTGATCTTTCGTCATCATCCAGGGCCTCTCTACTCGATTTGAATTGCCCGAACCACTCGTAAACTTGCGTACGGGATAGACAATCATCACCATATGCATTTTGAAGCATTTGGTGCCTTTCAGTAAAAGTTTTACCCAGTTTAACACAAAAATCAATTGCAGCTCTTTGTTTGAAACTAATTTTCCGACCGATGTACAAAACACACTGACATTTGAAACGCAATAACTTTTGTTGTATGCATCCAAATGTCATGAAATTTATAACAGTTTTCAATGACGGACTAAGCCATCTACGGGTAAAATATTACAACAGATGACATTAGTGGTACTATTTTTTTTTAAAAGTTTGGTTTCTTTTGGAATGGAGGGTGTAGACTTCTTATTAAATAGTTGGTTGTTAAAAAAAATGAGATACAATTACAACATTATCTTGGTAAGTTTGAATACAATTTTTTATATCTTATCTTAATCTGTGGGTTCTGCCGGTCATAGTATAAGTACTCTACCTATATGAAAAAGAACGAAAGTAGTTCAGCAAAAGGCAGTGAAAGCAGAATTACAATCATCTTGAATTTAACTATATATATATATATATATGTCTTGTTTTAATAGAAGACAAACAAAAACAAAAAAAGAAAGACATGGATTTTATCAATGAAAGTATTGAAATATTTATGCATGTATCGTTTTCTATAATTGTTTGTTAAAGATTTTTTTATCATATTGTTCCTTAATCTCAATTCATTTCGAATAAATAAATAAAAAATTGAATTTTACTAATAAAAAATAACTGAACATCTTAAAATCTATTTCGCACCCTCCTCGATTTTATGATTCTATGTGCAAATTATCAAAAGCAATCACCGTCATTTTTTATAAAAGGTATTTAATCCAAATATTGACGGTGAAGTTATTGAATTTTAATCAAAATTTTAAGAAATTAAATAAAATTGTACATTTTTACTATCTCGTAAGAGATAGTATGGGGATCACGAAAATTTTCGATGTTGAGATTTTGATGTTTTTATACGTTTTGAAGGTTCCTGAATCATTTTCACTAAGGTTGAGAAAAATGTCTGTGTGTGTGTGTGTGTATGTATGTAGACAAGATTGCGCAAAAACGGTTTGAGCTAGAATGATGAAATTTGGTACATGGACATTATTCAAAATTCATAGTTTTCTATCAACTTTTGAGAAATGTAGCTCAACCGGAAGAGGGTCATTACCTACAACGATTTGATTTTTTTTCCTCTAAAGTGACCGTAAAAATAAAGATATATGTTTGATAATTTTTCACATGATTAATAATTGTATAAAACTGCTATATATAGAATTTCAGTTTGATTGAATCGCTGAAAGTACCAGAATTAATTTTTTAGCACTGCAAATCTCACGCGCCAACACGTGCCATGGTGCCATCAATAAAAAGCCAAACATGCGCTGGTTTAATATTTATTATTTATAATTTATAATTAATTAAAGTTAATTTAAATATAATATATTATGTTATTTAATCCAATTCAAATTGCGAGATAGTCGAGTGGAGACACTCCAGCTTATTATAAAATTTAAACAAGATCTTTATTGGATCTTATATATAAAATAAATAATTATAATAATATGTATAAGATAAATATTTTATGAATTATAATATTTGAGAGGTAAGGCAGTTAAGGTGGCAGAAAAAATTAGAATACACTTCTTTAAATGTTACCCGAATAAAAAAACAAACTATCTTTAAAACTTTTGAATACTATCCGTTCAAGTATAGATTAAGATTTTGAAAGCAGGCATTTGGCTAGATTAACATTGCGCTTATTATGTTAGAATACGTGTATAATAAAATTAGATCGAAAGAAACGGCAAAAAAGCCATGGACAGAATCTCAAATAGACTAATCATTTACATATTTTGACCTCCTTTTTGAATTGGATCTTGAAAAGCATGATGATTTCCAAAAGATAACTTATAGGTATAGATGAAAGTAAACAAGGGGTAGAATGTTGCATAGATAAAGCATCCTGAAAGCTAAAAAACTATAAACAATGAAAAACAGATTTATTCTAGCAACAAAAGTAATATCTTTGATAATAAATTTGAGGGGGAAATAGTATAGAAAAATGAAAGTTACTAGGGTTGAATGATATAATAGACAATAGAAGAATATAGAAAATTTGGGAGCGGGTCAAATTAGCATAAATAAAAGGAGATGGACGTGTAATGTATTCCAAATAATATGAAGGGATCAGCAACAAGTAGCAGTCTCGTTTAAAAACACGCGACCCTTAAATTAAGGATGTCAGATTGAAAACAATCTGATTATAAAAATATTGAAAAAAGGTTATAGTTTTCCTTTTATTATTTTCTTTTTTGTTAGTTATAAGATAGAATGGGATTAAAACATTCTTACATAGTTGCACAAATATTATATTAAGAATATATTAAGAAATACAATATATTAATTTAAATTATATATTAGGATAAATATATGTAATAGAAAATAAACAATTATATTGGTTACAAAACAATATAAACATAAAAACAAAAGAGTTAAAATTAGTATAAATAAAATAATTATAATTAAATGTATTTTATATATAATAAAATATTTTTTATAAACCATTATCTTTATATTTTTACTGTTTTGTCCATCTGGCAATTTCTAATCTTATCATTTTGAGAGATGAAAAAATAACATCACATCATAAAATAATCTTCCAAGTTCTACTATATTATATTAAATATTACTGTTAACAGTTCTATCTTAAAAAAATGGAAAATGAAATGAGAAATATATATTGTTATTCCATATACTTAATATAATGTAAATAATTAAAACATAGTTTTATTACTATTACATTTAATAATTATTAAGAAATATTATTAGATAAATTATAATTAAATTCTGATTTTTGATTATTTATAAAATATGGTTTAATATAAAAATGAGACTAGGGTTGAAAATTCATGTATTTTTAATTTAAAAAATAGATAGATATCATAACTTTATTTTATTTTTAGTCTATGCTTTTGATTTCCTTAAAATAATTAAATGGTTTTATCTTCAAAAGTTGGTCAAGTCAATCAATCAAATCAATCTTTTATAGTATTTTCAAATAATTAATATAAAATATATTTTCACTATATATATAAAGAAGTAATTATTAATTTTCGACTTATTATATTTTTAATAGAATTTATATATATATAATAATGAATGTGAGGGATATATTTTAAAGAAAAATTTAGTAATTTTTTTTTTATTTGAACATTTGAATGAATCAGCAAATACATGAACCAAAAATGGACGATAAAAAAAGCACTCACACATACGCGCATATACACAAGGGATGCCAAAATGAAAAGAGGGAGGAAACGAGTACAAAAGTTAACGAGGACAAAAAATAGCAAGGCGAGAGCTGTTATGGAGAGAATGGAAAGAGGAAAGAGTGAGGGGATTCATCCTCCGTCCGATGGAAAAGCGGATCAAAATGGAAGGCGCAAGCCAGAGGGGAGTTGTAAAAAGAAGTATGGAAGGGGAGATATAATAGGAAAGAGAGAAAGGATAGAAAATAAAAGGGGAGGTATAATTCACAATAAGAATGAAAGAGATAGAAAATAAATGCAGTCTAGGAAAAAAATATCTATTGAAAAGAAAGCATAGTTAAGAGTGGGGATTCAAAGAGAGGGAAAGAATGAAAAAAAGAGAACGGAGATAGAGAGAGAGAGAGAGAGAGACTCTGTATAGTATGAGAAGGGAAGAGGCGGATAGGGACAAAAAGTCCATTTGAGAGAAAAAAGAGAAAGAGTAGGAAAAAAAGGGAAATGCAAGAAAAAAGAATAAACGAAAAGCTTGGGAAGATAAACGAAAGGAGTGACAGGGGGAGGAGTAAAAGGAAGAGACGAAGAGAAAGTGGGATGAGAGATGGAAGATAAGCTAGATGTGACAAGCAAAGAAAGACCTAGAGAACAATGAGGTAAAAAGAGGGTACAGTTCAAATTAAAAAAAGTAGACATAAAAAAAAAAAAAAAATTAGAATTAAAAATGAGATGGCAAAAGTTAGAGATTTTTTTTAAATCTCTTAAATATAAAAAAATAAATAAAAAATCATTTTATAGAAAAGAAGTATTCAATTTAAAATTAAAATTATGAATAAAAAAGTAAAATAAAATTAGATTAGATTTCTATATAGTAATTTCTGATAATTATTTGATATGAATTCCTAGATTTTAATTATTTGTATATTTAAATAAATAACAAAAAATGATTCTTAGCTCGGGGTCGACTTAAATTTTATAATTCAAATTTATTTAAAAATTAATACTTAAAAAACAGAAAATATCAAAAGGGATGATCGAATTCTAGTCAAATAAAAACAATGAATTGTCATTATGAATTCAAAAATGAATTGTAATTGTAATATTGAATTCTTTGATATCGGTTGAATATTATGTTTCGGACTTATAAAATGTTATTAACAAGAATGTTGAAATTTGGGGTGAAGATGTTTTTACGCTATACACGTGATAATTTCAATCTGACAAGAGACAAGATTGCAAGAACAAGATATGGGGCATCACTAATAATTGTTGTTTTTTCATTGCATTATTTAAGTTTACATCTCAAAAACTTAAAACAAATAATAAATGAATATTATTAATATTTCTAAAAGAATAAATATTATTAAATAATTTAAAATAGGATACTCTAAATATTTGCTAATTAAACTAAATAATAACAATATCATATCAGTATAAAAATAATAATAAATAAAATTAATATATTAAATTAATGAGAGAAGTAAATTTTAAAAAAATATTTAATTATGTTTAAATATATATAGAATAATTTACTTACTTATTATTTCAAATAAATTAAAGTAAAAAGAAAAAAACAAAATTAATTTGCGAATATATATGACCGCCTTCTAGAAGAAAATGATAATAAAAACAAAATAAACACGGGCGACACTGTCATTGGCGAGTTTGTTTTGATACTGATAGACTCTCGCCGGTTAAGCATGCGATTCATTTGAAAATAAAAGAAAAGAAAAAGAGTGAAAGAAGAAAAGCAATCAAATACACAAGAAGTGAAACGTTATCTTATAGAAAGTGGACGAATGAAAGTAATTAGGGCATGAGTGTCAAGTTTGTTTTGATGACAACTCTCCTTTCTTGAGAGAGAGAGGGAGAGAGAGAGGAATCGGGTAATAATATTTTACTTTTCCTTATTATCATCTATTTTATTTAAGTTATCAAATAATAAAATAATAATTAAATAAAAAATACTAGTTTATTCTATTTTTTTTAATAAAAAGATCACGTACCTTATTTTATAATGACATATATGCGCGTGATTATAAAAAAAATTGAAAGCGAAGATTTTTCAACTATTTTGTTGTGAACCTTAGTTCTTCCTATCAATTCTCTCTTTTGACTTTTCACCGTTCGTTCTTCTTGTCCACTTTCCTCCTTCATAATACAAGAAAAGGCGTTTTCAACAAACGGAGAGATCCCGGATATAAGGGGAACTATCCAATCATATTTTTGCATTTGCTGCAAAAGTGATGCGTATTAAATAGAAACTTACCTTCTGCGCAGCTTTCTAATCCAATTCCGTTTTTAAGATTTCGGTTTTTCTAGCAGGAGTTGGAAAAACAGCACAAAATTCATTATATTTTAAGAGGTTAATAATTAGTTTGTATAGATGTCGCTTAAACTCTCATGTTAAACGCCATAAGCAGCACTGCTATCTAACGGCTAAACTTTTAAGCAAATATTATTATAAAAGATTTTAACATCTCTTTTCCTCTTCGATCCAATTCGCCTCTAGAAGCTTGGTGCTGGCAAACCGTCATCATTCTACATTCAGCATACTCCTGGCAACACATCATTTCTTGGAGAGGTCTCCAAGCCAACATTATTCTTAGTTTTAGGAAAAACATCAAGTGCCAAAGTAAGTAGAAATACATCCAATTATCTTCAATAAGTAGTTATTTTATTTTTTGCCTTTGATAAAATATTAGCATTTATTAGTATTTAATTTTTCTAGTTCATTTAAGCAATGGCTTCCTTTGATAGCGTGGGGGCTACCATTTTGTTTTTGTTCTAATAATTCCATTCTTTCGAAAACATGTTCTACGATAATGCATGTTTTTATTTTTCAGTATTTTTGTAATATTTTCTATTTTTTAAAATTCTTTGTTAAGAAAAAAGTTGTTAAAAATTGTGAAGAAAAATATATATATTTTTTTTCATTTAAAATTTGATATTTATAATTTTCCCTTTATATTTTTATAAACAAAATTTATATTTTTATAAAATTTTATTGATTTTTTTTTCCTCCATATTCAAAGAAGGAGAGGGGTGTCTATATGGGGTTGTGGTCAGGTTGCCTGGGACCGGCCGGTATCTCCAGGGTGATATTGATTTTTCGGTTCTGCTTTGCATCGATCTGCGCAACTGTTTAACCTTTTCCGTTGCGCAGCCATCTTGCGTTGCTTGAGAGGGGGGATCCTGGGGCGTTGGTGCCCAGACGCCGTTGGGTTAAGCCGCCATTGCATTTGGATCTTTCATTGGCGTCGGACGTCACTTTTCTCAAACGTCCTATCCTCTTGGGACTTTATTAACTTTTTTTTTACTTTTTTTTTATTTCAAAGGACAATGAGTACAGCAGATCAACAATTCTGCTTACGATGGAACAACCATCAAAGCACATTGGTATCCGTTTTCGATACCTTATTAGAAAGCGGAACCCTTGTCGATTGCACGTTGGCTGCAGAGGGTCAATACTTGAAAGCCCATAAAGTCGTCCTTTCGGCTTGCAGTCCTTATTTTGAGGTAAGTCTACATATACAGATAGATAATATTATTTATTGATCTTCAAGTCACATTTTTTATTTTAAATTTCTTTATTTCTGTTTTGAAAACATCAAATTAAAATATTTGGCTTTAATTTGAAAAAGAAATGAATAAATTAATAATTATTTATTCAAATATTTGTTTATATATTTATTATTAATTATAACAACTGGATGTAAAAATGGCTGCCGCCATCTTCTCCAGCATTTCCCAATTCGAATTTTATAAATAAAAAATTAAATTGCATTTTATTATCACTTTACATAATTACCATATTTTATTTCATTTATTTATAATTAAAAAGGGATCTAATTTAATATTTAGGAAAAACCAATAATATCATCAAAAGTGAATTGGGTTAAAATCCCACTAATATGAGGGAGAAACTTGTTTATCTATATACCATTTCCGCTAATGATTTATTTCGAAGATATTTGTTTTATTTTTTATATTTCAAATAGAATTACCATAAATTGTTTGGAGTTAAAATCCCAATTATCATACAACCTTATGGAAATTTTGATTAATAGAGTCGCGTTAAATTAATATTTTCTCAATTAAAGAATTAAATTATTAGCAGATGATATTTTTGGGTTAAAATCCCAAAACGAAAATTTATTTATATATAATCTGTAAAGCTTATCCTATATAATTAAAAACAATTTTGATAATAAGTTGGCGAAATTTATTTTATCAAAATTATATAAAAGTTGTTTTTCTGTTCAATTTATATAAGGTTTGACTTTTTTTAATCATAAGATAAATCTAATAAATTTTGACATGGTTATTTTATTTTTTTATTATAGAAATTAGGAAAAATTGAATATATTTTTTAATCAAATTTTTTCTGCAATCATTTATTTAAATAATTATAGAAATCATTACACATAAACGGATAGATATTATTACATTTAGAAGGTCATTATTAATTAAAATATTTTGTTTTAATTAATTTCAGTCATTATTAAGTCAGCACTATGAAAAACATCCAATTGTGATATTAAAAGATGTAAAATTCCAAGAGTTAAAGGCAATGATGGACTATATGTATCGGGGGGAAGTCAATATCTCACAAGACCAACTTGGAGCACTTCTCAAAGCGGCAGAATCATTACAAATAAAAGGTCTCTCGGATAGTGGAGGAGGGGGGACAGAGCCCTCGGAACCAAAACGACAAAAACCCAATGTAGCACCGCCTCAACCGGCACGATCTCCACCACCTTCTATTCCTCGATCCTCTGGTTTAACAATTGAACATAAGAAAAGTCAAGAAATTGCAGTTGAGAGTCCTCATGTTCGTGAGGGTAGCGCTTCTCCCCTACCCCGTAAACGACGGCGTGCTCGTCGTCGTTCCAGTGGCGGTGATGACACCACCCAGTTGGAAGGCCATGAAACCTCTAATTCCTGTGAAATTCCATCTGTACCGTCGTCCACAGCCAGCATTCCCTCCGCTGTAACACCGATTGCGCCTACCGTAACCGCCCCTGAATCGCAATTATCTGAAGAGCAAGCCGAGACTGATATGAACCTTTGCCGCTCTTTGCCTATTGCCGACCCATTGCCTGTATCAATGCCTCACGATAATGTAGTCTCTAAAACGGAACCTCCGACTGAACTTATTGAACCAAAGACTGAATACATTGAAGAACCAAACGAAGCAAGCGTGGATCTGACAATGGATGACGACGATTTGGATGAAGACCTAGATCCTGCTAAACCAGGGACCTCTCATGGCGGTGAAGGATCTAGTCGACAAGGTAAATTCAAGTCCAAATTAAACATGGATTCAGGAAAAAAGGGAAAGAAAAAATTAATTAACCAACCAATTTTGTCCTTATTCCAGGATTATTTGAACAATGGCACATGACCGAAAGATCAAGTGATGAGGACTTCCTAAATGCCCAGGAGGCAGCTCAGCAGGCCGTAGCCAGTGGAGCAGCTGGATCCGCCGGACCTGCCTCTCATCGCGACCCGCAAGGTAAGAACTACGCACCCAATTTATTACTGACAGGGGCATAAACGTGAGTCATTGTTTGTTCTTAAAAATATATTTAAAAAAAAAAAATTAGTATTTAAAATTGGTTTTTAAATTTTATTCAATATCTTCTATTCAGATTTTTTAAAAAATAAAAAAAATATTTTCTATACAAACAGTGCCTCGCACCCCTCAATTTAATTGTCAAGGGGAAATGGCTATTAAGGGTGTCTCTAATGGCTATTCTTAACTGCTTCTCTTTTATCCTTGTGGCTTCATCAACGAGGTCGACAATTGATTTTGGCACTCCTCAAAATCCTAAACCTTAAAATCCTATAGGCTCTGTCATTTTGGCCAATAAATTATTAAGCAAACTTATCCTTTATTAAAGAAAATGTCTTAAAGCAATTTTTGACATTAAAATGTTGGTTTGTTTTTTGAAAACAATCAAAAAGTGGAATAGAAAAATTCCTGTGTTGCTTTTAAATTAAGAAACACAATTTACTGATGTCTCCTCCCTACATGAAATATGAAAATTTATTATTGTAACGACTACTTATAAAAATAGTGGCATTTTTTTAATGTTAGGAACCCGGGATTTGCTGATTATTGATTTGCTTCAAAATATTAGAGACCTAAGTGGAAAGGTTGCTCCTGGCAACAGAAAAATCTATAATCCAGGGTACGAGCATGCGCAATGTAAACATTTAAAAGATCAATATGGGACTTTCCTGGGAAAGCAAGTAGCGCCCTGCGCAATAGAACATCGCTTGAGCCGTAAAACTTAGCGCTAACTTCCCCACTATATATATTAAACCCTTTACCATTTTATCCAATTTTAATTTAAATTTAAAATTATTACCGGGTTATTAAAATTAAATGAATTTCTTTCATCTCTCTCTTACTCATTTATATATCCTGAATAACCTGTTTTATTAATTAATACTTTTTCAACTGGTTTTTCACATTCCTATTTTTTTTCCTTTTCCCCCCTAAGAATACAATTCTCAAAATTTTATTAAATTTTTATAATGTAGAAATATCAAATGGAATATGCATAGAATGTACTAACATAAATTACTTATTTACAAAATATTTTTTCTCAGTTGATTTCTTCATAGAATACATTTCAATGAATAAATAAACTAAAAAAAAAATTATAATATGTAATTTATAATACATTTTGTAATTTTCCTTTCTGATTTTAATGCATTATAAAAACTGGTACGATCTCAAAAAGAATTCAAGGCTTCGTTTCATTTCTAATTTCATAATTATATTGTAAATGTAATTAGAAATGGAATTCACTTTGGTTCTTTAATTTTTTAAGCTTTAAATTTAAATTTTCATTTTGGTATATTTCGATATTATTTTAATTAAAAAAAAAATTAAAATTTATCCTATCTACCTCTGTAGCTCTACGGAACTCGAAAGTTCTTGGCCGCAGCAAGCCCACTTCTCCAAGTGTCCCTATTCTGAGCCACAACCCTCCAATCCCTATCCTCTCATTTCTCTCACGTCCCTTCCTACATTATCCACCCACCACCGCGTCCTTGGTCTTCCAAGCGGGCGTAAAATTTATCAAATTATTCCTTTATCACATCTCCTTATTAATTTCATATTATATTTTCAATTATTTTTTTTTATTTGTCTTTTGGCAAGATGTTTACTTTTTTATAAGTAGTTGAAACAGAGCCTAAAATGAAATGTTATAAAAAATACTTTGATTTAGTTAGTTTGATTAATGAATCTTTGCCAATTGACATTTTATAATTTTGTCATATTTTAATTACCTTTTTTTAATAATGATTAGATTAGTTAAGGCAAATATTTGAGGGTAGTAGATAGGGAGCCTGCTGATCCATCGAGGGATATTAAGGTAGGAGCAAGAGAGAGCAGGTAGCCTTTAAGAGACATTCACCGGTTCTAGATCATTCGGCCCATTATTCCATTTTCATACGAGGTTCGAAAAAACCTTTTTAGAGATGTTTAATTAATTTTATTCATCCAACCTCGTATATTGGATAAAATAAACCTTGTATCCTATTATCCTTCAAATTTAATTCCATTTCAAGGAGTGTTTTTAAAAATAAAAATATGAAAAATGAATTATTTTGAGCGTTAAAGAACAAATAGCCATTTAACCCCTTGGCAATTTCTAGTTGGTCTGTAGCTATGATCTGATGGAAAATGGTCTTTTATTGGAAAAAGGATCCTTCTAGGATGTATATAAACATGCATTTAAGTAGTTCCTAATCTTTTAAATGATCCATTCCATCAGTTCTCTTTAGTTACGTAGTGTCTGTTAAAAATACTATTATATATATCTCGTTGATTTGATTGGGTATTGGCCTTCTATGAACTGTCTGTTTTTTGTATATTTTAAGCATGCCTTGCTTTCATGACGTAAACAAATATTTTTGAAAATTTTTAAAAGATAACACGTCCCAAATTGCAATTAATGTATTTGTAATATATTTTAATCTCTTATATTGATTTATGTAAATGAAATGGGTTTAAAAGGGGGGTTTTAAAATGCCTTTTTTTCACCTTTATTATAGGTGTAAATGGGTATATTTTTTCTTTTTTTAATTTCAGTTTGTTTTTTTTTATTTATTTTAATCGCTAACTAATTTTTTTTTTTGGTTGCGATTAAAATTCTTTCAATTTGAAAATATAATTTATATTTTAAATAACTCCTCAAGTCAAGACAAATTTTATTTGCTTACTTGAGAAGAAGATCGTTTTTAAAACGAGAAGCGCTCCAGATCAGCATAGACATTTTGTGTATGACTGAATTTAAAATAAAAAAAAAATTTTTTTTTTTTTATTTATTTGAAAGGTAAAGGTAAATCAACGAATCAACATGTCAACTTTTTAATCTCGGTCAGTATCATTTTCTATATACTTTTAAATATTGAGATATATTAGTATTTATCCAAATCCATTTTGCCTATTTTCCATATCTGAGTAAATCTGGTAATTTCCTATCCAAAAACTTGCTTCAATAAATATCCTATCTTATTTTGCTCTTGAATTTGATTCCACTTCTTTTTGTTGGTTTCATTTTAAGGACATTTCTCCTTTTTGGGTAATCTGGTATATTTCCGATCCATATTTGAATTAAAATTGAGTCAATCTGTATGTATATCTAGTTAAAAAGTAATTAACTTGATTTCAATACATTTCTTTGCTATCAATTTAATTAAAAAAAACTAGGTATCATAATTTCATTAAAATTATATCATTTCAATTCATATCATTAAAAACCATTTATTTTATTAAACATTTGGTTGATAATCAAAAGATTTAAATTGATTTGATAAATTTTTCTTATTGTTGAAATTGTTTATTTGAATTTCGGGTAAGTTAAAATATTGGGTAAAAGGTAACATGAAGAAACAAGTCATGAAGATTTAAAGAAAATGATCATATATTTGTATGATCTTTTTTTTACATCAAGAATAACATTAAGAGGGGATTATATTAAATTAATAAAGAAAAAATTATTTTCTATCAATTTAGCAATAAAATTAACTATCTCTAGTATTCAAGATTTCTAAATATTTGAATTGAGACTTATTATTTTATTATTAATTGAATGAGAATTTTTATTTTTTCTTTATTGGTTTTCTTTTTAATCATCCATTTGGCAAGTATATATATTGGTAAGAAAATTAAAATTGGTAATAAATATGATAAAAACGAGGTAATTTTTTCCTCAAATTTTAAACTATAACTTTCTAAAATATATTAGTTACAATTTGAGATTAATTTATATTTCTTGAATAAAATCAAATGAGTGAATGTATGATTTTTTTAAAATTTTTAATATAAGTCAATAATAAATAATTAGATGAATGGAATAATATATATATATATATATATATATTATTTAAATGAATGATAGAGAATGATTTTTTTTTACAAACTGTTGAATTTTTTTTCCAATTAGAAATCAGCAAGATTTTTATTTTTAAAAAATTTGATCCTTTGTTTTGATCAAATCTTTTAATTTCATCAAAAAACAAGTCATTGAGATTTGAAGAAGATTTTAAATTGGTTTGTATTTGTAAGTATATGAATGAATGATGAGAAAATGGATGTGTGAATATTTTTCTTTTTTCTTTGTCGATTTATTTTATTTGTTTTAAACTATGTTATGGTTTAAGATTTATGTTTTAAAGGGATTTCATATAATTAAACAATTGTTGTGTTAACTGTACGCGCCCTTGTTCTGGTGTGTTACAGTGTCGGGGTCCATGACTTGGTTGGGGGGTCATGGTCTATTTGCGCAGCCAAGATGGGACAAATCCCACCAAACTTCCTCTATTTCTAAAGGTTATCATTGTCCACGATGTCTACGCACTTATTCGCTCAACTATACCCTTGAACGACATATGCGTTATGAATGCGGAGTTGAAAAAAAATTTATTTGTCCTGTATGTAGCCGTCGGTTTAATCGAAATGATGTTTTAACAACCCATCGAAGAAATTTTAGACATTAAATGGAATGTTTTTTTTTTTGTTTTTATTTTATTATATACAATTGAGTATAATATCGTTGTTTGCCTTATTATTGTGGACACCGATTGGGCTTGTTTCAGTGTCCCTTCGATGTCCCAACTGCGGCCGCCGGTACAAGTATAGATCCGGTTTGGGCCGACATCTCGTTGACTGCTGTCACCCTCGATTTGATCATTTTTTATTGTAAATTGTTTTACACATACATTATATATATATATATACATACATACATACATACATACATTTATATATTCACATACTCTTTCTAAAGAGTTGAAATAAAACAAATAATATTTAATTCATATTTATCTATAAATTAAGAGTATTTTTTTACAGGTATCCTTTTAAAACTTCCTTTATTTTTATTAAAGGATTATTATTCTATTATAGTGAACTTTCCTATATGAATTTTATTGTGCAATAATTAAGTTTAATGACTGAAAATGACTACTTTATATGACAATATTGTTGACATGACTTATTTTGCCGTGTTTTTTTTTTTAAACTTTTTATTTTTATTTTCCGCGTAATAACAAGTGCTGTGAGTGAAAGTGATTATTATATTTTGAGTTTTTCTGAAGAAGTTGTATATATTTATATAAATATATATATTAATCAATTTATGGACTATATTATTTTAAAATAAATAGTCTTAAATTGTCATCGTGGGATCGAACTTATTTGAAAAGGTAATCCATTTATTTTATTTATTTTTAATACTATAAATATATTTAAGTTAATATAATATTATACATTTCATCATCGTGATCACCATGTTAATCATTAATTATAGCATGTCATATTCATTATTTCGACAATTTCATCTTTTTATTTGATTTTTTTTCATATGTATTTATTTCATTTAGTTTAGTTGTCTTTATAAATTGTTTTCGTTTATTTTTATTTTTTTTTTTAATTTTGTATATTGTAATCCTTGTCTCAATTGCTCCTATTTTCTCTTTTGCTGACCTTTTAGAGATTTTTTTTCCAAGGCGAGTTATTCGATACAAGATCGGTTATTCTCGTCGGGCTCATTGATTTACCTCCGTATGTAAATGGGTTATTGACACGCACAAATTTATCCCAAAAAGGGGTTTTATTAGTTCATTATGCTAAATAAGATTAGATTAGACTAGGTGAATTGGTAATAAGATACCAATTCAAATAAATTTGGGATTAATTTGTGTGAAATGCCGGCCTTGTCAATAAACTCATAGCATTTCGTATGTAAATCATGAGCCTCTTTGTTTCAGTGTAGTTAGGGTATTTAGGTTTGACTGTTGATTAAAAAGAAAATAGGCGAAGAAATTTTTTATCTAAAAGGCAACCCGGTTTTTTTTTTGTTTTTTTTCTCCCCCCACCTCCTATTTGTCTATACTCCCATTAGAAATAGGTAGCCTTCCTTTGTGCCCTGCGAAAAATTTCCAATGTATGGAGTGCGGCCGCACCTACGTCAGCACTTCCAAACTGAATCGTCACGTTCGCTACGAGTGTGGCCAAGCGCGGTACAGCCTGAGTTGCCTGGTCTGCGAACGTCGCTTCTCCAGACCAGACAAGCTCCGTCAGCATATTGAACGGCATTGGAACAGTCGCCAACTGGCACCGGTAAGAATCGACAATATTCTTTAATACCATTTGCTTTTCCTCCCTTTCAACATGTTTATAATTAAGAAATTTTTATTAAAATTTCTAATTGAACAAATTGAATAATTTCTTGTTGCAAAATTATAATCTGAAAATATTAATTTCTTAATTTTAATATATACATATATATATTCAGATATTTTTTTTTCTTCTAATTTTTCATTTTTTTATATTATTTCATTTATCTGTTTCAAACTTGAAAAATTATTTTTGAGAATGCTTAGTTTTAAAAATTAAAAAATCTTATTCTTAATCAATTTTTCAAATAAACAATTTAATTTTTAAAAAAATTTCTTGGTCATAATAAATATTTTTAAATTATTTTTCCAAATAAAGTTAGTTCTAAACTTAATTATCATAATACTCTAATCAGAGATCTTAAGTTTAGGATAAATGTAGAGTAAACAAAAAAAAATCATATATTATTCATATTCAAAATAAGTTGGACTGATATAATCGACTCATAATTATTATTATTTGCATATTAAATCATATTTCTCGAACTCTTGTGTATTTAATCTATAACATAATTATTCAAACCATTAATAAGTCTACTCTTACTCTTAATTAATAGATAATTTTATTTCATTTTGTTTGCATTAAATTAATTTATCAGAGAAATGGAATTTTTTAAAATAAATTAATCTCTACCTATTTTAATTCCATTTAATAACTTTTAAAAAAAATTTAGTGACGAATTCTAATCTAATTTTGATTTTAAATATTGGATAATGCATTTAATTTTTGAATATATTATGGTCAAAATCATTATTTTTCTAAATTTTCATTTATTAAAATGAATATTCTAATATCTTTATTTTATTTTCATAATCATTTTTATGAATAAATTTTCACATTGAATTAATGTAATAGGTATTTATATATTATTTCTTAAAAAACAAAAATTTTAAATTATTCCGCAAATGAATTGTCTTGAATAAATTGGTTTGCCAGTAGAGAAATGATTTCGATAATTTTTATATTTGACTCATTATGCAAATGCATAGACAATTGGAAAAGATTTATATAAAATTTTATACATGAAAAATTATTAATTTAAATGGGTTTAGAAAGTATATACTGATTTTTTAAAAAGTCGTATTCCCTATTATGACAATTATATATTAGCTTAATGATTTTCTTTTCTGAAATAGATTTTATCATCTAAATTCGTTTATTTTCCTTTGTTACAGGTTCTTTTCAACAAATGATAGTACTGAAGATACAAGCATTCGCGGGGTAAATGGGGTGGGGGTAGGGTAACCAACCATTGTGTATTTAGTCTCAAGGTCTTAACTTTTGAGCATGATTGTTCACACATCAATTTGTCCACATTAAAAAAAGGCACCTCTAATAACAATTCATACAACCCGTCCATCATCTCGCCTTGGAGTAGATTTCTCTACCAGTTGGCCTTAAGATTTCGCGAATTCATTCGTTGCTGGGTCGAATTAATTTTAACCAACATACCCCCCATATTTAACTAATATTTAAAACTGGTAGAGGGGTAAACTCTCATCCTGATCTTAATTGCTATATTTTTTATCATGCTAAATTGCTCAAATCAATCATATTTTCATATCAATTTTATAATAATATATAATATACATATTTAAATATTTAATATATATTTACACTTTACCAAAGTAAATGTTAAATTTCCTAGTCGTCATTCGTGTATTTATTTATTTTAACTTATTTATTTATTATATAACTTTGAATTAATTTATGTATTATTTAACTTAACGAGAACAAAAAATTTGTTAATTAACTTAACAAACAATTAAATTTTTGGTCTATTCGAAATGCATTTTTTTTCTAAGAGTTTTTTGTATTTTAAGAATTAATAATAAACCTATTTTTTGAAAATGGAGATTATTTATTCTAAACTTATATATATATATATATATAAATAAACCTTTATTCATATATCCTTACATACATAAGTATAAGTTATATCACCCAAAACAGGTTCAGGTACAAGTCTTCAGCTTAAATGGTCATCTGTATTCTTCCAAGGTACTTATTTTATTCTTGTCCCCTCAATATTAAAAACAATATTTTTTGAAAAGCAAGGGATTTTTTTCTAGCTAGATTTGTCATTTTATTGAATGTATATTAGTATCTTTTGCATATATCTATTTTTTTTTTTTAAATTAAATGTTAGCATGATTATCTTTTTATGGTTTTATTTAGGGCTTTTATTAATTTATTTTAAAGGGAGTTGCTTAAGTTGTTTTACATAAATGCTATTTAATCAACTAATTCTATTGACAAAATGTCTTTTTTAGATATACTTTTATTTTAAGAAAGATAGAGAAGTGAATATTACAAGAATATTAAAAAAAGAAAAAGATTAACAAGAATATTTTAAAACTTGGGTTATCTTCATTTTGTTTCTACTTGGATAAAAAATTTATTAATGTCACTTATAAAAAAATAATTATAATTTATATATAAATATATATATATTTTGGAATTAAAAGAATGTAAATATATAAATATAATTCAATTAATTAGCCCTAAAAATAATTTTAATGTAAAATTTTGTATGAAAACAATTCATAAGAAAAATGATGCTTTCAATACTAAAACCTATTTTTTCCGCATGGCTCACAAAAATAGTCTTTATCCCCCATTTATTTCTTTCAATTTAGTAGTTTCATTCAAATTTTTTTCGTACTTTTTTTCTTAATCGGGAACATTTTTTTTTCATTTCTATAATTCTCTCTATCCGTTTGCTTTTATGGGTTGGTCTAGAGAACCAACACGAGGATCATGATGATCCGAAAGACGAGATGCCGGCTTCACCTCGAATGCAGTTGCGTAGCCTGACTTCGTCAATGACCATCGCTGTCACCACCAATGTTTCGACACCTTCGACAACAACTTATCCCGCAGATTATAAATTTCCCCCAGCCACAATAACTGCAGCTCCGTTTTCGAAATATCAATGTCAAAAGTGTCTGAAAGTTTATAGTCATCCGAGGGGCTTTCGTAGGCATCGAGCAGAATGTGGTCAGAGCCCCCAATACGCTTGTCCTGTATGCCAAAAGAAATTTAAAAGGAAAGATTATATTAAAAGTCATTTAAAATATACACATACAATATTTTAAGTTTTTTTTTTTTAAATTATTGCAAAAAGTGCAAATTTTGACCAATTAATTACTAGACTTTTAATGAAATAAATTTTTTTCATAATTTTCATTTTTTTCTTTTTATATCAATATTTCTCATAGATTCATTTAATAATAACAAAAATAATCTAGTTTTGATTCAATTATAAGTACAATTATTTGTTATTTAATGCAGATTTTCTGTTAAAATAAAATTAAAACAGTTCTTGTTCAACGCAAATTTTTTGGGTATTGTAATTGTAATGAAACAAAAATATATATGTAAATTAATTTTATATACCTTGTTTTTCATTTAAAATTTTTTCTTAAATATTGGATGAATTTTATATATTAACCAGAAATATTTACATTTTCTAAACAAAATTGGATAAACTATTAATTGATTTACTTATACTGAATAATTAGTAATTGTGATATAGCAATATAATATAGTGTATATATATATAGATAGATAAATTTTATAAATTTATTTTTAATTTTAAATCTATCTTTACTGTTTGAACGTATTATTTTATCATAAAAATGAAACTTAGCTATTTTTGAATTAAATTTAATATTTTTTTTTTTATTTTGTGTAAATTAATGATTGACTTAAAACGGAAATTTTTAGAAAATAATAGTACTAATAATTCTAAAATAAATGCAAATATGTTAATGTTTTGGTAATTTATAAAATGAAATCCAGTTTTTTTTAATATATACACAAAAATCCTTATTTTATTTAAAATTAACATTAATTTTTTATAATTAAGTTAAAATTAATTAATATTAACATTCCCATAATTATTTTATTTCAAGCAAGATTTTCAGATTTTTGTTCCTAAATGAATAAAAAAAAATATTTATTAACATTTTTAAAACGACCAAAAGTTTTAAGAATTTATTATATATTTCTGGAAAACTATAAAAAGGATATTTAAGAAGAGATTAAACCTTGAACTCGATTAATTACACAAGAAAAAAATTATAGTTTTTGAATATTAATATAAATACAAATCGATATAAAAATATGTATTAATAAATATCTAAGAATTTAATAAATTTTCAGTTAAAAAAGATTAGTAAAAATTAAAACTTATATATATATAAAATAAATCGTTTTTACACTTGGTCAATTTATTTTTAATTTTATTAAATTCTACATTTCAAACTATAATTGCTCTCTCGAATTATATTCTAAAGATAACGTTCTGAACAGTTTCTTAAAATAATGAAATGATATCCTTATATAAAACCATGTGATTTAATTTATTAATATAAATATACATTTTTCTTCTTAAACTTAAATTAAATCCTATTCATTAAATGATGTCATTTTTTATTAATAACTAATCTAAATTAATGTAATTTATTTTGACTTGATTATAACTAATTTTTTTATAATAAAACAATTAATCCTTGAAAAAATAAAAAGTATTCTTCAATTGGGAAATATTAATATTATATATATATATATATATATATATAAAATGTGTAGTATTATTTATATATTTTGTAGTAGTTACAAATAATAATTTTCATTTAAGTCGTTTTATTATTCTAAGCTGATCTTATCCTCTGAGTATCGATTGATTCTCAATCATTTTCGATTTTCTTGTTGAGGTTATTCGCATTGGACATCTTGGGAATGTCAAGACCTACTAACCACCCCCAGTCGTCTACGTCGTAATCAACAATTATCGAATGGTCGTCATGAATGCCCCCGATGTCACAAGGTGTACACCTATCAAAGCAACTTAAGCAGACATGTGAATTACGCCTGCGGCATTGAACCGCGTTTTGCCTGTTTAATATGTACTCGTAAATTTAAACGAAAAGAATATATAGTGGATCATTTGAAATCATTACATAATATTTCAGATGAATTAAAACAATATATAAGATTAAATTAATTCAATTAATTCAAAAATTATTTTTCAATACTTTTAAAGATATAAAACGTTAGCGGGAATGGGGAATTAAATTTATTACTGATTTTATACGAGATTCATTTTATTCATATTCATATTAATTTCAATTTATTTATAATACATTAATTTGACATGTATTTATTATTTATTAAAGAAATGAATCTATTTTATTATATATACATTTATATTATTTAAAGTAAGCAATATAAAATAATTTAATTGAATCATTTTGCTAAGCATTACCAATAAATTTATTCAATTTATTTTCACAAGTTATTAGTTAATATACTTGAATTTATTTTTTATATTTCTTTATATCATTTCAAAATTAAAAATTCAGAACGCTATCTTGGACGTGTTTTTTATATAAACGAAATTATTTTATCAATTTTAATTTAATATAAAACTATATTTTCGTTTATATTTTAAAAACAAAAATTACTTTTACTTTTTTACAATATGAATTTTGAAATCAAAATAAAAACAATTATAGAAACGTACCAGTTGTTGACCACTGTACCAGTAATTGGTCATTTGAAAGATTAAAAAATAAGCCTTTTAATTTCTCTGTTTCATTGTTAAGCAATCCGGAAGCTCTTTTTGATATTTATCGGTATCTCGTGCTTAATTTGAAGTTAAAATGCTTATTTTGATAAAAAAATTTATCAAATAGTCAATTACTGTTACACTGGTCACTACTGGTATATTTACCCTATAGATTCAAAATTTAGCTTATTTTTTCTAATACACCAATGTGATTCAATTTTTTTCTTTTTATAACAAAATATTAATAATAAATTTTTATTCATTGTTATTTAATTATGTTATGTAAATTTTTAATTATATATTAATAAATTTATTATAAACATTCTTTTTTAATAATTTATTACCTTACATTTGAAATTTTTCACAAACAAAATTTTAAATATTGGGTATTCCATCCTTTTTCTCATAATTATTTAGGCACAAAAAATGATAAATGGCCTTTGTCACTAATAAATTTGAGTAAATATTTTTCGATTTATTTATTTGTTATTTTTTTTTTCTAAAAACGCGAAGTTGAGGACTTTTTAGGACTCTTTTGTTCTAATAGGTGCTGAATTACTCGCGAGTTATTTGATGGCATCGACTTCAACTACGACTAACTTAATAAAATCGCGAGAAAACCGATGCCCCAATTGTTCTGCTGTCTATACGCAACGATACAACTTATTACGGCATATACGTCAGGAATGTGGCAAAGCTCCAAGTTTTTTATGTCCTATCTGTCCAAGAAGATATAAACGTAAAAATGATATGAACAATCACGCGTTACGCGCTCACGGTGTTAATTTAAAGGGAACGGGAGAAAATTGTATTTCTAAACGTAACTGGAATTTAAATGAAATTTTTGAAGTTAACCATTTGGTTTTAAAAGAAGAATTACATTAAGAAAAATTATTATTTATGAACATGCTAAACAAATTAATCCTATTAACCTGTCTATATAAAAATAAAAATAAAAATACTATATAAAATATCGATATCTTATTTATCTATATAAAATATTTAACTATTTAAAAGATGTATGTATCCAGAAGCGTTTAGTAATTCAAAAAATATTCTATTTATTTATTATAATTTCTTAATGTATCCATAGATATTAAAATTAATTTAAATTTTACTTATATAACAAAAATAAAAGGTTTATTTTATATCTGGAAGTTGCTAATACACACATTCAGTGATAACTAAATATGCAGATTTGACATTTTTAATATAATTTTTTAATCACGAAGATATATGGAAGTTATTATATTCTCACGTTTAATTGTGAGATAAGTCTTGACGTTTGGGCGCCCATTTTGGCGTCAATATCACGAGATTATTTGGGATTTGTCCAGGATTTTACGAAGCCTCACGTAAGTAAAACTACATACCAACTCTTTCAAAACAAAATCTCAACATAACTCTTGGCTACACAGATTAAGATCCAGAATCTCGAAAAATCCCCTCCTATAAAAACTCTTGAAAATAGCGCCGAAACATCGACTCATTACATAATTAAACGTGAAAATAACCCCTGAATAACTTCTCACAATAATAAGAAGTTTTATGTAGACCTAAACGAATATATATATATATATATAAGTATATATAATTTAATTTCTCTTTTTTTCTTTAAAATTATTCATCCAAATATTCCGTCTCCACTTGACTCACTACAAAAATTCATATGAGTATATAATATAAGATGAAAATATATTCTTAGACACATTTTCTTAATTTTAATAAGTTTTGTTAAATTAAAATTAATTTATATATTCTTATTTAATAATGATTTTTATTTATTTGCAAAATTGTTATGGAGCATTAATATTTTATATTTTACTTTCATTATATGTAATTTTGATAATAAATAAAAGAATTTACTTAATTAGAAAAAAAATTCGTTCTTGTTTTAATAATACTTTGTACAATCATACCTTCTAATCAACACTTGAGCTCTAATAATATATCTTGATTGTAAGAAAATTAATTATATCTATACAAACAGAATATAATTAATTTAAAAAAATAAATAATTATTAAAATATATATTTATAAAATTATTATATGTGATGTATCATTTTATTGAAAATAAAATTAAAATATTTTTTAAATATATTAAGAATGTCTTGATTTTGAAATGTATTTTTAAAATTTTGTTGTTAGTAACTCAAAATTTAGAAATATTAATTTAATCATAAAAATTGGTTGGGTCATTTTATCCGTCGAATTTAATCTAGCTTTTCAAATAAATAACATCAATCATATCTAAAAATAAAGCTTTGTTGGAAAAGTAAACTTTGCATTTTCATTGTTGCTTTACAAACCCTATCCTTTGAACCCAATTTTCAGCATATTTTCGATTAGCTCATGAATGCCAACTTCGATTTCATGTTTCCTGACAAAAGAAGTTACTATTTTTTTTACCAAATTTTCTAAGTAAATTTTTAACAGTTTGGGTAGAAGACCCAACACCCAACCTATTGAAAGTAAGTTTTCAAAATTTTCCCAATTTTTTTTAATCGTAAAACGATCCATTTTCAACTGTCAAACACAAAATATAATTTTCTTCAACTTTACGAATAAATTTCAACTAAAAATTACTTGTATTACTATTGAACAAAAAATAAATTTCTAAAATAATTTTCAATGTAAATTAATTAAATAAGTTAAATAAATTAAGTATAATTATTTTTTAGAGCTTAAATACCAATATAATACAAATAAAATATTAGCTGTTTTTTATTACCCATTCTATCTGATAAATCAATAAAAATTAATATTAATATTTATTTTTATTATTTCATCAAATTTATTTAAAAAATTTTTTTTATACAATTTCATCACTGGAAGAAATAATTAATATATTTTTTTTTGTTGCAATTATTTGAGTATGTTTTATATATAATGAATTTATTCAAATGTTTTTATTTTTTAATAAAAGATTTTTCATTATTTTTATGTTTATTTTTAATTTCTTCCATAAAAAAACTTATTAATTAATGTTAAAAACAAAAATTCAACATTTAGGTAAGTTATTAAACCTAGAATTAAAAAATTTATATTGTTGTTTAAATTATATATATAATAACATAATTTTATAGCATATCTTGAAATTCAGTAATCCTATGAATAAATTCAGGTTTTTTTCAATCACATTGATTCAATATAGACGTTGAATCTTTATTTTTTTTTCAATTTATTTATTATTATTATTAATATAATTACTTCAATGTTAAATTTCTTTAAAATAACAAATAACTAAAAATTATTGGTAATATTTTTTTTTCTTTTTTATTAAATTGACTGTATAGTGTTATAGAATAAAATTTGTTTTAAACAACTAAAAAGCATGTTAGATTAATTGTTAGTAATGTTGTAATCATTAAAATGTGTTCCTCTCCATTAGGGAACTTATTCATTTAGATTTTATTATGTTTAAGTTGATATGAAAATGCAAACCCATTTTGTGATTGTCTCGTGTGTTTTCTCTAATATTTTTTCTCAGATTTCTGGAATACAGCCTCCATGCTATCACGATTACCAACACAACATGCCTATGACGATACCACAATTTCAACTTCTACTCGATTTCAATGCCCTCGATGTTTTACAATTTATAGTCAAAAACGTAATTTACAACGACATCTTCGTCTTGAATGTGGTCAAGAGCCACGGGTTGCTTGTCCTCAGTGTAATCGATGTTTTAAACGACATAACGATATGCTTCGACATGTTCGCCGAAAACATGATGTTAAACAAAAATTTACCAATATGTTCTATGAATTTAAAAAAATTAGAGGATAAACAGTAATAGAAAAATATATAGAATGTTTCGTGTTACATATATACCTATTTATATAAAAAAAGATGAAACCAATTAAATTTAACAGGTAGATCAATAAAAAATAATAATATTAATATTTAATTTATTATTTCATTAAATGGCTCCATTTTCCTCAAATTTTCCAATTTTTTTATTTTCAATATATAATTATTATTTTTATGCATATTTTTTATTCATACTGTATTATTTATTTCATTTTTTTAAAAGAATTTACTTAACAGTCTTAATCGCCATAATTCTTATTCACTAAAATGGAAATTCAGAAATTCCACCCCCATATATACATATATTCTGAAATAATGAAAACGTTAAGTAGAGAAGATATGAATGTATAACCCTTATCCTGATTGTTTTACAACATTAATATAACAAAATATTTTTATATAAGCATCAGAGAGGTTATTTTCAACAAACTTACAACAAATGGAAAAAAATTCAGAATTATTTTTAATTGTTTTCTTTTTCTAAATAAGTGTATATAATTGAATGTTACTAATTCTTCATAAAAATCCCATGATCCAAGTATTGAATTCGAAGTTATTATACCTTTTTTCCTTAAAATTTAATTAACAAAATATTAATAAAATGTTGAACATTATCATTTCATTTTTTATCCTCAAGAGTCATTTTTTTAAAATTGAAACATTTATTTTTTGATTATTTTTCTTTTGTTTGTTTACCAGGGCTTGCTTCTTCAACATCCATCAACGACATCACTCGATATCATTGTCCGCAATGCTGGCAATCCTATACTAGAATGGATAATTTAAAAAGACATCTACGTCTTGAATGTGGAAAACCAGGAACATTTGCATGTCCTTTATGTCCCAAAAAATTCAAACGTCACAATCATATGACTAGTCATACACAAACTTTACATAATATTTATATTCCTGGCTTAAAACGAGGGCCAACTAGTCAACAATATCTTAATTTTAAATAATTTATTGGAATTTAAATTAAATTTTTACAATATACTTATAACACATACTCGAATAAAAATTTTAATTTAATTTTTTTTTTTAACAACTTTTTAAATTTTTTCTTTATATATTTTTATTACAATTTTGTTAAATATATTATAAAGAAAAAAATACGATAAGCTGCTAAAAACGGATTTCTAAAAGAATCATTTCTTTTTTCATTTTTTAGATTTTAGAACACATTTCTTAGAGATTATTATTATGAATGGTTGTTGTTAAAGAGATTACCTATCTTCTCTATATCGTTTTTCCAAATTTATTAAGAATGTTATTTAATATGTTCATTTCTTTATAAAAATATTTTTTTACTTTTTATTTAATATGATCTTCAGGAATCGTCCGTGGGAAAAACAACACTTGCTATTATAAAAAAAAAAAAAAAATTTGAGATTCATAAACCATTTTTCAGTTGATAGGATTACTAACCTCCTTATATATATTTAGCATAATCTAGTAATTATTTGAGATTTGTTTATAATCTACTTAGAAAATTTCAACTTAATCAGATACAGTGTCCACCCACCCCCATTATTACAAAAAAAATTGTTTTTTTTTTAATTTAAATATAGTAGCAAATACTAAGTAAATTTTTCTTTGTTCTTATTAAATAATAATTAAACAATATTCATCATTATCAGATTTTGGAAAGTGAAATTTTGATCTGTAAATAATTAATTATTCATGTTATTCTAGTTATTAGATAAAAAATTATCTAATTAAAATGGTGCTAAATATTATATAATAGTAAATTTAGACTGTACATTAATGTTTTTGAAAAGAGATATAGATTATATGATATAATTTTTAATATATTTTATTAGATATATTAATTTATTTATTTAAATGTCGATTTTGATTGAATTTGCACAAATATTATTTTTAAATATTTTAATTAACTAATTGATATATACCAAAAAAAAAAATAATTTGCTATAATTATTTATTCATTTATTATTAATATTATAAATATAAATCTGATAATATATATACCAGGTGTGTCTAAAAAGTTCAGTGAATGGTAAGATAAAAACAAAAAGAGAATGTTAATTGTAAATACCTTTATTGACCTTCAAACTACTCTCCACTAGCCACAACACACTTCTGACAATGTTCATAGAACGCTTGAAAACTGTTGGAGAAGTCTTGATGTGGAATCGTTCTCAGAATAGCCGTCACAACGTTCAGGTCGACATGAATCAAGCAGGACATCAGAAAACACTAATTACTGTGTCTTTGCTAATACCCAATTCTTCGGCTATTAGTCGCAGAGTCAATCGCCGATCTTTTGTTAGCATCTTTCACACACGTTCAGTGTTTTCTGGTGTCCTGTTTGTGGATTTCTGTCCTGAACGCAAGTGTTTTTTAAGATTTCTTCTTTTCTTTTATTCAATTCTTGAGAAACACATTTTCCTATCTTCTGGATTCGACATCTTATTACAAATTCTGTTGTTGAATAATATTTTTATTGATTTTGAAATTATTCAGTTTTCATATTTACAGACCTGGTATATTTTTTATTAAATAATATAATATAATGATTTATTTAAATTTTTTTCATTTATTTTTTTAAAAAGTTTCTAATTTGATCAATAATAAAATTGTTTCGAAAGTTAAATTCACAAAGAATTCACATTAATTTATTAATCATTTTTTTGCCTATAATTTTTTTTTTTTTTTTATTTCTATTTATTAAAACACTAAAAAGTCTTAATGAACAAATATCTTTGAAATTTTACTCTTTTAGTGTTAATTTATAATTTATATGACGATATGTTTTTGAATTTAAAAGTATACTCTTATCCTTCAGAGGAATCTTTATTTTATTTATTTTTAAATTATGTTCATGTCCTGCAAAAATAATAATAATCTATATTATGTATGTTAATTTTTAATATTAATATTTTAATAATATTTTTAGAAAATATATATAGAGACTGAAATGTAATTGGAAACTATTTTCTTTTTAAAAGTTCTTTGGATTCCTAAAATAAATGTAAACTAATTATTTTTTATATATATTAATATTTAAATTAATTAGATTAAATATTGTTTATAGTATAGTATAGAACAGAGGTGGCCAACCCAAATGATCTTGCGGGCCACTTTGGAAATGCATCATAACTTCGCGGGCCGCATATAAAATTTTACATACCCATATTAAATTTTGATCCATTATAGATATTGTTTGGTGTGACAAATTGGAAAATAATGAATTTTTATTATGTTTACTATTATTTTTACATATAAACATATATAATATAATAATAATAATCTATACCACCCCTGGTATAGAACATGGGTGGGCAACCCGCGGCCCGCGGGCCAACTGCGGCCCGCGAACATATTTAAAATTTATATGATTTGTTTTAATAATGATGAAAGTAAATATCATATCAATTTTGTCAATCGTGGTTATTTTATGATAAATTTTCTTCATCGTTTTCTGAAAATATAATTTTCATTTACCCACAAAATCAATGTTACTGGCCCGCTTAAGCTTGGTTGTTTTCAATTTTGGCCCGCATTACAAAAAGGTTGCCCATCCCTGGTATAGAAGTATATTAAAAAAAGATTATATTTAATTTGAAAAGAAATAGAAAATAATTTGTAATTAATGTAAATTTAAGTTTACTGTATGACTTTATTAATCAATAATATACAAAACTGATGTAATTTACAAATAATTAAATTTTTTTTTAATTTTTGTTGATTTTTTTTATTTATATTATTTCCTTTTATCTTTATTATATTATTTTTTTATGATATTAATTAAATGAAATGCTTAATTAATAGTATATGCCTTATTGAATTAATAAATTAATGTAATCTAAAATTTTTGTTATTTTATTGTTTTCTATATTAATTATTATGGGGAATTTTTCAATGGCTAATGCATGTATTAATATTATTTAAAATTATTGTTTATATACAAGAATATTTATTAATTTTTTTGAATGATTTTCTTTTATTTTACAGTTGAAACAATTCCAGATAACCAGGTTGGGGTTTTGGAATCTTTTGAAGAAGTTAAAATTAAATATGAAAGACTTTCTCCCGTCACTGTACATAATACATCAGAAAATCTTTTAAATAATGATGAATTCGATGTTGAAAATAGAGAAAAATTAGTAAGAAAAACCCCCCAAAAAAGTCCCAGGAAAAAATCTATTATACCAAGATCACCCAATTCTCCCAAAGAAAATGAAATGGTACGAATTCCTTTAAATCAAGAGATATTGTCATTGATCAAAGAAAGTAAAAAAATGAATAATAGAATAAAATTAAAATTGAAAAAATCAATGCTAGCTCCTATACAATTAAAAACATCAGTATCAACAAATCGATTGAGGAAAAAGAAAATAAAAGGACGTAAAGAGCAAAACAAAAAATTAATGACCAGATCTAGAACTAAAATAGAGAATGAAACAAAAATAACTGAAATATTGGAGAGTGTTAAATCATCAATTAAATTTGAAGAATTAAAAGATAATTCTAAAAAAAAATTAAAACAAAAGAATTTAAAAAAGGGAATAAAAAAAATTTCTAATGGAAAATCCATTAATTTATCTTCAAGTGAACACCTTGAAACTTCAAATATGTCTTTAGAAACTACTCTTAATGATACTACAAATACAGGTGATATTTCAAACACAAATGTTATTTTAAATACTCATTTAGATTCTAATTCAACTAATAATATTCCAAACATTTCATTTCACCAGGAAATTGCAGGAAATGAACCTACTACTACTACTACTACTGAGACTATCAATTTATCAATAAATCCTGAAAAAATCCAACTGACGAAAGACATCAATTTAAAAAGAACTTCAGCAATTTCTTCGTTACAATCTAATAATCCATTAAATAAGGATATTGAAAAATCTATTGAAATAAATGAGAGCCTAAATAATTTTGAGAATAATACAAATAACCAAGAAAATAAGGATTCTCTTAGTAATTCTCCGTCATCAAATAAAATTATTGAATCAAGGCAACAAGAAAATAGTGATTCATCCTCCAATGTCATAAAACTATCTTCTCTCATTATCGAAGATATAGTGACTGAATCATCTGATAATTTGATTAAAGATAAAATCAAAACAGATATAGGATTGGTCCTTTCAGAATCTATAAATCAAAATACTTCTACTATTGAACAGTCTAATAAATTAGAAACTTTATCAAGTTCTTCAACAATCGAAATTAGTAATATATCTTCGAATTCGAATATAGAAAAGTTGAATACTAAAGAATCCCCTCGCCGTTCATTAAATTCAAAATCTAAAATAGGTAATACTTCAAAAATACATGTAATACCTTTAAATAAACTTAAAGAAAATACCCCTAATATTTTAAAAAAGAAAACTTTTAAGAGAACAGTACCAAATGATCAAATTAAGAAAGTAGAAGCTGAATCAAAAAAAATAAAAAGTGATTCGGATGCCCTACCGCTTAAAACATTTAAGCCTTCATCAAAAAATAATTCTATTTTACCTTCTATTGAATCATCAAATCTAATGAATTCAGATGAATTTATATCACAATCTCATGAAGAAAGTACAAATAAGGGAATTAATTTGAACAATCCATCACATAATGAATCTATTCCGTCTACCTCAACTGAACTAATAAATACCAAATTAATTTCAAAGGAACAAGATTTAATTCAAAAATGTTCAAAATCGCAAGCAATAATTTTAAGACAAATTCTTAATGAATCTAAAAATGTTTGCTCTTCTACAAATAGCGATTCAAATGATCCACATGTAGCATCTTCACTTTCAAATTTTCAAATTGTATCACGATCAAATATCCAATTATCGGAAGTAAAAAACAAAAGACTCAATGATTCTGACATAGCAATTATAAAAACAAATGCATCTGATTCTTTAATCCAAAATCAACCTTCTACATCAAATGATCCTTCACAAGTAATTATAAGACCTGTTATAAAACCTGTAAGTTCCTCAAACAAATTTCGACTTATTCCTCAAAATAATTTAAAAAGAACAATTCAAAATATCAATGTAAAAGATGCTACAAATGTACTCAACCAGCCACTAACGAACACTTCTAATGATAAAACTAAACAACTCTTAATTAACGACCCTAATTTAAATTCATCCAGTTCTCAAACTCAATCTAAACCATCTCCAATAAATATAAAAACATCAAATATAAGTCTTGTAGTTCAATCTTCAGGCCAATCCATTCCTCTTTCAAATGTATTAAAAATGGATTCTCAAGATCCAACCAGTCAGAGCAGAACACTTAAGACCGTAATGCTCAAGCCAGCCGTGTCGTCAACATCCAATATAAATTCAAACATTTCTAAATTGATTAAAATTCATCCTTCAAATCCAGATTTAGTAGCGGGATCTAATAAAAATACAAAAAAATCATTTGTTACTTTATCCCTACCTAAATCTTTTCTTTGTCCTAAAAACTCGGCTAAATTATTAACATCTTTAGCATGTTCAAATACGTCCCATGCTTCGTCAAATACAGAAATTCCCCAAAACCAACAGATAATAAAGGAATGCACATCTATTAATAAAATTACAAAAAAATCCTCAATGGACTCATCATCCTCAATCGATCTAAATTTATCTAAATCGATAGAATCATCAGATAACACCTCAGAAATTGCTACGACATCAACATCAAATATCTCTACTATTCGAAAAACTTATTCAAGAAAGAGTCAACCAATGATAAATAAATTATTAAAATCATTAAACAATGAGATAACAACAAAGTCAACTGAAAATATTAAAGAAGAAATAAATAAATTGTCATAAATGAAATAAATAAATAAATATTTTTTTAATATAATAATGTAATATACTAAAGCTAATAATTATTTTTTCTATTTTAGAATCTTGATAATTAAAATTTTTTTATGTAAATAAATATGTATTTGTATCCTAGATAATAATAATAAGTTTGTTTGTTCTTAAATATTAAATAAATAAATTATTTTGTAAAAAGCAATCAAACACATTTTGTTATTAATTATGTTGTAATTATGTTATCTATAGCATAATAATATTAATTTATTGTATTTATACTATAATTAATTAAATAATATTTTAACTTCACTTAAAACGTTAGCCTCTTAAACTAGAATATAAAAAATAATTCTAAGTTGTTTTCATTAATTTAAAACTGTTTCTGACATTTTTCTTATTATCCACCAATATTTATATTTAATGAATTAAATATATTTCATAGAGTTGTTCGTTGGTTTTTCTTATAATTTTTTTTTTTTTTTTTTTTTTTTTTTTCTTATAATTTTTTTTTTTTTTTTTTTTTTTTGGTATATTGAACAACTTAGTTCAGTAACTGGTATATATTCTTATATCTATCACATTATTTTGTTTCACTTAAATATTAAATACATTTTAAAATGTTTATATAAGAAATGCTATTTAATCAATATAAGTCATTATATATTAGAGTATTGGGATTTTCTCACATGAATTATTTGGATAAACAAATATATTTAATTTATTATTTTTTCAATAAAGAATATGTTATTCTCTTACAGCCAAATTCATAATAAATAATTTAAATTATAAATATATATATATATATATATATATATAATAATTATTTTACTGTTTTTTAAAACATTTTATGAATTTGTTGTAATTCACATTTGTATTATAAAAAACTGGTTTTAAATTTTTACTTTAATAAAAATACTCTTTTTTTTTTTAATCAAATTTTTTCCGACTACATTCTTTTGTTATTATTATTAACATTTCAGTTTAATATAAAATTATTCAACTTTATTAAAATAATCCCCTGTATTTGTTTATTACCTAATAAAGAATAATTTCCAAATAAGTTTTCTACATAACGTAAAGTTTGCAATATAAAGACAAAGTAATATTTATAATTATACAATATATACTAAGAGAAATTAGTTAAAAATGATTATTATTAATTTGGAAAAATTAAGAGAAATAGAAAAATGTATAGTTATTTCTGTTATTCTCCACATATTCAAATATATACTAAATATTTTATTTAAATGTATTAAAAACAATGTATTTTTTTTTTTAATATAAAAGTTTTTTTTATTGTAATTATATTATATTATAGAACATTAAATAAACATTTTCATTTATAAGTAAAATTATTCCTTTTTTTAATAATTTTCCTTAAAAAAAGTATTCCTTTATAAATTTATTTTTTATTTAGATTTTTTTAAAAAGACTTAAAAGTTAATTTTTAAATTTTTATATATGAAAGAATGACAATAAATTTGAGAATATTTTAGATGGCCAATTTAAATTATTAATATTTATAATTGAAATTTCGATGAAGAAAAAATTTAAAAATAGCTTTATTTAAAATATATATAATTTATTTCGAAAAATTCCTTCAAAAATAGTTATTTTTTAGTTATTCTATTCCATTAGTATTAAGAGATATTCTTTTATGTTAGTACTAATAAATGGTTCAGAGAAATGATAAAAACAAGACAAGTATGCCTTCAAAATAAATCTACTATTTTAAAATACAAACTTTATGTAATATGCACATATTTTAATCATTCTTCATTTTAAATGATATTATTATACATGCTGACATATACTTTCATTAAAAACTCGTCTTTCCTAATACTAATCAAACACCAGGGAATCATTAAACCATCATCTATCTATAACATTTATACTGTAAAAATTAATTAGATTTCAGTATATGTAGATGACTTGATTTGTTTTTAATTAATAATCATAAACTTTTCTATTGGTTTAAACTTATACATAAACAAAAAGTAATCTATAATTATTTCTATTTTTACCCTATTGCATTTATATTTAAAATTCTAACATTTTAAAAAATTAGTTTTCTAATTTATGATAATTAGATAAGATAAGATTTGATATCTGTAAGTATATGAGCATACAGGAGCAAAAAATTGCTCTTAGATGAAAGTGATGTTGCTCTCATATGCTGTGAAGATCAACTATATATTTATAGTATGTATATATATATATATATATAAATTTTATTATCTGGAAGATATACTAAGATAATACGTAAATATGAACCAATTATTATTAATATTAAATCAGGGATGTAATTTTCACTTTTTTATTAATTTATTCATCTATAGATTTGTTTTAATCAATAGATCATTCAATTTTACTAATAAATAAATATAATTATACATTTTTAATTTATATCTTGTAATTTAAAAAAACAATAACAAAAATTTAAAAGTTATATTTTTTTCTAATTATCTATATCTATATCATTTGCATGTATTCGTTTTGATGATGAAATTGAATTAAATACAATGTTTTTCTTTTATGATTATTCATTTAATTATTTAGGAAAATCAAGATATCTTGAAAAATATTTATTTTTATTACTAATTTAATTTATGTTTAATATATTTAATTAGCAAATTAAATGTTTCGTGTTCTTAATATTTTTTTTTGTTTAAAGAAACCCGTAAAAAGCAAATATAAAGGTGATTAGATAAACATTTGATTATTAATACTAAAAATATAAATTAAAAAAAAAACGGAAAAACATCAACAAATATTTGTTATGATTAAATGAGATGTTAATAATAATTGCATTTCTTTTGTTTATTTGTTTTCAGCTTCATCTATCAACTCCCTTCCGAATGATTTGGCTCGACTTTTTGATCCCGATGTCATATTAACAACCACACCAACCTCTTCTTATAATTTATGTTCATCACAATCCTCAAGAGACCAAGGATCGCCTCCTCGGGGCCCTCCAATTAAAGCAAATATCGCCAGCAATCTTAGGGGATCCTTTATTTGTACATGCGGAAAAAAATATAATTACAAATCCTCGTTAGTTCGTCACAAAAAATTAGAATGTGGAAAAGAACCACAATTTCAGTGTCCACATTGTACACATCAAACGAAACATAAAAGTAGTCTTCTTCTTCATCTCAATGCCATACATAAATTCAATTAATTACCTTCTAATATATAATTTTTTTTCTTTATCAAGAAAAAAAAAATTCTTGCTTATTATATATTTACATATATATATATATAATTCCAAAATATTAAATTAATATATTTATATATTCATACAAGTTTTTTTAAAACATAATGAAAAAAAGTATATTTTTTTACATAAATAATTAAAAAACATACTTTTATTTTAATTAAAATAAAACTAAATGGTTACATAGATTCAAAAATTGAATTATGTATTTCATATTGATACTTGTAGCAATTTTTTTTTTAATATAAATTAGGAATTGTTTGGAAAATTATATCTCAATTTTTTAAATCTTCTTAAACAACAATAATAATTTGAATATTATTTCATTTTTTATGTAGATTTTTTTTTAAATATCACTGTGTTGTTTTTCCAGAGCTATGGAGCCCTGTCAAAATTGTCTTGCACTTCAACATGGCTCTACAGCACTGGTTTTTTCAGTTATTTATTATTTTTCAGTGGATTATAAAAAAATAATATACGGTATTTGTTGCATGAATCGAAAGTTATTTATTGTTGTATTTCAAAAACCAATATTGGAAATAGAACATTAGGATAAAATTTTATTAAAAAATTTTAATAAATCCAAAGCACAAAAAATTGCATAAAATTCATTGTCTAATAAAAATAATATATAAAAAAAAAAAACGAAAATAATTTCATAAAAAAGACAATAAGTAAGATTTTTGCTAATAATTTTTTATTCTAATTTATTTATAAATCCAATAATGGGGCTGAATATTTAAATTTAATTTAATGGATTTCTTTTGGGCATATTTTCTAAGAAATATTTTTCATGGGTTCTTTTATATTCATCTATAAGAAATATATCTTAATAAAATCATTTTTTGTATTCTTTGAAATTTTTTCGTTCCTTTTTTTCTCAAAACAAATCAAGTAATATTTAAGAATTAAACACTTAAAAGTTTTCAAAAAATCCAAATTTTCTCGCTATTTTATGTCTTTTATTTTTCCTCATAAAGATATAATAATTAAAATTAATTTAATAATATTGAGGAATATGAAAAACTTTAATAAAAAAATTTGTGTGTTAAGTTATATTCTTAAATTACACTCCTTTTTATTTTTCAATTTTTTTTTCTAAAACGTTTCACTTTAAAATCAAATAAATTTTTATTCAAAAATATATTATATAAATTTTTAGGGATTTTCAATTTGACATTATTAAAAGTGGTGTTTATTGATTTTTTGTTTTTGTTTATACCAATACTCTAAACTGAAGAAAAAGCATTTTTTTTCTTTTCTGATAATATGTCAGTATCAAATTTTATTGGAATTCATCTAACCCGAGGAAATAAAAAAAAATTCAGAAATTATCCAAATTTTTAACATAATGCCGTCCTTAAACGAATTTGATTAATTCATGGCGAACACAGCCCAGGGTTATTGCCATATTGTGTTCATACTTCTAGTTAGTAGTAAAAAAATATTATTTGTGTTTGTAATTGTATATATTTATTTATAGAGTTATTTTGAGTGTTTTCATATGTCTATGTGCCTGTCTACTAATTATTGTATATGAATGACTAAAAGAGGAATTATTAAATATTTAAAAATACCCATAGATAAATATTCTCTAAACCAGGTATATATATATATATATAAGAATGTTCAAATTTTCTAGTCTATTCTGTGTTATTAAATTGAAAAGAAAATATAATATTTTCTAAATGATTCATAGCATTCATGGGAAAATAATAAAACCATAATTATAAGGTGTGCTTATACTTTTTTAATTTTAATCTATTAAATTATCATTCAATCGATTTTAATATATATATATATATTAAATGAATTTTTTTAACTAGTCTACAAGTAATTGATGTAATGGGTGTTTTTTCTAATAATTTTTTTATAATACCAAATTATATAAATAATGATATTCCAAAGTTAAAAAAAAAATGTTTAAAATTATTATATAATAAATAGAATCTTTGTATTTCTTCCTTTCCCTTCTTTTATTTCAATTTTAAATATTATTTTAATTTGTATTCAATTACTTTGATAAAATAAATATAAATTATAACAATTATAGATTATATAATAAATTTTTAATCTTAAAATGTTTTTAAAATTAATATTTTTAATAATGACATTTTTATTTAAGTTTCTGAAAAAATAATTTTTAATTTTTTCTATATAATAAATAAAACCAAGGACTAAAAGAAATATTAAAAACTTAAACATAAAAATCAATGATTATATAATATTTTCTTCTAAATGAGTCAATAGAATGTGAAGTGAATAGAAGATTAAAAATTAAAGATAAAATTTTCTTTAAAGAAAAATGAAATTATTAAACTGTTTCAATTTTCTTATCTAATATTCAATTAAATAATTTATAATCTGTAAATAATTTACAATGTCACGATTAAAATATTCAAATTTAGGAAATAATAAAAACCGTTCTTTCGGACATGTGATATTATGTATATTGATCGATGTTAAACTTCAATTTATACAATATTTAATATATTAAGAAACTAAATCAAAATTTCTTAAATACAGTATTCAATAAAATAAAAACCCTAAATGTATGAAAATTAATTTCATTAATTCTGAAATTAAGATTTGGACAAATCAAAACAAGAAATATTTTTTCTAAAATTTATAAACTCATATTGTTTACATTCCATTATTACATATAATTTTAGTAAATACAAGTATTTTAAAAATAACAATTAAAAGAAGAAATTTTAAAAAATCAATAAATATCTCTATTAGTTAAAATGTTAATAAAAACATCCCACGAATGAATAATAAATAAATATTTGTAACATTGTACTACTTTCAAAGATTAAATTTTTTTTTGTTTTTATATGTATTATAAGTTTTTGAATTTTTTGACCCCCTACCACTTTTTCCATTTGTATATATAATATAATACTTAACATTTGTAATTTTAAATTAATTTTATCATGATTAGGAAATATTCTTTAGCAAAATGAACAAAATTTAACAATTAATCTAGCGTGTTTTTAAAAACTGTTAAAAATAAATGATTATGGGATATTGATATTGATATTGTGATTGGTCCAATTTAAACTCTATAAATCACTTTAAACTCCTCTGGCTTGATTCTTTTGTTCTCTGTGATTGTTTCATACTTTTTGGTGACTTTAATGCGTGTTTTGTGGTGATGGTATGTGGTCAAGGTTTCTTCAAAACCAGTACTGATTAGCTCTGTTGTTTGCCTGTTTTTAACTAACCCAGGCGGCGCTGGAGTGTCTGCAGCAATCAATACGTTGCCTTCTTCATTCCTGGGCACACCCTTCATCAACTGCCCCAATTGTCATCGCCAATATCTCCGTCGCTCAACTCTTTTACGACATCTCCGATATGAATGTGGTGAATTAAGACAATTTCGTTGCTACTTTTGTGGTCGAGAATTTAAAAGAAAAGATCATGTGATTCAGCATCTTCGTGGGAAACACGGTTTTGATGTCCATATAGCTCAAATATTAGCCATGTCACCCCCATGGCCTAATAATGTCACTTGAGAAACATATTATAAAACTACATAGTTATATAAAGCTTGTCTAAAAATAATTCATATCAAGGTTTAAAAGAAAATTATTTGGGTAATCCATATTTTTTCAAAGATTCAAAGAAATTGTTTAAACAATCTTTATACAACTTTGTAGAGAATCCTAATAAATATTTTATTATTATTTTTTTATAGTAAATCATTTAGAACAAACTATAAATAGATAGTATATAAAACGATCTTAGATTTTAGATTCAATTTTTAATAAGAATGTATATTCACATTAAAAGTGCCTTCTTATAAGAAAATTAAAATTTAAAATTTTTCCCATATATCGATACAAGGATAAATAAGATAAAAGAATAGCATACAATTTCTGATACTACTTAAACCCCAAAACAGAATCTATTCTCATGCTTGATTAATTTACCCATACCTTTATGCAAAATACTTATTATAAATATATTTGGTGGTAAACTTGTAATAAATCTTCCAAAATTAAAAAGAAATGAATTTACAAGTTTTAACATACCAGTGTCCTAAAATAAATTTATAATATTATACTTTAATTTATGAATGAATGAAAATTCAACTTGGATTTCAGATTTTAAAGAAAATGAAATTATTTTTAATATTTTCTCTCTCTCTCTCTCTCTGTGTGTGTGTGTGTGTGTGTGTGTGTGTGTGTGTGTGTGTGAGTGAGCGTGGTCAGATTAAAGATAAAGAGGTGGTGATAAATCGAAGTTGAATAAATAATAATTACACTCACTTAGGGGATTAATATATAAACTAGAGCTCCACCGTTACAATATTATATTTAAAATCAATGACGTACAGACAAAAATTTTATGGGGAAATCTTTTTTTATTTTTAAAACTTACGACTATCATTCGGAGTGTGATAAGTCCCCTTCCCCCTTTTGCTCTCATCTCGATACATTTTTATTTAAAGTAGTCATCGATAGAATTTTAGTTTAAAATTAAAATTGTACAACAATGATGATATCGTGTTTATTTTTACCAGGTTTATTTATATTCCTCAAGACCAAATAATTACCAAATTTATTACTTTTGTGTCGTTTGGGGATTTGCCTAAACCCCTATATTTTAAAATTACCAATTAATATATGTTTTTTTTGGTGATTTTTTAATTGTCTCTTTTATTTTGTTTTGTTTTTTGTTTTTATCAGCTGACACATATACTACTTCCTTGGATAAAAATTCAACAGAATATTTTCTTTAAAAATTGATTTATAAATTTAAATATAGTATATGTGATAAAAATGATCAAGATGTATTGAAATTAATTCATTTTTAAACGCTAAAAATAATTATTTTAAAAATATATTTTACATATAAAAAACAAAACAAATATTAAATATAAATGTTTATAGCATTAATCAATATAAATCTATATATATATAATTTCTTTTACGTGTTTGAATTATTATAATGACTAAAAGTCATAAAAAAAAATAATTGTGATATTCACTAAATTAATTCATATTTGGGTTTTTTAAAAGTGAAATATTAACTTATGCGAATTTAAATAAATAAATATATATTTATAATTTTATTTAAATAAAATAAATAAATTATACTTCTCTTTCACTTTTATTACTTACAAATTTAAAAAAAAATATTATTGTTAGGAATTATAAATTAATTATTATAACGTTATTGGTATATTTAAATAATCTATTTTATTATTATTTTATATAACACTTTCGAGATTTATTATATTATATTTTTCCTCTATTCATTATTTAAAAATTATATATATATATATATATATTAATGTTTGTGTTCTTAATTATTAATAGATTGTTTTTATTCTATATAATCCAACCAATTTAGATAAAGATTTATAAAAAAATGTAATTTCTTTTTATATAAATTGATAATAGAGAAGATAATTTTTTTTTTTAAATGAATTAATTATTATGCTCTAATTTTATAAATTTAAAGGAGTCATTTTTATATAAAATTTATTTAATCTATTTTGGGAATTTAGGTTAAAGGTATAAATTGGTATGGAAATATTTATACTTTATATTATGTATAATTGTTATTAGCACAAATAATACCCAAAAATGTTTCGTTTTCATCTTTTATCCTTTCTTTTTGAAAATTGTCTATTTTTGTTATTAATATTATTATTAAATAAATGATCTGATGATAAATCTTATATGATTTGTAAATAATATATTCTTTGAAAATCTAATTTATATATAATTGTTTTTAGAAAATATATTTAGAATAAATATATATAATAAAGAGAGATAGTAAATTATTTAATTTTTCTTTAAAAGAGAAAAATGATTATTATAAATTAAATTATCTACTCGCCTGAATCTAAATATGATTCAATTTTGTAGATTTAAAAAAAATAAAAATACTATCAATTAAGATTTGTGGGAATTTGAATTTAATTTAAAATTTAAGCTAAATTATAATAAAATCGATTTTCTCATTGATTCTAATGTTTCTATATACTAATGGCTTGGCATATTTCTATGGTGTCGTTCCATAAAGAGGAGATATCGAACCTCGCATAGTTCAATAAATTAATTATTAATACAATTAAAATACAAAGACTGGTTGAAAAATGGGCTTAGATCGCGTTGGCCAATAATTTAAAAGTAAATAAATCCCTAAATATTCATTTTTTTAGAAAAAAATCATGTCACCTTTGTAAATATTTGAATATCTAACTAATTTTTTAGATATATTTATAAAAATTCAAAGAATCTCAAAAAATTAAAAAAAATAAATAAATTATTATGCATTTTCTCATTATCTAATAAAATTTATCTCTTTTTATAAATATTTTCATTATATTAAATAAATAAATATATACATTTATAATAATAGCAAACTACTTATGTACTTCTTATATCAATGTTATATCTCTTCAGATCAATATAAGAAACGTATATATATATATATATATATTTATCTTGAATCTTTATTATCATTATAAACTATTTTTAGAAATTATTGTTATGTTCTGGTTTATTGTTAATAAAAAAAAAAAAAAAATAAATATTTTCTATAAATGTTTTAGTTTTTTTATGATTCCTATCCGTAGATATTCAATTCGTTCATTCAATTGTTTGTTTAGGTGGTCCTTCTTTGGTGCTTTTTTATAATTGCTTCCACTAATATTTTATGCTTGGGGGGTTCTTCTTTGTTACAGAGGCCGCATCCTCTAAGCCTCATGTACCAAAAACAGGTGATGGTCGTCTGGTTTGTCCGAAACGTTGTGGTCGTACGTATAGTCATCGCCGTTCCCTGTTACGGCATTTGTCTCATGAATGTGGCATCGCACCAAAATTTCGATGCCCCTTTTGTCCGCATGGGAGTAAAAGAAAACATAATTTGGAAGTTCATATTTTACGGGGTCATAGCCAAGAATTGGGGCAGTTTGTCGAATTAGCTGCTGATGATTAAAAAAGAAAACACCTTTTCCTTGTCTTCCTTATTAATTTTCTAAACAATAAAAATTTGAGACACATTTAAAAAAAATAAATAATAATATGGATTTTAATTAATTTATTTTTTGTTCTATTCTAAATTATATTAAATATATAATCAAGGAATTTCAAAATGACTCCAAGATCTTATTTTGATTCGAAATTACATAATTTCCCTTATAAATTTTAATTCATTAATGTAAGCTATTAAAGGAAACTACACTTAAGATTTTTGCTTAAATAGTATAAATTAATTAATATATAAAATAAATTATATCAAATCGATACATTAAATACCGAAGACCCATAAAAATTACAGATTTATTCTTCTTCAATTATTTTCATTTTTTTTTTATATTCTAATATTTTATCCTATTTACTTATTTACTTTTATTGTTCAATTATATTTAGGATAGGGGTTATTAATTAAACATGACTCAAAATTCAGACCTTTTTGGAATATATTGTCATGATATGAATCTTTAAATTCCTCTGAACTCCGTCCTCTCTTCAACATCCGAAAATGAGAGTCCCTGATTTTCGAAGTGTGAGTGAGAGCCGAACTGTCCATTTGTGTTTCCCTTGCCCTATTGTCATCTTTTATTTTGTGACAGGTTATCATAAATCGATTCTTAGATTATCTAATCTATCAATAATAATAATTCTATGAAATAAATAAAATTTAAGTTTTTTTAACTCGTGTCTCTAAATTTTTATTGTTTTTTTTTTTGTTTTTTATGTGATTTTCAACTTATAATAACATTCCAATGCTTAAATGAAATGCTCAACAATTACGAATGTTAATGTTATATATATATATAATTTTTATTTTGAGATTGTAAAAATAATTCAAGCACCGGTTGCTTAAAAACAATTATACATATTTAATAAGTTTGTATATATCTATATGTAAAAATAATATTTATTTCCCAGAGAAAAAAAAAAAAAAAAATAAAATCTAAAATTTGTTATTTTATGTGATAATAGTAAAACAATGCTAGTCTTTTTGGCTGAAAATACTTTATTGTATATATTTATGTAGATCTCATATTAATCATTCGTTTCATTATCACTAATCATACATTATATACATATAACATAGAAAACTCAAATAAAAGACTGTTAGTCTTAGTCATAAAAATTATTAAAGAGTTAAATAGATCTTCCTTTCAAAGGAATAAATATTCAATTCCGAAATTTATAAAATTGATCTCTTTTTAAAATGCTTTATTTATTTAAGCTCAATGCGATTGATATTATATTTCATGATGTTTGGTCATGAGTTGTTTTTTTTTTATATTTTTTGAAATTTTATTTATTTCTAAGGGCTATATATTATACATATAGTCGTGTTTATAAAAGTTCATTTATAAATATGTATAATATATGTGATAATATAAAAAAAGATTTTTTTTAAAATTTTATAAAGTGATTGTGTGATTGCCATATTATATTTATTTTTACATATTATATTAGAGGAGAATTTAAATTTATTTTTTAATTTTTATTTATTTATTTAAAATATTATTAATTTAAACAAATAAGAAAAAATTAAAAAATACATGATTAAATGGATTTTACTGAATTTATTGGAATTTTGAGAGAATAAATAAAATAATTGTCCAAGAATCATGTATTATATCAATTATTTATTTATTTATTTAAAAATATTCTCATTAATATAAATATATTAATGCAGAAAAATATTGACAACGAGCATAATTATTTTTAATTTTTAAAATTTTTATAATTAATTGAATAAACCAAATAGTGAGCTTTTAATTGTTGCCAAAAATCACTCATTTTAATATACATACATACATACATACATATATTACAAATATTACAAATATTACTCTTCTCCATTAAATTAAAAAAAAAAAAAAAAAAAAATTAAAATTTCATTATTTTTATATGTTCGGTGTTATTGTAAGTGGTATTTTAAATTATTATTATTTGTTTTATTTATATAATTGATATATTATTTAGTCTTTATAGATATACATATGTATATTTCATAAATTTATTTGTTTAATAATTTTACTATGCATTTCTATGTCATAAGTACAAACTAATTAATTTAAACGCTAATTGATTTATCTATTCGAATTGTTAAAATATTATTAATTAAAAATGCCTATTTGTTTGGAAGATATATCACCAAAATAACATTTATTTATTTTATTTAAATTTTTTTTTAAAATAAAACTAATAAATAAACGAATTTACATTTGATATCTTCTTGTAACGAATTATATATATATATTATTGATGTTTATTTAAACTTACTCGTATATCGGAAAATATATAAAATATATTGCGTAATTATAATAAGGCGACGATTCTAAGTAAAATTTGAAATGAATACATATCCATTTAAAAAATATATACATATTTAATACTATTATTTTTTTAAATTTTTGATAATTTAACTTCTTAAATTTTAAATATTAATTAAATATATAAATAATTTATTCATCTATTTTACAATTCATATTTAATAGTATGATCATTCTTTTATATTAAGAAAAATTCATTATAATTAAAATAAATTATCATTCTCATTTCTCGAATTTTTATTTAAATATATAAATGTTATTTATTAAATTAATATAAATATGTAAAGTCTAGTCAAGTTTTTTATTTATTAATGATTAACGTTGGTTTTTTTAAAACATTTTAAATTCTTAAATACTTAAAATTTTAATTATATATTTATGAAGTATTACATATTTTTCTGGTAATTTATTTTGATATTTGTAATTATATATAAAATTTCAATTTTACACATGGCGTAGATTTATTTATTGTGTAAAATTTTTCAAATATTTTGATATTTTGAGAACTTTTGATAAATATAAAAGATATTATCGAATTATAATTTAAATTACATAATAAACAATACACTATACTATATTCCATATTGTTTTGAAGTTATAAATTACAAATTAAATTATTTGTACAAAATATACAATCAAGCATTTAAATATATATGTGCCGATTATCTATGTATCATTTGATAAATTAAAAATAATCAAAAAACAGGGTTATTTTTGAAATAAATAATTTAACATGTATTAGGAAAAATATTTATAAATATACATTATTTATCTCAATTTTAATTTATTAACCATTATATCAGCGGTCGGGGAACCGGTGTAAATTACCCCAAATGGGGTAAAAATGAAATTTTTGGGGGTAAAAAGTATATATTTTTAATTTGCTATTTTATAAACCTGTTATATTTTTACAAATTAAATTTTTAGTAAAAGTTCTCCAACCTCTGCATTATATAAATGAATAAACAAAGATTTTTTTTCAAAATATTATAAAGTAATCATTTCATTCAAAAGTACTCAAGTGAAATTGTTTTGAACTACAGAACATGTCAAAGGTTCAAACCTTATGAAAGCTACGAAAAATTATTTAATAAAATGTAAATAAATGTTTTAATTCATTCTATATATACCGAAGCCTCGAGTTGTCTCGTTAATTGGAACAAAAAAATAAAACGCAGATATTCAAAACGATGCAAATCAAAACATATTTCCATTTATCTGCATATACGTGTATTCCTTTAATAATTGGTTCTAAAATCAATTTTCTTGAAAATAATAACATTTTTATTCATAAATATTCTGTTAATTCATTTTTAACTTATTGATAAAAACATAAATTTATATAAACCTACACAAACAAAATTTCCATCAGCGCAAGTCGAAATTTTAAAATTTTCTAACGCAAATTGTAAAACGAGGCTTGGGTGTATTTAAAAAATTGGTATTATTTTTCAATAAAAGTCTTCCTTTGAATCGTATCAAATTTAAAACTTAAGTAATTTTATTTGAAAACGTAAGTATGTAAAAAAAATAATTCACATTATTATTTTTTTATGGTGAATAATCTTTTCATCCCAAAATTATATCAATTTTATACATATGTTTGAATATATATATATACTTGCGTCCATAAGAAAAAAATCGTGTCTCTCTTCATAAGTATTTTATAATAATCCCCTTCTCCTTCTTTCAAGTTTTTGTCTTAATGAATTGAAAAAAAAAAATTGTCTATGGTATCGTTTGTTTTGTTTTTCAATTTGTGAAGAAATAAAATGTATTTTTTAATTATATTGAAAAAACAAATAATTATAATAAATAAATGTTATCAATTTATTAGTTAAAAACTTAAACAAATGTATTCAAATTGTCTATATTTTTATTGAATCTCTTCTCTATCATTTGTTTTGTTTTAACATTTCAATTCAAAAATAATTATTTTGTTTTTTTAAGTAACTCTTTGGTTTGTCAATTGTTTTTATTTTAATTATTTTATTCACTTTTTGTTTTATCTAATAACATTTTTAGTTATTAATAAAGATTTCATTTTTAATTAGGAATAATTTATAAATTAAATGTTTGAACACTTATAATGAAAAAAAAATTTCGATTTCTAAAATATTTTAATAATTTGATTCGTTTGAAAACAAAATAATTTTCTTATAAGAAGGAAATTATAAACACGCTCTAATCGCTCAAAAAAACATATCATTATTTCTAATTTTAAATTGATTTTGGCTCTTGTGATTTACTTACTTCTTCAAAACTTTTTTATAATATAAGTCATCCACGGACCAGGTTTAGACGGGAAGAAGGGTTTAATTTAAATTATAAATATAAATACCGGTTTCATAGTTTTCACAGTAAAATTTCATAAAATAATTATTTGAATATTAATTTTAATATTATTTAATTTCGTTATAAATTAATAAATGTAATATATACGTGTACTGTAAATCGAAAATCTCTGGAGCAGGAGATGTCTCTACTAGAGCCGTAAAACCCTTCCCTCTCCTACATAATTATCCTTATTGTAAATTATTTATTTATATGTATCTTTCTTTGTTTATTTTGTTTTAAAGTTTATTGTTTTCATGTTTATTTATAAGCTAACATATGTTTTAATTATATTATAATCTTAATTCCAAGCATTGACCAAATCCAATTTTTACGCCTGTGAAATTAGTAAAATACGTATAGTTGTTATTAGAGCGATTTCTTTAAAATTAATTTATAGATTCTAACTACTAATAATTTATTGTTTTTTATTATAATTGAACTTTTTAAATGATTTTAAATTACTTATAATCTTAATTTATATACTTCAACCTTTTTTTTTTTTTTTTTTTTTTTTTTATTAATGGAATCCTTTGGAATATATGTAAGTATTTTTTAACAGAACAGTTGATCAATTATAACTATTCCTGAGATTTTCGATTTGTTCATTCCATAAGGGATATCAATTGTTGTTAAATTAAAACTATGTCTGTCATATCTGACTGATTGCAGCTCTGATTTGGACCACAACCACAACCACAACCGACTTGATATGGCAACCCAGATCTCGAAGACCCCGTGTGCCACCACCAACTGCCTACTATCAATGCCCTCGTGGTTGTGGACATGCTTACAATCATCGACAAAATTTACGAAGACATTTACGTCATGAGTGTGGAGTTGAACCTCGATTTTCTTGCCAACAGTGCCCATATCGCACACCACAAAAATGTAATCTAATTCGACATTTGAAACGTCATGGACATTTCGCCAAATCAATCCTTTAATGAATACAATAAGGTTATTGTAATTTGTAAATTTATCTAGTTCCTGATCAAACGAACGTTCCATTATACTTTCCTTAAAAAAATAAATCATATTTTTGGGACAATTCCGATTTGTTATTAATTAAATAGATTATTTATTTATCAAATAAAATATTTACTTTGATCTACCTTTAGGATTATAATAATATTAACTTTGACAATTTAAGTTATATGATTATAATTAATAATAAGAATATGCAGAAAATAGCAAAATTGATTATCTAAATTTTAAAATGAAATGTTTTTCTTTTATATTTTTTTTATTTAATATTAATTGATGTACTAGTCATTATATTTTTTTAATATTCTTTTTGTGTTTTCATAAAACATAATATTTTAAAATAGAGACCAAAACTATTTAATTTCATATTAAATATGTAATATGGATACAGTCTTAAAAAATATTATAATGAAAACTTTGTAGAGAGTAGAAAAATTTTAATAGTTTATTTTGTAATCATAAACTTCAAAATTCGACCAAAATAAATATGTAATCAAACTGAAATAATTACTTCTTAATTTCATCATCAATTCTAAGTTTTACATTTGACCTAACTTTTTAAAAAATAATTGATCAAATTAACATAGCAAGAGAAAACAAAATACATTTTCCTTAAACAATTTAATGCATTATTAATAAATCTATTAAAAGCAATATTTACTAGTCAAAAGTGATTTCAAAATACTATTCGTTGTTTTATTATTAAATTTAAAAATTTAAGAAAAATTAATTTTGTAATTTTATGAGTTTTTATATATTAATATGAAAATATTTTATTATTGAATTCATCTAAATTATTAATTTAAGTACTTTTATAACAGAATAATTGTTATGTATTTTTTTTTTTGTTTTACGAAAAAATATATTAATTTTATACCGAATTCCTAGTTTTCGCTTATTTATTTATTTATTTTTCATGTCATGTCCTAAAAAATTAAAAAAAAAAATGTTAAAATTATTAATTATTATTGTTATTATTGTTATTTTTTATTATTTTTTTTTTTTTTTGAACAGAAGTTGAAAACCTTCAAAGGGTACCACATGGGTCAGGGCTCAGAAACTTCAATGCAAAGATGAATCCCCTGGTTATGTGGGTTTTTCCGCACTAAAAATTGTTATTATTTGTATTATTATTAATATTATCATTTGAACGAATTCGTTAGATTCAAATTCACTTTCACAGGATTTATTTTGTAAGAGCACATACATTGATAAATCAACCCTACACACACATAATTGTTAAGCACCTGATTGTTATGTGTATTACCGTTGATTATGCTTGCTTTGTTTTTTTTTAATCTCTTACTCGTCCTTTTGCTCTCTTTTGTATATGAACGTTAGCTGAGATGGGCTCTGATTGTGTCCATTTGAAGATGTGTCGTATGTGGTGCTTGTTGCAGTTGTCTGGCCAAAAAAATCACCACCAAAATTTGGAGATACGGATCTCTTCGACTGTCCACTTGGATGCGGACGATCTTATGCCCACCGGAAGAGCATGATGCGCCATGCTATCTCGGAATGTGGACAACAACCACGTTTCCTTTGCCATCATTGTCCATATCGTACCAGACAGAAATCCAATCTGAAACGGCATACTACTCGATTTCATTTGTTAAAGAATCCTCAACAACAAGGAATTGAATCCAAAATCTGATTTGACTCTCTTAATTGATTCTTGACACTATATATAATATATTTCAGTTTGTGACACATATCATAGATTTATGAAATAGAATATTCATCGTATAACACGTATATTCAACACATCTTACCCTTAATTTATATTCAGGGACGGTGGTATGCATTAAGTATGTAAATTACGCGACTGGATAAACGATAAAAGAATTTTTGTTTGCAAGAAAAATGATATATTGATATATGTTGTAATTGCAATAGATTATTGCCTAAATCTTGACCTGTCTATTTTTAAATTAATACAATAGTAAATGAATAAATAAATGTTCACTGATCTAATTCTCTGCAATTTTGTTAGAAAATACATACATAAATGTAGCCTACTAGTACATAATTCTTCAATTAAATATACTAAGAAATTAATTATTTGTGCATATAATATTTTGTATTAGATAATATTTTATACTCACTAAATGTTTTAGATTTCTATTATCTAATAATTGATTGATTATTTTAATATTTTATTTAAAAAAATATAAATATTCATATTTAAATTAATTTAATTTATTCATTTATAGTCGCTATTTTTTCTATATAAAATTTAATTAATTAATTAATTAAAAAGAAAAAAACAAAATTATCATGCTAAATAGTTTTTCTATTGATTTTTTAAGAGGATGTCTATTGACACAATAATATTGTCATTTATAGTGAACAGCATTATTTATTAAAACACCTGATTATATTAATGTAAAATATAGATAAATAGATGTGCATCTCTAAATATTTTAAATTTAAAAATTTAATTTAATTGAAGTATGATGCTGTTTATTTTTTTTTTTTTTTATTTTGATCATTAAGTTTTCTAAAATATCAGATATATTAATCCCTATGAGATAAATAAATAAACGATTTATTATATTTATTAAATTTATTTACGAATTGGATTCTAGCAAAAGTCAAGATGTAGAAAAAAATTAATTTATAAACTAAAAAAAGGGTAAAAACTCTTGGTTATATGTATATTATATTTAATAAATAATTATATATTAAAAAAGTTATTAAGTTTGAAAATTTCATATAAAGGTTTCTCACACGATTTAAATAACTTAAATTACCAATTCAATAAATAAATTTCAAAAAATTTCATTTTTTTAATGTTAATCATATTTTCTTAAAATGATATATAAATATATATATATAAGTAGTTTACTAAAGAAAAGATACATATCTATAATTTAATTACTAATTTAAATATGATCTCATAAAAAATAAATATTTATTTATTTTTTACGAAAACCAAAAAAAAAACAAAAAAAAAAGTTTTTTTTATAAAAAAAAAAAGTTAATATTCTTTTATTAAAAAATAAAATAAAATTATTATTGATAATAAAGAAAATACTTTAAAAGTTAGAAATTATACATAAAAATTATATAAATAAATTTATAAAAGTAATTATACATTAAAAATAAAAAGTCTATTGTAGTTAATCGAAAAGTTTTTAATGGTAGATATATATTTTGTAATGGGGAGAGAAATTCAATGACTTTATTATCAATTTAATAATATACTTATATTTTATATTAAGTTTTAATGGCTAGACTATTGGAACTACAATATCTGTTGTATCATTTGATTACTGTTATAAAATTATATAAAGTTTGTTATTAATTAATTAATTAGATTTAAAATTAATACTGCCTTATTATTAATATTGTTAATTATTTTAATATATTCTCAAGATCAAAAATTAAATAACGAATTATTGAGTTAGTTTCAAATTTACATATTATTTTTAAATTATTGCCTTTGTTCAAGATTAGAGTAATCTTGAATGTAAAAATTATTTATGAATGCCAAGTGTAATTGCACAGAAATCGAAATTTTTTAAAAAAATAAGTAAATTAAAAAAACTTAAAAACTTAATTATCACATATCCAAATAAGTATTAGATACATACATAATATTGAGATAATTTTTACTTGAGTGAGAGAGAGAGAGAAAATGAATATTAATATATATATATATATATATATCGAACTTGGGAGATAGGTGATGATATAAGTTCATAAAAATATATTAATATTCTTGAAAATATGTATTTTATACATTTCAATATATATAGCAGGGTATATATAGATTTTAAATCATCTCAAAAGCCCTTCTCCTCTTAATACCTTTTTCCTATAAAGAACCGATGACGATAATTAACTTTTTATCACAATTTATCACAAGTTACTCATATTTTGAAAATTTTCTCTCTTATTAGTATTTATTTAATTCTTACTACATATCTAGTGAGTTTGATTATACTATATATATGTATTATAAAAAAAAAATAAATAAGAAAAATAAATGAAAATGACCATATTTCTGTCAATGTGAATCACTATTAATTAAAATAAAAAAAATAATATAATATATTTTGCTCATTTATTTAATAAGACTGTGATTTATTTGTAATATATATATATATATATACATAGGATTGTTTGTTTCAACAGTTTTTCAACTGTTCTCTAAACTTCATAGAATATGCACACTATATGCAAATTAATCATAATGTTGAAATAAACAAAATTCATTTAATTATTTATTTATTGTATATTCACTAATATTTCTATATATTTAAAATTATGAACCAAATATATTGTAGAAAGAGATCTGTTTGTTGTTTATTTTTTTATGAACCTTTAAAAAAACAAATAAACATTTTGTTTGCATAAAAATGTTTTATTTATTTATTAAAATAATACTAGTTTTTTTTTTTATTAATTAATGATTTATCAAATTCTTGCATTGTGATGATGTTTTTTCGTGTAGCAATTTATTTAATTTTAATTATTTTTTTTTTTTTTTTTTTTTTTGCGAATGGATTGTTGTTATTTGTTGTGCTAGAAGTTGTTTCCTAAATAAATAAACAAATAATATATATATATATATAAATATATATTATTTTTTATTATTAATATTATTCAAATATGAAACAATATATATATATATATATATATATAAATTGAATCAACCAAAAAAATAAAAAAAAAAATAAAACTAAAAATAAAAAAAAAAAAAAACAAAAAGGATTTTTTTTCTTTTCTGATTATCTCTGATACTGATTCAATGTTTTTCAGCGGAGCTTTTCCAATCGGATATCATCGAAGGCACAGATTCCGAAGGCAATGACGAAGATATTTTAGCGACCGAAATCGAACTTGATGAGGAGTCCTCTGGTGGTGTACTATCATCATCGAATCCAGAAAGTGATGTCACATTTAATAATAATACATCGCGGAATAATTCAGAGCCGTTGCTTTACCAATGTCCAAATTGCCTTCGTTTGATGACCAGTTACCTGGAATATGTCGGTCATCTTCGTGGTAATTGTGACACGACCACTTCTCAAATAACTGACCAGTCACGACCCTACAAATGCAGAAGGTGCCCGCGTTCCTACCAAAATAAAGGTTCATTGGCACGACATTTGCGTCATGAATGTGGTATCCAACGCAATCGTTACCAATGTAAAACATGCAATAAAGTTTACCAAAACAAAGGAACATTAGCCCGTCATCATAAATACGAATGCGGCCGTGAACCGCAATTTTTTTGTCCGTATTGCCCGATGCGAAGTAAAAGAAAATGCAATATCTCTGTACATATTCAAAATAAACATCAACAAGAAAACAAAGCATAATTCCTTAATATAATCATTATTATTATTATTATTATTATTATCATCATTAATAATATATTAAAAAACAAAAGAAAAATCAAATTGTGATATTTTTACTCAAATTCTGATATCAAAAATAATAGTTATATCGTTATATATCTATAAAAATTGATTTTTTCTAGTCCATCTTTAAATGATGCATATAAACTCTTTATGAATAAATAGTTTAATGAAACTTATTTAAATACATAAATACACACACCTCCATTGGCACTTGTTGAATTGAAACACCTAATTGTTTTTTTGTTTTGTTTTTTAATTGTTCTATTATTCTTTTATTTATATTTTTAAGAAAAATGTCTTTGACCAAAACGAAGTGCCAAACTACACCTATATATTGCCAAATCTAGTCTTTGAAAAATAAATGAAACAAATTAACTAATATGAAAACCAAAGGAGACCAAAATATTATAATTCCTAATCAAATAATTATTTTATAATTTGGTATTTCAATCTAAACTAGTTTTTTTTTTTTTTCTAAAATATATATTATCAAAAAATAACTATAATAAAAAATTGTAGGTTTATTAAAATAAATATACGTATTAAATAAATTAAAAGAGAAGCAAATTAAATTTATGCAATAAAATTAATTTTATTAATATATATATCTATTAAATATATACTATATAATTTTATTATTTTGTAGATATTCCAAACAATTAAGATTTAATTATTTATTTTAGTTATTTATTTAAAAAAAAAAATGTTTTATTCAGAATAATGCAAATATTATACATCATCTTTCAAATTAATCAATCTAAAATATATTAAGGTTCTGTTTATATAAATTTATTTTATCAGTACTCGGTTTAAAAATTAATAATTCCTAGTAAATTCGCCCCCAACATATGTTCTTGAACTTCTTTCTTCCTGATCTATTGGTATCTATTTTACCAATAATTTTCTAATAATTGCCTCATTGATTAGCAAATAAATTAAGTATTCAAGTTCAATTTACATATTAACACTAATCCTTTATGTATTGGGTTAAAGATAATTAGGTTATAATGGAAACTAAAATCAATGGTCTTAGAATAAGTTACATCTTTCAGAATAGCACTTTAACCGAAAATTTTTGAGATTGATCCATTGATTGATTGAATGTGTTCAAAACCTAATATAGTAAAATTTATATATAATTATCATAACCATCAATTGCACACTTTCTACTCCGTAATTTATGCTATTGCATAAAAGAATCATTTACAATAGTTATCATAAATCTCTAGTCATATTTTTTATTTATCAAATCAAATGATATATTTATTTATTATAATCTTTTAATCAAAGAAAAAAATACTAAAGAAACAAAAATATAAAAAGTGCCAAATTTTGTTTATTTTACAAATTTTTATCAATTTATAATTTATTTCTTCTATATTAAATATATTAATATAGAAGTAATAATTTATAAATTATATTTATATATATATATATATATATATATATATATATACCTAAATAAAATGGAGAAAAGGAATATAAGTAATTCGTTCCTTATTTACTATTAACATGAACCCGCTCAATAGTAATACTAGTCTGGAATTGTGCCAAAAAAAAAAATTTTTTTTTTTTTCGTTTGTGGGGCTATTAATAATTTATAACTTTTAAATTTAAGTGCCAAAAATGAAAATTTGTATATTTTTATTTATTTTATAAATATATTTATTAATAACAATATATATTATATCTATTTATTTATATATATTTAATTTATTTGCTTGATAGTTTTCACCATATATTTATAAAAAAACAACAACAACTTATATTTAATAATATTTATATTTCATATATAATATATTTACCAATTAGACATCTTTAATTTACCCACATATATTACTATAAGAATTAATTTTTACCTCAAAAATAATTTATTAATTTAATTCTTAACATACTTATAGATAATTCCTACTTTTAATATTGCTCATGCAAATATTTTATATATAAATTTATATAAAATTTTTCTGCATTAAATTAATTAAACACAACTCAAAAAAGAATCAAATCCCAATTTAAATATGAATATATATATTTATCAAACAAAATATATGTATATATTCTAGAACAATAGGTATAATAAAATGTAGATTTCATAATTTATTTAAAAAAAAAAAAAATAATAATAATAATAATAATTTAGAAAATAAAATTCAATAGAAAATTTGTTATAAATATATTCAAACATTATTAATACATAAGTATAATTTTAAAGTTGTATATATTTAATTGGTTTATATAAATATATTTGGATCTAATTTTTATTTTTTCTCTTTTTTTATTAATAAAAAGATTTATTACAGATTCTTTTTTTATCTTAAACATACCACATAGAGGAATTCTAATATTTCTCATATCTTGGGATATTGAATAAATCAACTATTGTAAAAAAAAAAAAAAAAAAAAAAAGGAATATGTAATTTGCTCTTTTTTTAGAATGATGTGTTACTTCTTCCTTGAAGGCCGCTTAATTAAGCAAAGGAAGGAAGTCTTATTGCATATGATTCTATTCTCTTTTAAACTTATTTGAAGAAAAAGCAAATCATAATTAATTTTTTGTATATTGTATTTGGAGTGTTATTACTTAAGGGTCTGTAAAATAATTAAAAAAAATGTTTCATTCTTTTTTCATCTGCTATGATTAAACCCTTAATTAATTAATTAATTAATTTGTAACTTTTTATTTTGATTAATCTTTTAGTAATATCTATTTGGATATGTTAGATAAAAAAAGGTAGGGAATATATATAAAAATAATTAAAACAAATTAGATAAAATTTAATTGATATATTTCAAACAATTTGTAAAAAAATAACTCCAAATATAAACGCAATTTAATAAATAAAATCTCCAGAAAAAAACTCTTAAAAAAATAACAAAATTGTATACCAAAATTAATATATTTGTTCAAATGAAAATAAATAAATAAATGATATTCATGTAAAAAGAAAATCTATTTTTCTTTTTAGTATTAACAGTAAAGAAATTTTTGTTTGTTATTTTTTTCTTAATAATTATCCAATTCCATTTTTATTTATTTATTTATTTATTTATTATATATTATTTATTGACTCTCCTATCTTAATGAATCATTTTATTTTTTAAATACTTTTTGTTATTGTTTGATCTATTTTCCTTTATTTTGTTTAAAAATAAGTTACTTTTATATTAGAAATATATAATTTTATTTATTTTTTTCTAATAGTGACAATAAATAAAATTTTACAAATGCATCTTTTTATTAGTTGTGAATTTTTCTGTTTTAAATCAATAAAACAATTACAATTAAAAAGAGGCAATTTGTATTAGAAATATATTTTTATAATTTTTATCTCTATTAATTATTCTTCATAATATATATTTTTCTTTATATAATTTTAATTTTAATTTTAAATAATAAAATTAACTATAAAATTATAAGAATTTTAATCGTTATTTATTTTTTTTAAAAATAACTTTTATTTCACTCTTTCACATTTATTTTTCTTCTCGGTTTACTTTTTTTTAACACAACTTAAGGTATACAATTTAATTTTTTTCATGGTTAATTGCATAAGGAACTTATCTTCTGATATCCTGGTGGTGGTGCCCTTTTTAGGAGATGATGATGATGCTGCGGCGGCCCTCGTGGCAGCCACGGCTTCAGCCTATGCAGCCCTCGTGTCCAGTGTACGTCAAGCCTTAGTGGAAGAAGAAGTTTCTTCTTCATCACAATGATAAAATATGTACTTCATTCTGGGACATTGGAATACGATTAATTTTCTTCTCATTTCAATCGTTGCATTTAATTAATAATATATTCTTTACTAATACTTACTTTCCATTATTTATTTATTTAATTTCTGTTAATAAACTAAAATCCTATATATACCTCTTAATTTCTATTTTTTTTTTTTTAATAATAATAATACATTTACTTTATTAATTTATTAAAAATCTTTATGTATAAAACATTTTATTATTATTATTTAATTAAAGAATATTTATTTAAATTGAAAACAAATTTAATTTGATTATTTAGGAAATCAATGTAAAAAAAAAGAATTGAATTAACATTGATTTTAGTATCAGTGGTCTTAATATAATTTTTACATTATTATAATGAAGAATATTCAATTGATATACATAATATGTACTTTTTCAGAAAAAAACAAATACTATTCACATTATATCATTATTATATAACACTAAATTATAAAATTGGATCCTATTTGCTAGAAATTACAAAGCATTTAGTATAATTTTGAAATTTAAAAAAATAATAAAATATTATACTACAATATTCTTTCAATTTTTAAAAGATTGTTTTGTCGGATTAATAATTATGCTCAAAAATTATCGATCATATATTTTTTACACTTTTGAGAAAATAAATCTTATAAATATAAATTGATTATATCTTTATATTTATATATAGGTATATAGTTGTATTTATTGTAACTTATATGAGTAGATATTTTAAATGTATGATTTCACGAATGAATTGAAATTTTAGATTTTATCTCACACATGATTTTTTGAATATTATATAATTACAAAAGAATCTATAAACCTGATCAAATTAATAAAAAATTAATATTTTTTGAAACGAAGTAATAACTTAGCTAATTGTAATCTGAATAATTATTCTCAATTATACTGGTACAAAAATATATTTTTTTATATTATAAAAAAATCGCACAAATTTTATTAATAATAAAATAATTTTTTTTTCTTCTTTTCTATAAATATAATCAATTAAAATTAAAATTTTCCATTTTGTTTTATGAATAGATATGTACATATTTCTTTATCAGAATTTCTTTTATATATTAAATTTAATAATTAGCAAATATATATTTTAATTTAATAAAAATAAAACTATTTTAAAAAATCACAGAATAATTTAAACACAATTTTTTTAAAATTTGATTTATCGTATTTAGTTTGTAGATTTTTATTAAAATGATTTTTAATCTACTCGAGGCATTCCAAATAAACTCACTCACTCTATTAAAGTATATATTTTTGTGTCATTTTGAATTGAATGTATAATATGTACTATATAAATAATAGAAATGCATTAAATTTTTTTTTTAACTATTTTGTCACTAAATACCTATATCTAAATTACTAAATGTTTCTATTCGCGCGTATTATAGTAGCAATTCAATAATATAGATTCTACGCAACTAACTACTTTTATTTTATTATTTATTATATGATAAATAAATAAATATCTATTTATTTTAATAGAAATGAATACTTATATATTTATATGTAATATTATATTGTGATCAAAAAATCAGCTTAATAACATTTTTAAATTTTGAATACATGTATTTTTTTTGTTGGTTAATCTAATGTCTGGCGTCTTTTATCTCAATTTATTTCAATTTTTACAGTCTTATTAATTGATGTGCAATGTATTTGCATTAAGTTTTATTTGGAGAATGAATATTTTGTGTTGTAAATGCTGAGTAAGTTGAGGATGATTTTTAGTGATAAAATGCAAATTAGCAAATATTGAGATAAAACACTAAGAACAATCTAATAACAAAAAGCGCAAAAGGTTAATTGCAGAAAGTATCATATCATTGAACAAAGACTTGTTGTGACTGATGATTAGAACAAATTTTGCTTTGAACATATTTGATCGAACCTTTTGATTTGAAAGAATAACTGAAAAAATTTCAAATAAATTTACCTTATTTTTCATCACATTAATATTTTAATAATAAATATATATTATCTACACATAATATGTGAATAGATGTGTAATTATTGTATAATTATAAATTTAATATTTAATAATGTTGAGTTTTTTTTTTTTTTTTAGAAATTTCTCAATTTATAAAATATAGTATATTGATAATATTGCAAAGATAGATTTCTTTTTTGATTAGGAATTTTAATAGAGTAGCTATTTTCACCCATATATAAATTGATTTATAATATAAATAAATGTCTAAATACTTCTAGAAAAATATAGGATTGTTAAAACAATTCATTTTTTAGATAAAGATTAATTCTATTTGTAATGTGGAAGTAACAAACTAATGGTTAAAAAAAATGACAAATACTTACGTATAAATAAAAATTTCCAAAAGTATATATATAGATAACAAATTCATTATAATATAATGTTTATCTAATGTTTAAATATTAATATTTTTCTATTGTATTATTTAAGTTGCCATAATAATGTAATATTATATACCAATAATATTATATATGTAAATATAATTGGTTATCATAAGAAATTTTATTCTGTATTTGTTCAACGTCTTTCTACAAATAGAATAAATTAATTTCAATGTTAGTTTATATTAGTATTACTTATTTTTCACATTATATATTTATATATTCACGGACTATTTTACAAATAATACCTCAGAAATTTAAAAGGTACGTGGCTGAATGTAATCTCTATAAATTAATGTTCATAACTTTTTCCATTCCTTGCTCTTTCCTTTCTTTATTTGTCTTAGTACGGGTTTTTATTTTCTCTTGGATTTTAATTGCTTATTAACTAATTGTACCTTAAAATTTTTTCCCCTCCTGTGTGCATGTCTTTTATATCTCCCTTCAGTATAATAAATACAAGCTAAAATGCATAATCCTTTATTTATTTCTAATTAATTTTAAATTTTCAGGGTTGACACTACCAGTTGCGCTACGAGACGTCGACTTACATGAACCCACGGGCATTTACTCAACCCCTGATTTAAAATTCGATTCATCCTTTTCAGAAAATTCACTACCAAGTATCTCGAATGAATATTCCTTGATGATTGATCCATTAAACACATCAATATCAGGGGGAATTATGCCACGTTATATTTGTTTCAAATGTAATAAAGTATACAGAAATAAATGCACACTTAATCGACATATGCGATACGAATGTGGTCCTGGAAAACATTTCAAATGCCCTTTTTGCCCTTTGCGTAGCAAACGAAAAGATTATATTGATATGCATATATTAAGAAAACATGATTTAAATAGAATAGTTCAAGAAAATAAAGATTATTATTTTAAATTAGTTGATAACCAATTAAAAGAAAGTCCTACAAAAACTTAGAAACTAATATATATCTGTAAATTTTAGTCTTGAAAAATGTATATATATATATATATATATATATATATATATATTTGCATTTTTTAAAGAATAGATGTCTTTTTTTATTCAGATTATTTTATTTTATCTTCTGATTGTGTTTTAGTTATGATTGAATGTTTTAAATTATGCGCTATGTAAAAATTTATCTTGATGTGTTATTAAAATTTTGAGATTGATGATTAAAACAATGAATCAACCAACCTTCTGTGTCAGTGTTCTGCATTTATTTTTCAATTTTTTTCACTACTGTTTGCCATTTTAGACATCATTTTGCAGTTAGTAGTGTCAATTCTTAATTTTCAAAACATCTTTAATTGTATAAAAGCCAGATAAAGATGGACGGGCACGCTGGGCGACTACCCGGGCGCCAAATTTTGTTTTATCCGGGGCGCTCAAAACCCTAGAACCGGCCCTGATTGTTGATTAAATTGTATTGTATAGTGACAGAATAGAGAGAATGACCGATTTCGAAGAATACCTATAAAATGTTATAATTTTTATATTTTAATAATTTGTCTTTTTATTGTTTATTTAAAAAAATTTTTTTTTTTTAAATCTTTATTAAAAATAGATTATTCTACTGAAGGTGAATAGATAAATGAACCTAATCAAAAATTAAAAATTAACCTTCAGAGATTTTGACAAACAAGATGTGATTACTTAATTTAAATCTATTATTTGTAAAATATTACGTAAACAAAACTTAACTTTCTGTATCCTTATGTATATGTCGTAGGCAAATGGCAATTTTAGGAAAATAGCAATTGACTGGCCAAATAGCTTCAACTACTATTTCATTTTAATTTGATTAAGAAAATAGCATTTGTCTAGACCAGTGATTCTCAACCTTTATTTATTTATTTTTTTTTTACCGCGGCACACTTTTAACGGTTTAAAAATTTGGCGGCACACAAAGAAAAAGATAAGTGTAAAAGTCTACCATATTGAAAAAAGTCGGAAATGTTTAAGAGCCTCATAATCTCGCGGCACACTAAAGTGCCGCGGCACAGTGGTTGAGAATCACTGGCCTGGACAAAAGCCATTTGGCTAAATATTTTTTGGACAACTATTACAGTAACCAATTACGAAATTATTCAAAAAATTGTTTGTTCTTTATTGTATATTTATCTAACTTTAGTGCCGTTTTGAGTTCTAAATTAATGTAAATGTCAAAATATAAATCTGTTTGATATAAATAAAATAAATAAGTTATAAAAATTGAATATTAGACAGTAAGGTGATTTTACTAGTAAGTAAATATTTCATTAACATTTTCGAAGCTATTTTTCTAGTCAAATCGAAATGAAATAATTGTTGAAGCTATTTAGCCAGGCAATGGGCAAAAAAATGGCTTTTGCCTAGTCATATACGATATATCTATATATTAGAATTTTCTTCAACTCTATATTCTATTATAGTTTTAACTTTTAAGCTAAATTTTCTATGCTCATATTAGACATTATTGATTATTGTTTCTTCTTATAGCTATAATATATATTGTAGATCTATTCTTTCTTATTTTTTTAAATTAGATTTCTTATATTCTTTTATTCGCAGGGTGTAAATTATAACAGTGAAATTAATATGTATATATATATATATATATATATATACATTTGAGATAAATAAGATAAGAGATAAAATATTTTTTTTATTTCAATTTATTTCCAGAGAATGTTTTAGCAAATACTTACTATCAAAAAAATGAATAAAAATAAAATTAAAATATATTTATAATTAAATTTCATCTCATATTTATTTTTTAACTAAACGATTGTTTTGAATTATTATAATTAAAATGATACAATTTGATATTTGATCAAAATGAAAACAAAATGCCATTCCTCCTCCAAATGATGACATCATGATGAACGCAAGATTAAATTTGTGACTAACTACATCTCGAGTAAAACATCAATTATTCGATATAAAATGCAAATATTCTATTATTTAACATTAATATTAAAAATGATTTAAAAGATTTAATATCTACACATTATTTTTAAAATATATTTATTATTCTATTATACAATTTATGTGATTTAGTCCGATTTACTATTATAATAAATAATTAAAAAAATTATTGTCAGATAAAGATTCTAATGAAATGTGCTGTGAATATAATGGTAAAACTGCCTGCGTATATTTAATCTACTAAACAATATAAAAATATTGAAATATATTTAACTACATATATTGATTGGGTGTTACATAACATCCGTCTTTAGGGCCAAACAAAATTAGACAGGATACTTTAACGCTTAATCAATATTGGTTAAATTTAACTACTTATATAAAATTTAAAGAATTTTTCATTAATTTATTAAAATAGCAAACAAATATTTTATTTAATTATATTATTTTCTTGAATAATATATTATATTACTCTCCCTCCTAAAAATATAGATTTGTTTTTATTGTAAAGAAAAGTTCTTTAATTGAATAAAAAAAAAAAAAACAACAAAACAAACATTTATTAATTATAAATAATTATATCAATAAATCTAATAGATAGATTAATTAAAAAGAAAAAAAAAATTTAATGATATAATATATAAAGATACATATATTCATTAGTAAATTGTTCTATAATTCAACAACACTTGCTAAAGATTTCATCAACTTTTTTAGTTTGCAATTTAAATTTCGAATAAAACATTTAGGGTAAATCTCACAGGTTAAAATAAAATAAAATAAAATAAAAAAATAACTATGGAGTTCTTTCTCTTAGTCTATTTTTTTCGGATACAATCAACCCCAAAATGTGGACTATCTATATAAATATCTTTATTATCGTTGTTTACCTTTTTTTATAATCTTATTTAATCAGATTTGCATAAAATCAATTATAGATATTTAATTGATTTACTAGTAGCAAAAATTTGTAATTGCCCATTATTTCTAGAATTTTATAACGTGTTATCTTTTAGGTGAAGTACACGATATTAATTTCTAGGTGTTGCACACAAATGTATCGTACTAACTTTTGTTACAGCCGGACGTAATATGAACAGTTGGCAGGCTTTACATTATTTGGAAAGATTACCACCTACAAAAAAAAAAATTCGCCCTACAAAGTCATGCCGAGTATGCAAACAGGAAAATCGGCGTCGTGAAACTCGTTATTTCTGTCCTGTTTGTCCAGAAAAACCATCTGTATGTGTAGAAAATTGTTTTAAAATATATCATACATAATTTTTAATATTTTGTATAATATCATGTTTTTTCATTTTCATCTATATTTCTAATTTGTTTCTGTTTCTGTTTCTGTTTTTATTTATTTATTTATTTTTTATATTAATAAATACTTATAAACTTTATGTGTTCATCTACTTCTAAATATCATATTGTATATATGCATATTCGATCATAAGAATCTCTCTATTTCGATTTAATTTTACCTTCTTTTTATTCAATTCCTTCTAATTCATTTATTTTTCGAGTCTGTCGATTATTTATATTATTATGGAATACGCGATCTATTATCATAAAATGGAAAGAAACAAAATCACAAATAAATTGCAGAGCGATTCAAAAAATAAAAAAGTAATGATTGTCAGACAGGATCGCAGTTCAGTTCAGAGATTTTAATGAAATATTAATTGTTTGTTAATAATTGCATTGTAGTTATTTTATACTTAAAAATTTCCAAATATTCTGAATCTCTCCTTATTTTATTATAATTTTTGTATATAATTTTTTCAATTCATTAAATTTTCTAAATAAATTCAGCAAATTTATTTGTTATTTGGAGATAATTGGTTTGTAACTTTTAAAAAATACATACATTTTTTTATTTAACTATACTTTGAAATATTAACTATCATTTTATCTAAAAATCAATTGACTTATGAAACAAAAAATCTTAGACTATACTCTCAAGTAATTATTTTTTTGGTTTTAAATTTAGAGAAAATCAAATCAACTCGATTTAAAAGCACTTAAAATAATAAAAGGTAAACATGTAAACGACAAGCGTGTATTTTGAAAAAACAATAAAAATTCCTTTATCAAGTGTTGATGTTAAAATCTATTAAAATTTATTTTTATTTAAAATTATCATTGAACTTTTGTAAACAAAAAATATAAGGCAGTCATCTAATTAATGTTTATTATCGAAAAAGATTATTTATAATAAATAAATAAAGATAATATATTTTTGTATTTATTTTTTCAGCGAAAACCCTGAAACGATTAAGAGGTGCAATAAAAATAAACTGTTTCAGGGAATTATTAGCCATTTTGCCTGTATCCTCCTGTTGAATCTTTAATTTAATAATAATACATTTATTAGGATTCAAGATATAATTAATTAATGATAAAGAATCTACCAATTATTATAAAGGATTTAGTACAAACTAACAAATAATATTAACTGACTAAAGTTTAAAAAATTTAATAATCAATAATTCTTAGTACAATTTAATCGTATTAACGAAAATTCATTAAATATTTATAAAACTATTGTTATTGGTCAAATCTACTCTTTTTTTTTTTTTTTTTTTTTTTTTGAATTGCCAAAGTAAACTTATATATATATTTAGAGAATGAGAGAGAGAGAGAGAGAGAGAAAAAAGAAAAAAAATAATGAAATATATTTCTAGGTATAGAAAAGTAATTCGAAAAAATTAAATTTTGAATTACTTTTAATAATCAATTTTTTTTTTAAGAAATAAGTATACAAATTAATTTTTAAATTTGATGTAAATAAAAAAATTTTTATTAAATAATTTCATTAATGGTGACTTATTTATTATCAAGTTCCTATCAAATTTATAATTTTAATATATATATGAAAATTTCACAATACTAGTAGATACCTTTAAAAAAATAAGATGGAACATTCTTAATAAATGATTTATATTTATACTTAGTTTTTTCACACAATTCTTTATCTTCATTTTCTTATTTTTGATTTAATATTTTCCGGAAAAAATATCATCTAATTTACTTTTTTTTGTTTATTTAATTTTTTTCAGGTCATTTTTTCTCTATTCTACATTCCAATGGCAATTGTTTTAAAACTTCACATAAAACTACTTCCACCATCACAACTACTACAAGTTCGCAATTCAGTTGTTCCCAATGTCATAAAATATTTATTAATAAATCCCGTTTAATTCGACATTTAATATCCGAATGTGGCCCTTGGGCCGATTTTAAATGTCATTTTTGTTCATTCCATAATCGAATGTTTGATAAAGTGAAACTACATATGATTGATAATCATTTATATAATGATTTCAGTTAATAATTTATTATTATTATTATTATTATACTCACTTTTTATACGTAAATCTAATTTTTATTTCAAAACAGTTTAGAATGTTTCAATCTAAAACAAAAAAAAAAAAAAAACAAAAATAGATAAAATAATTTTTTTATTGAATGTAATTATTTATTTCGAATAAATAAATCTAAAGAATCATTAAATTAAAACTAAATAATTTAAATATTTTTATATAAAAAAATTTTATATTAAATTTTTTCTTATTATCCTGATAATTACCTACATATTTCCTTCTTATATGTGAGTATTGTATGTTTATTTTTTTTTTTTTTTTTTATATTATTAATCATGCATGTGCAAGATTTCAAAATCTAATTAAGGGTGCACTTTATGTCTTTCAATTTTGATGTAATTTTATTATTTAATAATTATATTGTTTTTCTTTCTTTAATAAATCGTAGAAGTAGTGAAATAGTGAAGAAATAATAAAACCGGAAAATTTTGGTGTTACTATAACTATCAGTTCTTTTAGAACTACTAGAGTATTCTTTTTACTAATAATACTTCTACCAACAATGATACTGATATTAAATGATAAGTTATTAAATTTTTTAATTTTTTTTTTTTTTTTTTTTTACAATTTGAATATTTTCTACACACACACATATATATATATTAAAATAAAATAAAAATATAAAAGTTTGTTTTTTCTCCTCAATTTCATCACTTATTCTCTCTTTCATTGCTTATTCTGTAACGTCTTAATACATGGTATACGTATAATCTTCAGTTCAGCACCCTTAAAGTGATTTTTTTTTTTTTAAATGTAATTAATTATTTCTTTCTGCTTAGTGCATGTCCGGTGATGGTTCTTTTTCTCTCTTCTATTCACAGAAAAGAAGACAACTTGCACCGATAAAACAAGCAAAATGGGTGAAGGGTGTCAGGATGAGAACGTCGGTGAACATTCTGACACAAATGGTGGTGGGATTGATGGTGATGGGAACGGGAATGGATCTACTGCCACTCCAGGTTCCTATTCATGTCCACGATGTTCGAAACGTTACGCTTACAGACGAAATCTCAAACGACATTTGAGCTACGAATGTTCTATTGAACCACAGTTATGTTGTAAAACATGCTGGAGACGATTTCGATATCCAAATGATTTAAGAAGACATTTACAAATTCATGAAAAATAATTAAAAATAATAATATTAATAAGTATAAATCAAATATAAAACAATCTTCGGAACATAGAAACAAATCTATAAATATTTTTTTATAAATTTCCATATTATAAACTTTTACAGACACACTTTCATTTATTATTTATTAATTAATATTATAATTATTAATTATGATTTAATTTCTAGTTTATTATTAAAAATATTCTAGTCAAATACTTTAATGAAATATATTATTATATTTTGAGATAAAAGTATTTTAAAAAAATACGTTACTAAACATACTTTATACTTTTAATCTTATTTAATAATAATAATAATTTGTCAAACTTAATAGAAAAATTAAAATATTAACGGATTCTTTTATTTTATTATAAAATTATTATAAATTTTTACAATTTTTTTTATTTTTTTTTTTTTTTTTTTTTTTTTATAATTTTTAAATTATCATTTGTACATTTTTATTTAGTAAATTCTTTAATTTTTTAATATTTTTAATTTTCTTAGATATTTATATATAACATGTTATATTTATTTATTTATTTATTTTATTTATTTAATTTAAATATAAAAAAGAAGACTAATTTATATTACTAATATAACATATTGTATTCTGCAAATATATGAACAATTTTATTTCTCTTGTTTTTATTATTCAACAAAACAAAACGTAAAGAAATAATTTTTAATATTTATACCTTTTTCTCTCATTTTTATTATGAAACATTGGCCTAAGTCATAATTTTTCTATATCATTTGATATTATATTTATATATTTATATTTATTTCCAGTTATATATTCTATAATACATTTTATTTATTAAACAAAAGATATTTATTATATATTAATTAATGTTCTATTACTATTATTTTTATTATAAATTAATTTTTCTTATTTTACTAATTACTATTTAAAAGATGTTTAATTATTTCTTCTAGTCATATTCTAGTTAATTTCGATGATTTACTATAGATTTATTTACTTGTATAATAAATTTTTTTGAACTATTAATTTTATATAACCGAATAACTATGAAACTTACTGTATACTAATATAAAAAATAATGATATTTGATATTTCAAATAATAAAATAAAGTGAATAAAACATACATATATACTTATATAAATATAAAATTATTTCTTGATATAAAATTTATTATTTTTCCTAATTTTAATTGGAATTAAAATAATAGATAATAATCAATATATCTAAGATATGTATGCCTTTCCTATATTCTGACTTTATTTTTTTGTTTAAGTTGGTGTTTGATGATATAATCAGAATGTTTTTTCCTATTATTATCTTAATAATAATATAACTGGGTCCATCTACGTATGTTTAATATTATTGATTCCATGTTCCAATTAAATAGTGTTAAAAATAACTAAAAGTAGCTCATTGTCTCAAATGTGGAAAATTAAAGTATATGAAAATATTTTTATTGTACCCATATAGTAAAATTTTATAAATGAATTCCTGAAAATACTCATTAGGTAGTAATCAAAGATTATTAATTTATTTTATTAATAACATTATTCAGATATTGTTTAATTTAATGTTTAGTCCAAATTATATTGAGCCAAAAAAGTGTGATGTAGTTAATGGAAAAAAAATATATGGAGACACACAAATTAAAAATACAAATTTATCTTTCAATGTTTATATAAAATATATAAATATACATATAAAGTTATGTATACTATATATATATATATATATATATATATATATATATACAATAAATAAACAAATTAATGAAAATGTAATTTTTTTATGTGAAATAAAAAGGATTTACCCCTCTCTATAAATCATTTTTATTTCTTATATTTATTAAAGGAATTTTCCTATTTGTTGTTAAATGGACCTTTAACACCCGAAATCCAATCAAATCATTTTTATTTTATAACGGTTGATATTCTTTTGTTATATTATTTGTGTTTTAATTTTATTTATTTATTTATTTATTTTTTTTTTTTTTTAAAAAGGATTTTTATTTTTAAGATAATTTTTTATAAAAAGTATGTTTATGGTTTTATTAAATATTAATATTTATTACCTTTTAGAATGGTATTGGAGTTTTGATAATTTAAATTTTTATAATTTGTCAGAATAATAATTTCTATATTCTTATAATATAGTTATATAGAACTGATATTATTTTATTTTATTTTATTTTATATTTTTTTAGTACAAAATGGTAGATATATAGAATTTGTAATTCAACTCTAATAGTTGCTTCAAATAATACAAATCATTTTTATTGTTGTGTGAGTGTGATCCTGGACGTGTCGTTATTTTCTTCTTTTCAGATTCTCTACTTCCCAATCATCGAATTAAAAGAAAGAAAAAGGACAATTATTTGAAAATGGAGATATCAGCAGCTTCTGCCACGTCCTCTATGATGTCAGAAAATTCCTCGTCTAATTATTGGCCTAAAGCCCGATACGAATGTCATCAATGTGGTAAAATGTACCAACATATGAAGACATTACGCCGTCATTTGCGTTATGAATGTGGGGCAGCAAGGCATTTTGGATGCCCATTTTGTCGGCAACGATTTAAACAGAAAGTGCATTTAGTACGACATGTACGATGTCGTCATGCCGAAATGATCATTCCAATCACATCTGATCGGCAATTATATAAATAATTTAATTAATTAGAAATTAGTTTAAAATATTCAAATAAAATGTGACTTTAGATGAATAAAATAATTCATCCACAACAAATAAATATGCCATTGTATTAATTAACTGAACAATAACATTACTAATTTATTTCAATCGAATTATTATTTTTGCAATTATTTTATAATCAAAATACTAATGCAATATCATCAATAATTCCTATATATACCTTATATATATATATATATAAAGGTGTTATATATATATATATATATATATATATCCTGTATGTGTATAAAGGTATTTTTTTTAATTCAACCATAATTGATACCAGAATTTTTAAATCAACTGAAAGCTAAAGATAACTTTACAAAAGTCAATGCAAAATAGGTTCATTAACACAAAAGGTATTGTCACATACATGATAATTGATTCGCTCAAGGAAAGGCGTTTCTAGAACAGCATTCTATTATTTGTAAAAATATACATAAAGTTTATAATATTATATATCAATATAATTTTATATTGCACAATTTCTTTCAAGCAAGAGAGAGAGAGATTAACACTAAATTAATTTTATACGAAAAGAGTAAAAGTTAAAGACTTATTCGTTTCTTCAATTAAGGAATTACAAAGTTTAGAAGGTATTTGAAAGATAAAGTATCTCGCTTGAAAAAATTTTACCTATTAGATCGTGATATTAAGTTTATAAAAACATTAAATTATATTAAAGAAAGTATGTATTTATTAAACTAAATTTGAAACATGTTACAGTATATTTATCTTAAATCTAATAATTCCAAAATATTTTTAATTTAAGATTATAAATATAATTAAATCAAAATGTGATATGTTTGTAAATAGAATTCTGGCATTGAATTCAATGTCTAATGATAAGTTCCTGTTTTTTTTTTAAATATATATTTAAAAATAATTTTATTTACTTCTCCATTTATGAATATACAATATTATTAAAATGTTCTCAATAGTTTTTTTTTATTGTTCTCAAATATCCCGGAATGAAAATAAAAAAACAAACATATTTTTTGTTCTGACTTTTTAAGTTTATAAAATTAAAATACTATCACCTAAATAATTTTAAAAATTTAATGTAATTCCTATAAATCCTTCAACCAGATTATTTTTATATATTATTAAAGTCAACCAAGAAACCATAAGAAACCAAGTAGGAACCAAATAAAGTATAACTAACCAAATTAGAATAAAATTTTCCATTTTTATTATAATGATTTATTAACTTTTATATATAGATTTATTTTTAAATTTTATTTTGAATAATATACAATTTTTATTTCTTTAGAATTTGTTCTTATATCCAGTTCAAAGTTCAATGGTAAATAAATTATTTTTATATTTTTACTCATCTAAGAGTTTAATTATTTTTTTTCAGGTTTGTCAACAAACATCGAAAGAACAAATTGAGAAGTTTTATATTTGAGAGAGATAATCTACAACACACACCATTCATATTCACATAAAATTAAAAGATAATTGAAATATGAAGAAAAATGCAAAAATACTCATCGAAGAAATTATTTTAGATATGTCTCATATTATATAAAATATTTTAAATTTTAATATAAAAATCACAAATCATAATTTATTTTATCACATTTCATTTTTTAAAAAAAAATTATTTTTTTATATATTTATTAAATATTAAATCTTCAATAAATTATATTATTTTAATATATTAAAAAAAAAAAAAAAAAGTAAAACAAACGACTATATAAATATACTTTTATAATTTCCTTTATTATTATAATTCACTGCCTAAAATAGAATAATATTATGGTTATTTTATTTTTATAATTAAGATAAAATTTATTTAAAATAACTTATTACAATTATGTATTAGTTAATATTATAATTTATTAAGTTATTTATTTTATAAAATTTATAAACTATGTAAAAATTTAAATTATATATATATATATATATATTATATGCATATATGCACATAAATATTTTTAATTAAAATATTAATATATTTTTCGAAAATTAATATTAACAAATATTTGTTTGTTTTAAAGAAAGTTTTTAATAATTTTCTTCTCTTTTCTAAATGTGTTTTAACTTGGTTATTTATGTTGATGCATATGACGGTACCATTGTTGTTTTGTTTGGGTGCCTGCAGAATGGTCAGCTGTAAATTTTGCACCAGGGCCTCAGCCGCCACCTTGGCTTTTGAGCTCATTACAACAACAACAACAACAACTTCCTCATCAACAAGATAATCCATTGCTTCGTACTCATTTGGCAACATCAAGTCGAAATGTAAAAGGATTAACTTTTCCCCCAACTTATCGTTGTCCAAAATGTGGCAAGTGGTATCAATATAGTAAGACATTAAGACGTCATCTTAGACATGAATGCGGATTGGAACCTCAATTTCGATGTTTACATTGTCCCTATCGATGTAAACAAAAAGCACATTTAGTATCCCATTTGAAAAGACGCCACCCTGATATGAAAAATTAACTAATTAATTAAATTTTATTGTCATCTAAATATATATATATATATATATATATTAAAATTAATATAATGGCACATTATAGTTTCTATTTGAATTCAAAATATATTTAAATAAATGAATTATACGAACGACTGTGACTACAAAAAGTAGCCGTCATAGATAGAACATAATTTTTGTCGATCATAATCTATCTGATTATAAAAGCATAAATTTCATTTTATAATTATGTTGCAAATATACATATTTATATATAAATATCATATCAAGGCATATTAAATATTTTCTTTAATTTTTAATTAAATTGCATTTATTTATCAATTTTATATTTGTTGGCTTATCATCATCATCACCAGTAACAAAGTTCATTTTAATTATCTAATGTCACATTCCAATATTAATATTATTTCCTAAAATAAAAATAATTCAAATTGTGATTTTCAATCTATCTATCTTATAAATTATCTACTTAGCATTAAATAATTTAAATTATTTATTTATTTTTTTTTTAATTACTCTTATTAAAAATATTTTACCTATATCCGATGTTATAAATAAATATTTAAATTTACTTAATAATAATAATAAAAATAATAATTTAAATATAATTCATAGTATTACTTAAATTAGTTTGTTTTTAAACTATCATCCTTAAATAATTTATTTTTTAAAAATTACTAGGTATTCCAAAATAATTCATTTTATAGATAATATAAATGGCATTATATTAAAGAAATATTTAATATTTATTAAAAAAAAAAATTATTAAAAGAATTATTGTTTTTTATATTACAATTATTATCTGGCAAAAATAGAAGAAATTAAAATAATAATTCTCTTTAGTTAAACAATTTCATGGAGGATGAAAGTTCCAATCAAATAACCTTTTTTGAAAATTAATGGTGACGTATCCACGTATATATATATATTTAAATATACATATAAGACCAATATTAATTGTATAATTTATTTTCTAGATTAAACGAAAAATTGTTATTGATAATGTATTATAACTTACATATATTTGTTAAGATGATTTAATTATGTTGCCAAATATTTAAAAAAAATAAAATAGTATTTAAATTTATAAAAAAGTAAATATATTTATATATTTTATCATCTATTAACTTACATTACATACAGTATTAATTAAGAAAAGACTGAATATTTAATATACATAACATAATGAATATTAAATTAAATTAAATGAAATTTAAAATTTTATACTTTGATACTAAATTATTAAAAGTAAATTTTATGTATAATTAGCTTTTTTTTTTTTTTTTTTTTTTTTTGTTCTTTTAAGAATATCATATGTTTTGTATCATTTACTGATTTATACATTATAAATATAAATTCAAAGAGATTAATTAAAATTATTAAAGATTGAATTATAAAATTACAAAAACAAAACATATCCATTAAAAAATATTGTTTCCATTTGTAGCCAGTGTTTCATTAAATTATAAAATATTTAAAAAATTTATTTAAAATTTTTTATTCAAACTCTTTTTTGTTTTATTATTATTATTAATATAAAAATATATATTTTTACTTTATTTTTTTCGTTAAATTAACTTTTTTGTAGAAGACTGAAATAAAATCCTTTTTTAATAATGAACAAAGACTTCTTTCAATTCATCTTTATTCTTCAACATACCTTTTTATTTATTAAAATGTTATCAACACACACAATTCCTCACCATACAGAATGTATTATCTCCATGGAGAATTCGTGCATATATTATATATATGTATAATCTGTCAAATAAAGGGACGATTCTAATGAATTTTTTCCACTATTCGACTTTTTTCAAAACCTTGTGTCCGAGTTTATTTCTATTCGTTAGAGGCGAGGAAAAGGTCTACTTGTACAAAAAAATAGGAACGCATTAATCAGCCCTCTAATTAACTATAAATATGAAAATTTTATTAATTTAAGAGCTGAATTATTAAATTAAATGCTCACACATAAATTTCTATATAGGGCTTTGTTTTTATCATTACTATATTTTCAAAATTATATAATTTCATATATACATATTTACTTAATTTAATATTTGTCTTTTACTGATAACGCGATGATAAGAACATCTTCCTAGAGATCACTCTTCTTGTACCATTCTCTATTACTATTATATTATTTTCCTTTTATTTATTTAATAGTATTATTTATATATTATATTTATAAAATATAATATAATCACAAGATATTTGAACTGATCTGTAACAAACATTAAACATTATTATTTAATTTAATGTCTTGGCTTCAAATCTTCTTCTCTTAATAACTAATTAAATAAAATCATTGATCCTATTTGATTTATTTTTCTTCTTAATATGAAAACAACAAACCAAATCACGGCTATATTTATTAATTACATCAAATAATTGTAATTTTTTATTTGCATGGGCTAGCACTTGTATGATTTTATGTAAATATTATGATCCACTTGGTTTAAAAACAAAACATGTAAATTTAAGAATTTTACATATTTTATTAGGTGTTTGTTCTTTACTGTCTCAAAAACAATCCATTTATTTATTACTAATCCATTTTTATATTACGGTTTTCACATTTCAACATTGGATTTAAAATAAAGAAATGAATTAATTAATTATTTTGATTTCTTTACTTGTTTTCTAAATCATTTGTTGACACAATCTTTTATACTATTTATTTTTTTATTTATATTAAACCTCTAAAATGTATTCTATTTTTTTACCTTATCTCATAATTTTTTTTTTTTTTTTTTTTTTTTTTTTATTCATTCATTTTTCATCTCTGTTTGGGCCTTTATTTTCTTCAATTCAAATATCAAATAGCTTTACTTTATAAATTTTTTGTTTTCTATCTGGTATCCAATCAATTATTATTCTGAATATATATTCTAATAGATCTAAATATTAATATTAACTTATATTTTAGTATTTTTTTTTTAATAAAAAAAAAAAAAAAAAAACTAAAAAAAAACAAAACAACTAATAATATTTTTTAATAAATAAATAAAATAAAAATCATCTAATCATCATTATATTTATTTCTTTTTTTTCCAGAATTCATTTTCGTAGATATGGATAAATTATTACGAAAAAAAGGATCACTTAATCAAGATGATGATGATGACGATGACGAGGATGATGACGATATAATCGAATCGAAAGAATATACCTGTTCCGTTTGTTCAACGAAATTTTATAATGCGCTTGAATATATTGAACATGTTAAAAGTAATAAATGTCGTTCAAATAACCCTGCCTATGCGTATTTCTGTCCGATGTGCCCCTACCGCTCGCTTTATAAACATGACATCTCTGTGCATTATAACCGAAAACATAATATGGATGGGAAACAGTCGAGAGTTATCCTACCATCAACACGATGTGGGGGCGATTATAAATGTTTCAAATGTAATAAATCGTATCGTCATCAAAAGAATTTAAGAAGACATATTCGTGATGAATGCGGTGTGGAACCGAAATTCTCCTGTCAATTTTGTTCGTATCGGGCAAAACATAAATCCAGTTTGCAATCGCATATGAACCATCGTCATACCAGGAAACCTCAAATTGCTAATACATTTTCATTTCAATAATAACTAATATTGTTAATTAAATAAATTTTAATAATAATAATAATAATAATATAAATTATATAGATATGTATATATTTAAATATAATAATATTTATATTTTTCATTAAATTAAAAAAAATATATAAATAAATATTTTTATTGTATTAATAACACGTTCCCGTCGACATGTACCACCGGTGGCTTATGCCGCCACATCAAATAAATAGACAAATTTTGGAGCCAGCGGGAACGTGTTAAATATGCATATGTAGTTTAAATATTATTATATTAATTATACAAATTCATTTTTCAGTTTATTATTATTAAAATCTATTTAAAATCTTGTTAATTATTTTCATTAAGTTTTTATGGATTATAACATAAAATTTTTCAAATATTGAAAAAATATTTAGTTGTTTTTTATTTTCAATAATTTTTTTTTCGAAATATTAAACAAACCCATTTGTTTAAATAATAATGGAGAATGAAAAGTCACAATATTTATTTATATTTTTTAAGCAAACTTAACTTAACGAAATTCATAATATAGAAAAATTTAAAATATCCGACCTTACTCCATATATATTTCACGAACGAACGAGCATCTCGTATTGCTCTGAAAAGTTCAAATATTGAATATGAACACAAAAATCAATGAAAAGAAAGAATTTTAGTGTATTTGTTTTTGTTCGAAATTATCTTTATTATTATTATAAGGTGACCATATTTTGAAAACACCAAATCAGAACATTTTACATTTTTTTTATTTTTTTAATTCGGAAATGTTCAAAAGCTTAGTCCAGAAAACGTTTGACCTTTTTTTTAGAAGCAAAATATTTCAAAAAACGGGACAGATATCAAAAAGAAGGACAGTTAGGAGGACACTTACAAAAGGACAGAGCTTAATAATGGAGGACGATTGGTCACCTTAATTATTATTATCATTATTATTATAAAATTTAAAATAAAATTTAATAAAATATGTAATAAGTATATTAATACATATATAATCAGGTATATTATTTTATAACTTAACTTTTTTTTTACATCTTATTGTATATTCACGAGTTCTGAGTTACCTTACATTATTCTATAATCAAAGTTTGAGCCTCTTCACATTCCCTAAAAAAAAAATTGATAATAGAAATAGTTTTTAGATAGGGTGCATTAATTCCCCAAATAATAATAAAAAATAAATTTAATTATTTATAAATACTTTACTTTACTTTTTCTAACAACGTTTCGATTACTTATTCTGCAGTCATTATCAAGTAAATTTTACAAAGATGTCATTCAATAAAAATTCCTGTAATATTTTTTATATATATGAAATATTCTTAACACTCGAGAATTTCAGTAAAAAGTTTAACATACAAATTTAAAAAAATATTTGATATAAAAGTCCTTTAATAACTCAATGAATTATTTTTATATTGATTTTCATAAATTTACTGTAATTTATGCTTTTAAAATAAAATACTAAAGTTTATGAAATTGTTTCTAATCTTACTTGGAGTATTTGAACTTAATAGTTGTGACCTAAATATCATATAAAAATCATACAAAAATCTAATTTAAATAGAATATATGTTTACTATAATATTTCATATTATACATTTGTCCAACCAGACAATACGCATCATATTAATATCTTATTTTTTTTTTTTACAAAATTCTTTGTTATATTTTATTATTTTTATTGATGCGTCAGAAAATTATCTATGTAGCTATATACTAAAAGAACTCGTGAAGTAAATATTAAGATATACAAGTGTGTTAAATTTTGATTGGTCTATTATATAATATATAATTAAATATTCTAAATTCCATACAATTTCGACCAAAATTAAAATAACTTTGACCAAACTGAAAAAAATTAAATTAGTTTTAACTTTTGTTTGAAATTTATTTTTCTTTAACATTAATATAAACAAATATAAAATTTGGGACATTATATATATATATATATATATATCGATTATTTCCCCTTACACTAATATTTTTTTTTCAAGAATTATTTATGTCAATATTAAATATTAGAAAATAAATTTTTCTAATAAGTAATTATATCGCTTAATAAAAGTTAATTTTTCCTCATTTACCTAAATTATATATACATTAATGGATAAAATTATTACTTTATACTCTTATTTGTAATATTTTATTTTTGTTAGAATAGTTTTCGAGTGATATTTTTTAAATTTTTACATTCAAGTTGACTCAAAAAGAAAAGAGTATGGACGTGTTTCACTTATCAATATTTTGGATATTTTTTCAGTAGTAATTGTTACAAAAATTAAATTAGGGTCTCATTGAACCGTTTTTTAGGAAGATTAAATGAAACTTATTTACTCTACCTACCTAACTACCCAAAATCTATCTATCTACCTCTTAAATAAAGATATACAAATCTCACCATTATAATTTTATCTCCGATTTTTATTTACTTTTTCAGATTAAATATGAAACCCTTTCAGATCAGAATGACTCGGGGAAAGTTAGGCTCACTTTATTACAATATTACCTAAAAATTTGATAAATGTAAATTCATTTCTCTCAAGTGATAATAATCCAACTATGAACAAATTTAAGATATTTATTCTAATTCATTATCAATATAAAAATAAACGAATTTTCTGAAAAAGTGGTATAATAATAAAGCTATAAAATAAATAAATTAAATTTCTAAAATAATTTTGTCATTAATATACGTAATATATATGATCAAAATTTGGAAGCTACATGAAATAAATCTAAGAGGAGTTGTTTTACTGGTTATAGTTACAATATCTCTGCCCCTTCAGCCAGAGGTTATTAAATAGATATTATTTTTGGTTTTTATTAGTTTAATAATAGTAAAATAACGAAATAGATGCATCATATACATTATAATTAATTCCATTAAAAAAATAAATAAATAGTTTATGAAATATTAAAAAAGCAAGTAGAAAGTGAAAAAAAAGAATACATAGAAATCAAAACAAATCTATTTTTTACAAATCGAAAAAGTTGATTTACAAAAAGACACTATAAAATTGAAATAATCTCTCTCTAAATAAAATAAAATAAGCAATTTATTTGAGTATTTTTGAATTTTTAGAATATATATATATATATTAACAAAATTTCTACATAAATTCGTTTGTGAATATATATAATAGTAATATTTAATAAATAAGACTTGTACTATTTAATTAAATTTGGTTATGAAAATATATTTATGATAAAAAATGATCGTTTCCTTATTTTTATTTGTTTTTTTATTTGTTTTTTTTTTTTTGTTTTTTTTATTATTCATTAAAATTATTAAAATCTTTATGCTTCTCTCGGCATTAAATATTTATTTATTTTTTTCAATATTAGATTAAGAAGTGCTCCCTTTGTCTACCAAATGTAATGACCAAAGAGGCCTTCATCCAATTTCTAAATTACTATTTAATTTAATTTTTACTCATCATCTAAAATAAACTTATTTTTTCTTTCCCTCTTATAAAATAAATATACACGCATATAATATAAAGATACATAAATATATGTTAAAAATATATTTTTTGAAATTGAAATTTAAAATTTATTGTGATCTTTTTTCTATAAGTTAATTCAATTAGTATTAAGTATTAAATGAATATTATATTTATTTATTTATTTAATTAAGAGAGGGTAAAGGTAAATAAAACAAATGGAGAGGGAAATGTATTTTTATTTATTTTTATGATTACATTGTATAAATTTAGCAATTATAATATTTTTATCCATTATGGTCATTTGAAATATACTTACTTATCTATTATATATTTTAGACAAGTTTAATTATTAATTACATTACTGTATATGCTTTTTAAGGTATAAAAAGTGTTAAAATTTATACAAATATAACATTATTCAATGTATTTAATAAGAATAGAAAAGAATTTTAATTATAATATAAAGGACCATATATAGATATATTTAAAAAAAAATGGAATTTAATTAATGGTATTGGCTTTTTATTAAGATTAATACAAAGTCTCAGATATGATAGTTTATAAAATAAAATTGTCTATACAAAAAAATTGAAACCAAAAATTATATTTTTTAATTTATAAAATTTATTATTTAGTATTGGTATATACACATATATAGGTATTTATATATATTCTAAGTATGGTTACATTTTATTTTAAACATATTTTATAAGAACATTGTTTATAAATATCAATTTTATTTATTCAATATAAATATAAGTTTAGTGGTTTTAGTTTTAATTATTTTTTTATGCATATGGTTCCACATTATCCATAATCATTAATCAGTTTTGACTATATTTATTACTTTATTCATGTTTTATTATTAATTTTTTATTTTAATTATTTATATATTCAAGATATATTACATAAATAAATGGGCTCCAAAAACATGACAAGGTTAAGATGTTTTTACTTTTACCCTATAGTAATTATCTTAAATTTGTTGTTTAGAGTATTGTGAAAAAAAAAAAAAACTATTTAAATGGGGTAGAAGTATAATAGAAGATCATATATATATATATAGTATTGAACAGATTAATTTAAATTTTAAAACAATTTTTGCATTTTTGCACTTTGTCGCCCATGTTAGTATTTTTAATGGCAATTAATATGGTTATTTTCATTTTTGACACAATCTAGCAAGTTTTGCTGAGTGTACAGCACGTGTTTTAATATCGGTTGTGTGATTTTTTCTTATTTTTTTGTTATTTGTTTGTTATAATGTGGATGTATCGACGAATAAACGAGTAATGATCGTGACAATGGCTAAGCATACCACAAAAACATTGCATCAGAGGTTGGAGTAAGTTTGGCTACAGTCAATTGGATCTTCAATGGCCATAAGGGATCAGGGGATATCTCACTGAAGAGGAAGAGAAAATGTGGCGCAAAATGAACGATAAATAAACGAGATGACCATCGATTACTGAATTCTAGCCGAAATGATTGCCCTAATTGGCTGAAACTGTTGTCCACGTAACGTCAGACTTCTTGAAGCTGGGAAGACCAGCAAGGAAATAAATCTGTCTTTTTTGGCTTTCATTGTCATTGTTAAAACTTGAATCAGCCAAAAAATATGAAAATTGAATGGCTGAAGATTTAAAGTAGTAAAGAGTTTTGGGGATTCTTATGAGAATCACTTCATCATCCAAGGCCAATAATTTCGGTTCATTCGAAGGGGAAAAGAAAAACTGAGCTCGTCACACGTCATCTCAACCACCAAACACCAAATTTTCTGGGGGGGGGGGTTTCCTCAAATTATAGACTACGACCTGTTGTTCCATTGACAGGTATGATGAATAGTGAAAAGTACCAATCCTTATTGGTAGAAAGAATGATACTAGAATTGAAAAAGCAGTGGCCAAATGGCGAGTGAGTTTTCCAACACGATTTTGCTCCCTGCCATACTTCGAAAAAAATGGTCAAATCTTTTTCGGAAAACCATATCATTATATTAGATTGGCCAGGGAATTCACCAGACATCAACCCGATAAAGAATCTGTGGACATTTTGCTAGAATCGATTCTCTACATCTCTACTACATTGGATTATAATCCAATGTACCACAGTGGAAAAGTTAAAAACCGCAATTATCAGTACTTATATGGTTTAGAGATGAAAACTTGTGGATACAATGCCAAAGAGGATCAAACTCTTAATTGAGGCCACATAAAATATTAATCGTAAAAATTTGTATCTATTATTGAAATTAATGATAAAAGATTTTATACAAATGTATACACATCATCTTGTTTCAATTAATCTGTTCGATACTATATATATATATATATATATATATATAATAAAACATCTTCCTGACATGGGAACCAAAAGTATACTAAATTTTTTTTATATAAAAAACAAAATTATTATCTAAAAAAAAAAAAAATTCAAATTCAAAAAATTTATCTGTATTTACAAAATTAATAATAATTATTGCTTAATTCTGTGTTTCGTTGACATACATACTAAAATAACACATTTTAAAATATTATATTTTTCCTTTTAGAACACCATTTATCCACATCATTTTCTTTAAATATATCGTTATATTCAAAATTGATTTAATAATATACATTTTTATCTAGTAATTATGTTATGGTGAAAGATTTTTGTTAGTTTTTGTTTTTAATATTTACTTATCTCTGATCACTTTTTAATTAACATTATTATTATTATTATTATTATTATTATATAAAATATTTTATTACTTTTTATTATAATTTAATTAAATTGATAATAAATTTTATTTATTGTTCAGTAATAAATTAGTATAATAATATATAGATTATAAAATTTCCTAAAAAATTTTAATCGCGAAAGTACTTATAATAATAATTCCGTGATGTCCAACAATAGTCGTATTTCAGAATTGCATTTAAAAAATTATAGTATTTTAAAACAACTAATAATCTAAATATGTAATACAATTTATTTACTTATAAAATTAACTAGTGTGTTTAATATAATTATCATAATTTGAACTATCTTACATATATTTGGTTATATTTTACATTAAAACTAAAAAAAATAAATAATACTTTTTTTAATCCATTCTTTTGATCAATATTTTTTTGGTCATCACAATTTTATTTCAAAATGAAACAAAAATTCTTTATGAAAAAATAATATTTAAAATAGTACATTTAGCTGATTATACTATGAAAACCTACATACTTCAGTCATTAGCTCAACTTTGTATGTATATGTTCCAAGTTACAGCCAATAACAAAATCTTTTTACATGCGCGGATTGGCTATGCTTACTTACGACTGAAGATTTTGTTTATATCATATATTATAGGTACCATTTGAATGTCTATTAATTATTTATGAATTTCATTACATATTTTTAAAACTAAATACGAAAATAGATGTTAATTTATTTCAAAGTTTTGTATTTGAGAATAAATTAAAATTATTTTTGCTTTTTTATAATTTTATAAATATCAATTTTCTTTTTCTATATTTTTTTAACTTATAATTTGAAAGAAATAATATGGTCTATATAAACAAATCAATCAAAAAAATATTTTATTTTAATGGTTCTTAATAATAATTATTGTGGTTAAAAATAATTTTTGTATAATTTTATTTTATAAAATAAATGTTAAAATGTACTGCGAATTTTATTTATTATTATAATTAGTACATTTCTTATTAATTTCAGATTCTTCTTCCTAAAAATTTTCTTCTGTTTCATTATTATTGGATTATAAATAAGTCATTAAAAATATTTTAATATTCAAATCACTAGGTTAACAAATGGCTTATGATATTTTAATAATTTCTTCAAATAATAGTTAAAATAAACGAACAATTTTATTAAATATATAAATAAATTTTTTATTCTTAAACAGAAATCAAATAAATTAATATTTTAAAATAATATTTCATATTTTAATCTTCACTTTTTATCACATATGTACTTTACTTTTATATTATACGAATCATTAATTAGAATTTTCTTATTTTAAATTTATAAATATGTAAATCATGTTAAAATATCAAATTATTTTATTTTTCTATCATCATTAAATTATTAATCATATTACCATCATATATTTATAGTGGACACGGATTCTATAGTCGAATGAGGAATGTAATACATTTTTCTAAAGGTATAATACATATTATTATATACATTTATTAATCATCAATCACTTTATTTTATTTAATTTTTAATTAATCCTTTTTTTAAATTTGATTAACTTTTTAGACTTTTTAGAGCACTGCATCGATTTAAAAAAATAATTAGGAATAATAATTAAGAAAAATCCTCAAACCTAATCCCAATATTAATGATAATTATTTTTTTTTTACTCCTTCCTCCTTCCTCCTTTTTTTTATTTTTTAGAATTAAAAAAAAAAACAACTAATGATATTCTAAGTTGTAATCTTTGTAAGTTTTAATTCTAATTGTTGATTCTTACAACCATTTTGTTTTGTTTGTTTATTTTCTAGACACGTTCCTATCGAAAATTGCCGGTGATGGTGTGCGCTACATGTCCCAGAACCACTTCACTTCGAATAAAATCAATCATTCCGGAAATGGTTTATTTACTTGCCCGAAATGTGGTAATAATTATCAATTTAAATCTAATATGACGAAACATTATCGCTATGAATGTGGTGTCGATCCACAATTCAATTGTCCACATTGTCCATATCGAAGCAAACAAAAAGGTAACCTTAATGCTCATCTAAGAAGAGTTCACACCGTTAAATTATTATCACATAACATTAATACACAAATTTATTAAAAAAATTAATCATTTCATATCCAAAGTTCCTCATTAACATTAAATAATCATTAATAATAAAAATATATCTCAAATAAATAATCTAAAACAACCCCGGATATTTGGAAATTTTCCATTTATCATATATATAAACATATATTATTATTAAAGATAAGTTTATTCATTATTATTATTATTATTTAATAAAGTCCAAAAAACAAGATTCTAATTTATTTCTAATTTATTTATTTAAAAATATTTTTTTGTTTTTTTTTTTAAACATTTTTTATTCTCTTGTTTGGAATACTTAATGCCTTATAATATAAAACATTATATATATATATGTTTAAATTAATAATTTTATTGTATATTTGTATTTAGTATTATGTATCTTCCAATTAAAAATTATAATATAAAATATTTATTGTAAAAGTTTTTAAAATTTAATTTTAAACTTCAATTGAATTTTCTTCTGTTTCAACAAAACATTGGTGCGTTGGTATATATGTATGTGAGTTATATTTTTTTGGAATTATAATAAATAATAAATAAGAAAATCTATTCACCATTAATTTATACGATGAAAATTTCAAGTATTTAATTAAAAAATATACTTAAATATCAATTCAATTTAACAAAAATATAATTGATGTTACATTTATGTATATTTTTCAGTGAGTAGTTTAAATATATTTAAATATGTTTTAAAATTTAATTTCTATTTATTTTATAGCTAAAAGTTGAGTGCCTATAACTTTGAGAAGATATGAGAATATGTATTTAACATTTTATCCAAAAGTCATATTGTAAGCAAAATATACATAGTTTGTACGATTAATCATAAAATATGTTTATAAAATGACCAAGCCCATTGACAGATATGTATATACCCAGGTGCCATTGATTTTGAAAATATTAAATTTCAAAAAAAAAAAAAAAAACAAAATTGAATAAATAAATGAAATAAATTTTTAGTCTATAGATAAAAAAAGACAAATAGATTTTAAAAAATTATTCAAATGATTGATTCTAGTTTAAATAGGATAAAATAAAAACAAATATAAAAATATATATATTTACAAAATTATAATATCAATTTATTAGACTTAAAGGCTTGAAATTAACTCTATTAGCTGTGAATAAAAAATTCCTATAGTGCAACTTTGTTATTTATTTGTTCAATAAAATAATTAATATAAACATTCATAAATATTTCTATTTTAATTTTTATTTAATACAAAGATAACAAAATCTTAATAAAGAATACAATTTTCAATCATTTGGAATGAAAGTAATATATTCAAAACTATAATAAGAATTATAAAGAAACTTTTTTGAAAAATATAATTCTATTTTATTTCCATTGAAACGTCCACAGGAATTCACTGATAAAAATAACTATTAGCAAGCTACTGACTGTGATGTATACACGTCTTTAAACATTCATTAATCTTCAAGAATATTAATATACAAATTCAAAAAAGCAGTAGACAAGACAATTTTATATTCTCATTTATATTATCAATTTATTGAAATTATACAAAAAAAAAAAGACAAATAAACCACAATTAACAATATTTTCTTTTATATAAATTTTAATTTTTTAATTTAATGTATTTATAATTCAGATAAAATTAAAAAAATATCACTTTCTAAAAATGTAATTTGTTTGATATTGTAATATTTTATTACTATCCCTATTATGTAAAACAAACGAATATGTGAACAATAATTAGATACAAGTATCTTATTTATTTATTTTTTTCCTGAAATTGTACACATCACACCACCTCCAAAATTATTTCATTTTATAATTGTACTTGTATATATAAATTTAAACAATTGGGCTTAACAGAACTTGAAAATTTATTGATGCAGCAATAACTCGATCCATATTTTCAATTAAAAAAAAAAGATAACTAAAATAATATAGTGGGGATCGATTTCCCAAAACAAAGGTTTGAATCCCCAATATTAGCAAGCGATATTCAAACATTTTAGAAGTTTGTACAACAAACTTTCATCACACAAGTTCAGGTACCACTAAAATGATTTTGTTAATAAAAGGGTATATGTACCACGATTTTAAAACCATTGCTCTACAACTAAAACCATATATTTATAGCTTTACAGCTAAAAATATCTATTTTATAGGAAACAATTTTGTTTTTTTATATTTGTTTTTAAATTAAAATAAATTATTGAACTTATATTGAAAGGTTTTCGTAAAAAATCAATAATTATTAAAAAAAAAAAAAAAAAATAAAATAAAATTAAAATTCTCATTCAATGTTAATAATAATTATTTAATTTTTTAAAAAAACACCACGTGTATATATTAATTATAATATAAACTAGCTGCTCAGAGCGCCTTCGGCGCTCTTCACACCTAGACGGGGGCTCCGCCCCCTGTACCCCCGAGTGGTACATAGTATTTGGTGGTTGAAAGTAGTAAAAGGTTTTCATCCATTTTGTTTCAATCAGTATATTACATAAAACATTCATTTCTTTTTGTGTTCTTATTTAAAAAATATATTTTAATTTAATCACTATATTAATTATATATATTATTATTGTATATGTTATATCTATCTACCTATGTGGCTCAAAGATACTCTAAAGTTCTTAGCCGCAACAACCACATTTCTCCAAGTGTCCCTATCTTGAGCCCTTGTTCCATCTCTCTTACGCCCCTCCCACACGTCATTGGTTTTCCAAGCGGACGTTTTCCAATCGGTCTCCCCACCAATATCCTTTTCCTCTCCCATTCTAGCCACGTGCCCTGCCTATCGCAGCTTTTCCCTTTTATAACCCTAACTATTTCTGAAGATGCAGAGAGGCCATGCAATTTCTTGTTATGCTGTCTCCCCCATTCCCCGGTGACCTCATCTTTCTTTGGCCAATAAATGCAGGGAAGAATCCTATTCTCAAATACTCTGAATCTACTCTCATCTCCAAGGGTCATAGACCATGCCTCCCACCCATATAATGCAACAGGCAAAATATTCTTTTTATATATTCCCTTTGATAATAATTTTCAAGAGATAAGCCTCTTTATTGCAGATAACAGGCGTTTCCCGATTGCAACCCCGATTTAAATTCTTCTCAAATATTATTATCCTTCGTGATTACATTCAATTTTTCTACATATTCAAATTCTACATTTTGTATCTTAAGATTTTGTATGTTAATACTCTTCCTCTTTGTTACTAAATATTTTTTCTTATCACTATTAATTTCAAACCTCCATTAAATTTTCCTCGCTATCTGTAATTGCAATTGCCGAATCTCCTATTATATTTAAGTCGTCTGAGTAACCTAATATTTTACAATTGATTTCCGCATCTTATTCTTTCTTTACTACCTTCAAGAGAAATTTGAAGATTGAAAATTTGAAAAAGTTTATCCGGATCTATTGAGTTATGCGTATGTTTTACTAAAGTCTACAAATAATTAGTGAACAGAAATATTGAATTCGCGGTTTAGTTCCTAATATCTGTCATAATGAAAATATCTTAATTAATGTTGGTCGATTTGGCCTGAACCCGCAATGATATCTCCTAATATTTCCTCCGCCTATAGTTTATAAGTATTGTATATGTTATAATAGAGTATAATATTTCTTGATCATTACATTTTGGTATTTTATTTTCATTGCTAGATTATTATTGAATATTTTTAATTATAATGAAACTTGAGAAAATGCAAAAATAGAGACTTGAGACAATTTATAAAAATTAACGGTATAAAACTATAGATAAATGACCAATATATAATAATAATATTTAAATTAATTGATTTATTTGTTTTTTTTATTATTAAGTTCATTTATTAATTTTTTTAGATCATAGTTATTTTCCTTAAAAGAAACTTAAATTCTGTGGTGCTAGGGGATTTGAAAATTATTCGTCGCAATATGAAGATTTCGTTTACAGTTTCTGTCATGTCCGACTTCCATCCAACAGTTATTTTCTGTTAAGTTTTTTGCTTCTCTTAATCATGTGATCTATATATTTAATTTTTTTTGATTCATTATAATAAAATTTAAACAAATAAAAATTTTTACTTTGTTAATTTATATAAATTTCAATATAAACTGATTGTGAGTGATACGCTTAGCCAATACTCTGAATATTTTGTGTACAAAAATATTGAATGTTCTTAGCGAGATTTGATATAATGTTGTACGATTTGTCCTAAATCTGAATTAGAAGAAAATTATAAATTGCCTCCTCTTCCAGCCGAATTCATTTACCCCCCCCCCATGTTGCATATGGCATCTAAATTTCTTAAAACTCCGTTTTTTTAATTTAAAATAGAAGGAGAGAAAGAGTTTTAAATTATATTCGAATAGTCTATATATTCTATATATCAGTATTTTTTTTCTGAATTTAATAGCAAGTTGATTTTAAAAATTTTCCATTCTTAATGCATATGATTGATTACATGTGTTAAAATTTAAAAAAATTCAAATATTCTAATTTTTATATTTATATACAATTTAATATTATTTTTTATTAATATCATATCAAAAAACGAGAATTTATTAAAAATTAAAAATAAAAAAAGAAGCCTATTAATAAAAAATTGAATGGTGATTTAAATATTTTATTAAATTAATTAAAATGAGACCTTTTAGAATAAATTATTTAATTGAAATGATATTTAAATATAAGAATTTAAAAAAATATTATATTCTTTGTTTGGCAATTGTTATTTAATTATGTGCAACATGATTCGACTTGCACAGAGCATCGTTATTTTTTATTAATATCACATAATAAAAATGAATCTTTTAAACATAATAAATAAAAAAGACATTTTAATAAATTTAAAAAATATACCCAATTTAAAAATGTCAAAAATTTAAAACAACTTTATATCATCATATTTTAATTTTTATATAATATATATATATATATATATATAGTTAATTAATAATAGAGTAATTAAATTAAAATAAAAAACAAAGATAATATAATTCAGTCATTTTAATTCAGGTTAAATAATATTTTTTTTATTATTCAATGATAAAATTTATATATTATTATATATATATTATAGAAAAGAAGAAATATTCAATTAAATAAAAAATAATTTAAGATAAAAATATGATCTAATAAATATTTTAATTAAATTGAGAACTTTTAGAATAAATTATTTAATTGAATTGATATTTGTATATTAGAATTTAAAATAAAAAGGGAAATATTATAATAATTCTTCGATTGGGAATCTCTATGATAATTCATTGTTTGAAATGATTCCGCTAGGCCGACAGTGAGCCGCGAGCTGCTCTTGAATGAACAACACGGAGAATTATATAAACTTTAAAAAATTAATTTCTGCGGTTATTGATAAGATATTAATAAAATTTATAGCCTATGTTACTCTAGAGGTATATAAGAATATTGTGATGTAATTTCAAAGAAATCGGTTCAGCCAATTCTGAGTCTATAAAATAGTAATTTTCCGGACAGACAGACAGACAGACAGACAGACAGACAGACAGACAGACAGACAGACAGACAGACAGACAGACAGACAGACAGACAGACAGACAGACGTGAAAAATTCTAAAGTCACTTTTGGATTCTAGAGGTCATGAAACGCGAAGATATGCAAAAATTTTTAAATTCTGAGCAATGTGCAGACAAAAACCTTTTTTTATATATATAGAAGATATATAAAACTAATATATTAAAATAAAAAAGCTAAATTTGTTAAAAAAAAAAAAAAAAAAAAAATATTATTTATATATTATTTTACATGCCTATACATACATAGAAATAAAATAATATAAAAAAATATTATCTATATATATATATATATATATATAATACTAGGTCAAATTTTTTAAAATGGATTATAATATAATTATGATTATTATAATAATAATAATAAAATCTAAATTGATAAATTGACAATTGAAATAATTTGTTCATATTTATTTTTTTATTTTTCTTATAATTTTTTCATTTATAATATTAATTTACAGGTTATACAAAAAGATAAACACTAAGTATGTATTAATTTATTACATTCTCTTTTTTACTTATTTTCTTTCATTTTCTTCTTTTCTTTGTATTAAATATGTGCATTTTTTTTATTTTTTTCCCAATGTAGGTGGAATTATTGCTCAATGATAATTTGCGATTTTATAGGAGTAAGTTTATCGATGATTATCAATAAATAAGGTAGCTAAATATATTGCTATATATATATATTAATATATATTATCTAATATTATTGTGTTTTCTCTTTTACAGTATTACTCGACCCAGCACATCTCATTGCACACATTTGTCCAAAATGCAAGAAATGTTATGATAGCAAGGAGAAATTATTTATTCACTATTATACAATTATTATTGTTATTGTTATTAAGGATTCTTTTTAAGTTGTTTTTTAAGAATATATTTTGTTTTTAAATGTTTTTTTGAATGATGTAAATAGAAATAAAATTTTTAATTTCTAATCATTTGTTTGATTATTAATGGTCTATTAAATTGAACTCATTTGAAAACTCAAGATTGTAATTATAATTAATTACATTTGTTTCTATTACATAATATATTTTCCAGAAATTGTATTTATCTCATTTTAGTTGCATGAAATAATAAAAAAAAAAAATAATAATAACATTTGTGCTTTAAGTAACTTAGGACCAATTAGAACTTCATGCAAATTAAAAAAAATATTACTTCGATTTCAGACAATGCAATTCATTCTTTGGAAGAAGTTAGTACCTCTAAAAGAAGACGTTGTTGTTCATGCTACAAAAAATTATCCGAACAACATAATAGTAAATATGCAACTGCTAAAGCAACCCGATCTCGATGGAAATGTCTTCAATGTGACAGATTTTATTGTATTCCTTGTTTTACTTTTACTCATAATTGTACCTTGTAAATATTGTTACTATAAATTATACTATATCATTTTTTCCTTCTAATTTAAGTTTTTTTATGATAATTATTTTAGGCTTAATTAAACTAAAATTAAAAAAATATATTTTTTTTTTTTTAATTTTATTGAAATACACCTAATTCTGTTTTTACACGATAATTGGTTCCAGAAAAATCCGGGTAAAGAAAAATAGTGTAAAAAAGACATTGATCACATGCAAAAATTGATGATTGGTAGGAACCAATATCTCTAAAACCTATTAAAATTAGAGAAAAATAAGGATTTTTTTATGTATTCAGGTTGATTTTGTTATAAATCACAGATATTATGTGTATTTAAGAATAATTATTAAAGAAAAAAAAAATAAGCACTCAGCTTAAAAATATGTAATGTAATGTAAATTAAATGTATGACAAGTTCAGGAACTAAAAACAGTAATGTATGTATCCCAAATAGCTAGCTATGTTGTTAGCAAAAAGAATAAGTTATTCAATTTTTAAGATTTACTTTTAAGGATAATAAAATATTTAACAAAATTTAAAAAAATTTAAAGAATAGAAAATATTTTTTGGCTTACCTTTTATCTAAGTGCGGTAAAATTAAATTTTATGTAACGTTGGAAAAACAAACTTGCGTTTAAAAAATGTCTTTACCAAACATTGTTCACAAAATACTAAAACGTTTCTACATATTGCAAAAAGAGAATTCCTTTAAATTTTCGCCATTTAGAATTTCTCTGACCAGTAAATTTGCTTGAATGCATGTACACAATATATACACACACAAAAAAAAAACGAAAGAGAAAAAAATAAATACTACATAAGTATAATCTTTATGCTCTTTCTTTTTTTTCGTATGTATGTATAAGATGTGTGTGTTTTTATTTATGTGTGTTGTGATGGTTTGAACGGTGCTAAATCGAATAAATTCGTGTAAAAAAAAATAAAATTCTTGATTTTCAATCCGTGTTAAATCAAATTCGTGTAAAAACAGAATTAGGTGTATTTGGGAGGAGGAAAATACCGTTTTCGTATATATATATATATTAGATCCCCAATTAGAAAATTAAAAAAAAAAAAAAAAAATGAATAATTTTCATTCTTTAAAATATTTATCATTTTTTGTTCTTGAAATATAATTTTTCATATTTTTTTCCAATATTAAGAATTTAAGATTAAGAAGACCAATTACGTATATTAATAAAAGAGTAACAATATTAATAAAAAAAATTAATTATTTTATATTCTAAAACTACTTTTTCCGCAATTGAATACATTTTTTAATTAAATTATATATCTATACTTGATTATGCTTATAAATAAATTTATTTTTGTAATTAAATTTTATATTTTATTAGAACAAACTCATAAAAAGAACTTTTTAGAAACTATTTATAATTTTTAAAAATAATTAGTTAAAAGTTTAAGAAAAAAATATTAAAATTAAAATTAGTGATATGAGATATGTTTATCAGTTCAAATATTACTCAAATTGATTAGTATTTGATTTAGAAGAACATTATATATATATATATAGTCTTTTCAAAAAGACTTAAATAAATATTTATTCTGTATTTATTCAATAATTTGGGCCCATATTTCTATTCACATATGAATCATGTTTCGTGTGAATCATATTTGATTCATCGTGTTAATTCGATTAGCAAAATTATATTATAATTATTGAAAAAAAAACGTTTAAAATGAACAATTTAAAATAGTTTGCTATTAATTAATCTAATCTGATTAAAATAGAAAATAAAATTCTTGCTGTTAAAATTAATTACTAAAAAAAAAAAATAAATCCAGAACCTTGTACTATGTATATTATTTTTATTTTTTATTTATAATATATGAAACTATGTTATTATTTTGATACTTTTTTTGAATATATCAAATTAGTTAGAAAAGTAATATCCAATAAGAGGATCATTGGTACCATTGTAGTGCATTATGGTCTTTGAAACGTTCATCTGATTTACAAGTTCGATTGTTCTTTGATTCATAGTTTGATCTTATAGGTCCTTACTTAAAATTCTTTCATTTGCCAATCTTTTCATCTTTAAGGTGGTATAATTCCTATAAATGGCAGTTATTAATATACTTTTCTTAACTCACACTGTCCAGTTGTCCGGTTGTCCGTTTGTACGCGGTATTTTATAGTCGATATTTCAACAACTTCCCGTCATTCAATCAACTTGAAATTTTGCATGCGCGCTTGCTCCTGCTAATAATACACGAATCAATTGAAAAATCCACTGAATTATTTATCTATTAGTGGTAATTAATTAACTAAACTTTCATATGCGGAATATGGAATAGTTCACTATTTCAATCATAGATGACGATAGCAGTTCTACAGACGCTGAACACGACTAAAAAGTATAAAATAAATTTAAGTAAAAAGAAATCTTTTTAAAAAACACACTTTACTTAAAATTGCACTAAAAATTAAAAAAATAAAATCACTGTAAAGTGTGTGCGCTCAAATTATAATAACACCGTAAAACATTTGCTTCCACTATTGGGCGCACACACTTTACAGTGATTTTTTTTTACATTTATTGTTTCATTGTAATTCCAGAATATTATTTAAGACAATAATTATTATCTACATGTTATGGAACAAAAATTGTAAAAAATGAAATTAAAAAATTTAGTTTTTCTATTTGTAAATAATAATTCAATAAAATATAATATTTCTAATTTTCTCTACTGTTAATTGACTTTTTAGTGAAGTATATATATATACAAGACCTTGTCAAGACAAAACAGCACTCGGACAAAAACCTCATCTCTCATCTTTACATGATTTTTACTAGAATTGTTTATTAAATTGGTGGATTTGGGATCCATGCCCACTCCCACCTAACACAGTTCTGTATATATATATATATATATATATATATATATTTAATCAGACGATAATTTACTATAGAATATTGTTTTTTTAATTTATTTTTCTATTATTACTATATATATATATATATATATATATATGTATTTAACTTAAGCAAATTCTACAAATAGCTTTTAATGTATTTTCAGATTCCACAAACATTGTATAATCCAATACCTCTCTTTCAATATACATATATATGAGAATTTGCATGTGTAAAGCCTCTAAGACCTTCCAACGTGAAACCTATATTAGAGGATTTATACTAAAACACCTACGCTAATATATTTATTAAATATTTCCTTTTTCATTAACATTGGCTGTAATCCAATTACATATTTTATTAGTATTATTAAAATTATACTATATATTCTCTATTTTTTCAAATAAAATAAAAAAAAGAATTATAAAAAAAAAAAAAAATTTAAATTAATGATTTCATTTTCATTTAATTTTAAATAACATTTTTTTTTTATGTCACAGCTCGTTATTCTTGGAATATGGATCCACTTCTCAACCGCTCTCAAAATTTTGATAGGATGATATCGGATTCGTATGTTGAAGCACCATTTAAACATTTACAAACGATTGATATTTCAACAATTATTCAAAATCCAACAGCAGCAATTGAACGCCCAGAAGCAGCAATTAAACGTTTTCGTTGTTTTCGTTGTGGTCGTTTATATAAATATAAACGTGGACTCGACCTACATTTAAAATACGAATGCAATGTGGAACCTCAATTTCATTGCAAATATTGTCCATATCGGGCAAAAAGAAAATTTGGACTTGAATCTCATATGCGTTATAAACATTTAAATAATTTACAAGTGAGAAAAAGTCGCTCTAAATAATTTTTTTTTTTTTAGAAAATATTAAGTTATTATACATATATTTATTAAAAAATTTTGTAAATATTCAAAATTGTATTTTAAATTCCATGTCATGGTTATAGAATAAATATTTTGAAACATTTTTTTTTTCAAATTTTAATTTGAAATTTATACCAAATGGTTCAATTTAATTTATTTATTTATTTAATTATAAAATTAAAATATTCATATTTATATCAAAACCAATCACTAATAATTGAAAAAATTGTTTTTAATTTACTATTTTGATTATTATTAAGACTACAATGTCTAATTACAGGTAGAAGTGTTTATTTATTTATTTATTTTTTTAAATAAATTAAATCAACGTTAGTGTACTATACTAGTAGGTACTACTATGACCGAATAGACTTGATCCTAATGTCATTAAGGAAAAATATAATTTTTAAAAATTTTAAATTTTCCCTCCTAGTAGGTTTTTACTAATCATTCATTTTAATTTAATTTTCCTCTTAAAAAATAATAAATAAATTAAAAAAAAAACAACCACAAGATTCTAATCATTTTTTAAATTCATCTTATAAAAACCATTGATATTATTATTTAATTTTTAGCAGGTTACATTTCAGACTTTATTAAAGTTTTCATAATTTCACGTTATTTTCAATTAAATGATGGATGGGAATATTTTAAAAAAGTGAAAGATATATTTACCACAGAGAGAACAAAACAATATGATAACCAAGATTTTTTCAAAAGTTAAGGTTTTTTCAATTTATTTTAATAATTATGATATTTATATGCATTTCAAATTATTTGAATAATCAACGTATTTCAATTTTTCTAAAAATTTCTAGAAATTTTTATTTCAAGAATTCCACAGATTCTCTATAGATTAACAAAAAAAACTACTTACAATATATCTATACAATATATTTATATTTTCAGCTTTTTATTCGAATTGATTTCTATTTCATTTGGCTTTTATTTACTTTTGATATTTTATTTATTTTTATATTTTGGAAAAATTTTTATCCTGGCCACAATTTAGTTAATGTTTAAAATGAAATAACTTATTTACAATTCTCAATTAAATTTAAATATTTATTTATTTATTTATTAAACACCTTCAATTTGTTTATAAAAAAAAATAAATATGTATTATATTAGACATCAGTGGTCTCTAAACATGTTCGGTCTTTTATTTTAATTAAGATGTTATACTTAAATAATAAACTCTGAAAGATAATTTTCAAATTATTATTAGTACTTAATATTTTCAAAATGCCTCCGTTTATTGATTTATTGGGTTCCTTGTTTATATCACACTATAAATCTGAAATTTTTACAAATCTGATTTTATACTTAAACTTTGTTAAAATGATTTTTATTATATTGCTACTACAAATAAATAGAAGTAATTATTTTTAATATACATATTTTCATACTCATTTCAAGTTCTTCTAAATAAAAAATCTTTATTTTCAATGTTAATAGAAATATGTATGTAAGTTTACACTTGTAAATATTGTATATTAAAATAAACTGGGACAAATCAATCCTACTTTCTCAAAGAAATACCTTTAATACTAATGGAAAGGTTTCATATTGTATTTAATAGAGAACTAATATTAAACAAAACCTGTATTTATTTATATATTTTATTATTAAATAAATATTTAAAAACATAACTTTTTTTTTTTTGTTTTAATTATTGATATTCTTAAATATTTAATAACAATTTTTTTTTTTTTAAAAGCTTTTTATTTGAGTTAATAATTTTAATTATTATTATTATTTTTTTTTTTTTGGTGTGTTATATGGTGGGTGAACGGTGGGTTGCCTTTAATGTCTTGTCTTGTCTTGTCTAAAATTAATTTTAATTTTTTTCACCACTCTTCTTCTATACATAAATACATAATGATTTGGTATTGATCATGTATTGGTGTGAATGCGTGTGTTTTCATATATGAATTCAGTGTGGTTGGATCAAATGTTATCGTCGAATAGCAACGGGGGGACTGTCATCTACCCGACTTCTTGGAAACCTTCCACCAGCCGATCATTCGCCAACAACATTGTCAAATGTCCACCCACAACGACAATCAATAATGAGATCATGTTTAAATGTTTTAAATGTTCCAAATGCTATAAGCATAGGATTACATTAAATCGCCATTTGAAATATGAATGTGGCATTGAACCGCAATTCCATTGCACTTATTGTTTATATCGATGCAAAAGGAAATCCACATTAGAATCACATATTAAATATCGACATCGCTATTTATTTTTAGATAATCAAAGAGGATCTTTTAAATTTAAAATACAGGAACTGGAATAAAACAATTCATAGAAAATATTGTGTTGTTGTTGTTGTTGTTGTTGTTAGAACAGTACAATTCATGTGACTGACTCCACAAAAATATTTTCAAATGTTAAATTTTAATTTCATAATAATTTTTCAAAATGTCACATTCTGTATTTATTATTATTAATGTATTAATTTATGATATTTATAGCTCTCTCTTAATAATGAATATAATATGATCCTAAAACGTAATAATTTTTTTTCTTTGGGTTTTTCTAGGGGATTTTAATGAAAAGTTGTAGAAAGGTATAGGTATTTTTATAATTATAAATTTAAATATATTTATGTTAATAAATATAAATATAAATATAAAATAAAAGGAATAATTAAACAAGATTAGAGTGTTTACGGTTAAATTCTCTATCAGGGAAGACTGAAATTGCTTTATGTTCTCGTTTTCTATTAAATTATGGTTAAAAAAATTAAAGAAAAATACATTCAATTTTTGTAAAAATCCATCGTCTGGTTTAATACTTATTATAATAATTAACAATATATGTACCTCTTTAAGATTATTTATTACTGTTCATTGATATTTTTCTTTGCTGTTCAGTTCCAATCGATTTAATACGCGTGTCCCTTTAATTCACCTTTAATAAAAAATCTATTTGTATTTCTAAATTTCTATAATTAATTTAAATTTTATATCAAAATTATTACAACTACCAATATTATAATATAAATAATAATTCAATGGAATATCATATTTGAAAACAATTTAATATTATTAGTATATTTCATATTTCTAAATTATTCTTTATCTGATTATTATTTAAATAATTTAAATTTAATTTATTTAGATTGATGCCATCTATGTTTTATAAAAAAACTATAGTGCCCTTTTAATATATATATATATATATAAGTAAATAATATTGATATATTAAATGATATTCAACAAAAAAAAAGATAATCTGTGGTTAATAAAATAAACTAGCATAACTAAGTGACATGTCGACATATGTACGCACAAGTAAGGACTTTTATTCAATTCTTGTTATAACAGAATCGCATAATTCCAAAAAAAATTCCACTCACTTACAAATTAAATAAAAGTCCTTACTTGTGTCGACATGTCACTTAATTATGCTAGTTTATTTTATTAACCACAGATTATCTTTTTTTTTGTTGAATATCATTTAGTCTTTTAAGAATTATTAAAATAAAACAAAATTTGATTATATATATATATATATATATACTATTGTGTTATTTTTATTCTTAATTTTATTAAAAGACATACATATAACTACAATATTCTGAATACATACATAAATATGTATATATAAAAATAATAATATTATTTATCATTAAAATTTTTACATTATTTAAGTATATATTAGTTAATAAATAAATCTTTTTTTTTTAATAATAGGTTATTATGAGAAGAGGTGAATTAAGTAAACATTCTAAAAGTAATTAAAATTATAATAATCGATTCAATCTTGACAATCTTAATTAAAATTAAATTTGTTTAATGAATTACAAAACCTAAAAAGAGAGAAATCATTCGAAATGTGAAATAAAGTGAATTAATGTGTAAATAAATTTTGTTAATTCATTTTCTGTAGTTATTCTATTGATTTGATTGATAATTTCATAAAAAATATATTTTATTAAATTAGTAAATAAATGTGTTAATGGATATTAAAAATAATCCAATATAATATAATGTAATGTACATAATTAATTTAAACTAATTATTTCCTGTAAAAACATTTTTTTTTTTAAATAGATCAATATTTTTCTCATTTTGTAATATGTACTTCTATTACATATTTATATAGCCAAATTATTATGTATATATAAATAAATAAATATATATAATTATATATATTTCTAATGTATTATTTTTCATGTAATAAACTATTATGTTTCAAAAAAAAAAAAAAAAAAAAACAATTGTTTTTGAATTTTTCTTAACTTTTTCGTATCTATTTATACATTAAAATGTAATGTGGTGACGTTTATCTTGATCAATGTATCTTTCCTTTCAATGCATTGCTTGTAGTATATAAACAATGATATTATTACCATCATTTATTCTTATCAATTCTAATTCTTACATGTGTTTTGTTTTGTGTGTTTTTTTTTTTGATTTCAGAAATGTCATCGCTTCTTGATATGCCAAAAAGCAAGGAGATAAAACAAGAGATGTTAGTTGAAGACGAAGATGGTGATATGGAGGATATGGAACTTTTTGAATTCGATGACGACGATGATGATCCATTAGATTTAATGCAACATATTTGTCCTCGATGTACCCGTGTCTTTAATGAACGTCAAGAATTATATGAACATTTACGTGAATGTTGTAATACTCATATTAGCTGTCCTAATTGTAACAAAACGTTTCATCGATTGGCTATCTTCCAAAATCATTTGAATGAATGCAAAATCAAAGATGACTATCTTGCTGCGTCAACATATAAAAATGAGACTGATGATGATGATGATGATGGTGATGGTGATGATGGTAATAATGAAATGGTAATGAAAAAGGAAATCGACAAGGATGACGATTATGTAGATGATGATGATGACTCTAATGATTCTTATGTAAAGCATAAGAAATATGTATGTCGGCGCTGTAATCGTTATTATAAATATGAACATAACCTCAATAGGCATATAAAATATGAATGTTCGTCTCTAAAAATTAAATGCGATCAATGTAATTATCATTGTCGTAATGAAAAATTACTTAAACGTCATTTAAAATGTCATATTAAATTTGCACCAGTCCCAAAAATCGAGCCGAGAAGAAGACCAGCGATTTTAAAGCGAACTACTACATCACGACGAACATTACGAAATACAAAACGACAAAAAGTCGTTCAACCGCCCCCAAGCACCGTTTCAACTGAGTCTGGTTATTATTATAGCTGTGATAAATGTTTGAAAAAATTTAAATCCAAATGGAATTTTACAGCTCATATTCGTCATTATTGTAAAGGACATCCGCCGGATTGTCCACGTTGCTCTCATCCGGAAAATTCAAAAGAACATCTACTAGCGTGTCGATCGAAAGAAACACCAAACTCGACTAAACCTTTTGTTTGTCTTTCTTGCAATCGTAAATATAAAAGTAAAGATAGTATAGTCCGTCATCATCTGTTTGAGTGTGGTGTTGAACCACAAATATTATGCCCGTTCTGCCCATATAAAACAAAATACGAAAATTCTTTACAAAAACATATAGTAGCAATGCATCCAGAGGCTCCTGCTGATCTATAAATTAAAATTATTAAAATTAATACTCTTAAAGGTGGATCGTCTAACATTTAGGTTAATAGTTATTAGATTAATTACGTGTGTAATTTATATTACAAAAATTTATTTTACAAAAATAAATTAATATAAAATTAAATAAACACACTAATTAAATTTTTTTCGTTTACTTTAATATTAATTTAATTACATAAGTATTAAAAATAAAGTTATTTTTTATTAAAAGTGTTTTGATATGTACATCACACTTCATTCCAAAATAATAATTTGCTCAATATTTACTGATAAAATGAGTATGATTGATAAACTAAGTTTCTAAAATATAATTTTCATAAATAATGTTGGTTTTCATTATAATTTAATATCCATATTAATAACAAAATTATAATAATAATAATAATAATAACATTTATAATAATAATTATAATATTAATAATAATAATATATTGGTTTTTAGCAAAAAGTACTTATATAGATAGATAATTTAATCATTTCTCTGCTCAGGGTTTAAAAATAAATAAACTAATTAGCTAAGTAAAATTGAATTCTAAAATGTTCCTAATTTATTAAATTTTAAAATTTTAAACTTTTTCAAGTTATATAATTTAAATTTGGTTACAGAATTGAGAGAAGCATTCGTTGATTAAAAAATCCCTATTTTCTATATTTTATCAAAATAGAAAATATTATATACAAAACTTTCATAAAACAAATTATTTAATAAGTAAAATTTTTTTTAATTTTTTATAATTTCAATTCAATAATTATATATTCATTTAAATATGTATCCAAATAAATATTTATTATAATATGATCAAGTCAGAATTTAAAGTTATATATATATATATATATATATAATACACTTACAATATAATACTGTAATATTATTATAATACTATAATATGTACTTAAACTATTTTCAGAAAACAATATAAAATAAATAATAATAACACTCGTAAATACATTCTATTTACATTTTATTTCTTCAATTAATGTATATTGAAAAAAATACTTATTCCAACATTAAAATAGAAAGAGATTTATTTATTCATAATAAATAAAAGTATAATTATAAGTATAATTAGAATAGTTAATACGAATGTAAGAGATAAAATCAATTTTTAAAATAAAAATAAAAAAAAAAATGGATATATTTTTTATAATATATTTTATTTTAATTTCAATATTAAATTATTTTTCAAAAAAAAAAAATTCAACAATGATATTTAAATTATTTAACATTTCACTTTTTCTTTTAATTTTAATTAAAAATAAATGAATTTTATATCAAAAAAATAAATTTAATAATAGTAAAATATAAAATAAAAATAAAGATTTGTTTCAAAAAAGAATGAAATTTTTATTTTTGTTGTGGATATGCAACAAAAAGTTTATTTCCCTTGATTCGTTCCAACCAAATAAGAAACAAATTTTAATCATTCTTATTGACATACATTATGAAAAATTCTTAAATAGATTATATAAATATAATTAATCCCTTATTCTTCCATTCATTTTTAAGTTTTTTTTTTTTTTTTTTTTTTTTTAAATCAAACATATTTGAGAGTTTTATTCAAATTACATCAATTTATGTATAATATTTTATATTATATCAATATACTGTTTCTTCTAAAAAATTTAAAAAATATTAATAAATGATTAGATAAATTTAAAATTTGTTAGATAAAATTGTAAATTTTATTGGTGATTTTGATTTTTTCGATAAAAAAAATTTAAAAATGAGACTGAAATATTATTTATTTAATTATGGTATTCCAAACGTTTTTTTTTATTTTTATATATTTAGTTTTGTTAATTTTATAAAATCATTCAATTTATTTTTCAAAGTACATATGTTCTCATCTTTCTTATTTTCTAGAATTGTAATATTTTTTTATATTTCCTTTTGACAAATGATATTAAATAAATATTTTTTCTTCTCGAAGAAATATTGTTTTATTTAACCTGATTATGATTATTTTATTCAGATTTATTTTTAATTTTGTTAATAATATTTTAATAACTAGAAAACTCTAAATAATATTTATATATATATATATATATATATATATATACTAGGTAAGTATAATTTTATAAATAATTATGTTAAAATGTATTTTATTTTGATAAACTAAAATAATAAATAAAATAGGTCGTTAGACCATAATACTGTTTATATGGTCTAAATAAAATTTATCTCAATTATTAAATTATTAAAATTGAGATGATAAATAAATTTATAAATGTCAATTACATATTATCTTACACTAAAAATAATAAAAATGTAAACTATATATATTTATATTTAATTTTGAAGTATCTTGGAGACTTCAATGCCTCAAGTAAGTGCAACAATAAATTTTCACTTTTATTTATAATTTTATTAATTTTAAAATTATATTAAATTGATTATATGAAATAATTAATTAATTTCTAGATGATTTGATTGATGCAAGAATTTAAAATATAATGAATAATAACTCTAAAATTTTTAAAATGAAAAAGAAATTCTAACTTATCTACTTTTTACTAATATATCTAGTGTTATAATAATGTAAATATTAAAAGTATAAATATTTAATATTTTTTTTTTTTTTTTTTAATAAGTTTTTAAATTTATTATTTTTGAAAATTAGCCTGTTCATTAAAATGATTCATTCTTCAATAAACGAATTAAATAATACCCATTATTTTATTTATCTTATTTTTTTATTTTTAATACAAAATTTAGTTCTATTCTTTATTTTTCTCCTACTTGACATTTTAAAGTGAACCACAAGTATAATTTCGGAGTGCACTTGAAAATTAATATAACAAATTTCTCTTCCACGGGTAAATGATTGAGTAACTTTTAGAGAGTTGGTTTTATCTTAGCATAATAATTTATTCCAATGACTCATTTATATATTATTTATTTATAAATATAAATATAAATATATATAAATACTTTAAAATATAATTTTTAAAGTTTAAATATATTTGAATGTGTATTTGTATTTGAAAACATTTCTTGGTATTTCTTTTCATTTGAGATACATTTTTTTTTTTAAGTTTCATTATCTTTTTTCTTTCTTTCTTTATTTTTTTATTTATTTATTTTTTTGTGGTATAATAATACATTTATTTATTTTTCTTTCACAAATCTTTCAACTTATTTTATCTTTTAAAGAGAATTGCTATTGATTCCGTTTGTTTGTTGTTTTCTGTTCACAGATTTGGATTCGTGTGCTACGAATGCGTATCCATGCGGGGTGCATAAATGTTTCAATTGTAACAAACGTTATTCTCATCGAGGTTCTCTTGTACGCCACTTACGTTACGAATGTGGCGTTGAACGTCAATTTCCATGTCCCTATTGTGATCATCGTAGTAAACGATTTAACGACTTAAATGTACATATATTTAATCGTCATCACATACAACCACCACGAAGACCAAGGGGTCGTATACCCGGCACACGACTATCATCCCTTTCATCATATTTTCGACCCTATTTGTACCTTAAATCTTTAAATGATATTAAAAATGAACCTGAAAATGAAGGAGATGTTTCATAAAAATTAAAATATATATATTTGTTTTTCTATATAAATAATTATCGACCAAATTTATGAAATCCAGTAAATAAAATTTTTAATTAAAATTTAACCAATGTTTAAAATAAAAAAAAAATGAAAAAATATCTAAAAGTAAATAATAATAACTTTTTTAAATTCTATTTAATTTATTTTAAATAATTATTATAAAGTTCATTTATAAATGTTATTCCGATGCAATTCTTCTTCTATGCCCTACCTCTTCTTCTCTTGCAAATATTTACTTTCAATCTAAAAAGTAATTTTAAAAATTCTAAAATAACATATATATATATATATATATATATATATATATATTTGAAATTTATTTCTAGTATTATTTTCCTCTTCCTTTACTCTAAGTGAAATCTCAGGATTGTACTTAGAATTAATTATTAATGGTCTGATAATTAAATAACCGAACTAAAATAAAAAAAATTTTTTCTATTAAAATCTTTTACAAATGGTTTTTAATCTCCTTTAACATACTCTTCTTCTATTTCTTTATTTCACTGCTCAATACAGAGCTACAATTTAATTAAGTGTCACATTCGATGATTTTTGCCCTCGCATCTTCTACAAACTCAGAATACACGATTCAATCTACTTTTTTCGATCTTGTGGGTTGAGTTCTATGATATGAGTGAAAATGTTCATAATATTATTTAGCTCCAATGACAAGTTTTTTTAACCCACTTTTATACAAATTTTAGTCAAAATTTGCAAATATTTCTTATTGTCTCTTTTTTAATGTTCGTAATACATAAGTATATCACTTTATTCGGGCACTCAAACATTAATTTATTTTTCATGATTTTAATTTCACAGATAGACCATCATTATAGCTAGCTTCCAAAAATAATTTTTGCCATTTTAAAAAAAATCTAACTCTAATTATTTTCTTCAATAATTAAAAGTTGAAGATTTTTTTAAATTCACAACACTTTCGAAATAACAACTTACTCAATCAACGATTGAACAAAAACTATTATACTAGATAGAGAGATGGTATAAAGTGTTACGCGTGCACAAGATTAATTATATTCCCATCACACATTACACAAAGCCAAACGTTTAAGGCATGTCCAGTCCGTTATTTAATTTTTACTCCTCCTTTACTCCATTTTGAATTTATTTCTAATACTATTTCTGTTTCTTTATTAAATTTTGTTTTTTGTTATTGTTTTGAGGTTTCCAATGATAATGTATCATTACATAATTTGTATATATGTATTATTTTTAGTTATTAAAATTCTTAGAATAAATTTATTGATCTTACCTCATTATTTTGTTTTCAATATTTTTTCTACGTAAACGTTCTAATTTATTTTTTCATAAAATATTTCTGGAAAAATAACTATTTATCCATATAATTAACGAGCTTATTGTAAGTAATTATGTAAGTGGGTGGGGCGCTGGAACTTCCGTATTTAAAACGTGCACCATAAAACAGTAGTGCCCTTTATACGAGAGTGTGCTTTAGTTTATTGTAGTGTAGAGTAGAGGGAAACACATTTTTTCGACGAGGTATCCTGGGAAAAAATTTTATGGTGGTATCTTAAATCACACACACATTGGTTGAACAAAAGACTAAGTAGCTTGGAGAATAATATTCACCCGGTTTATGTCCAAAGAGACACAGAATTTGGATGTGGATAAACTTGAAACTTGCGATTTCAACTTTCCAATATTGTATTGAGCATAATAGAGGCTACCTTGAAAATCTTAAATTTATATTTACATAATAAAACGAAATTATATAATGCCATCTTTGAGGTTTTTAATCTAAGGAAGTTCCGGCAATGCGCTCCTTATTTCAAAAAAAATAGAGATATTAATAAAAATTCAGAGTATTTCTAAGTAGAGGACATAATACCAAAGATTTGTGAAATATCGAATATGTAATGCTTTATTAAGTAATTTAAAAAGAAATTAAGTATACCTCCCGTCCAATTTTAAGATTTTTTGAAATCATCAATAAACAAAAATGAAATCGGTTAAAAAATAATTTAAATTGTTTTTGTATTTAAAAGAAACAAAATTAATTGAAATCTATTGAAATTTTTTAAAAATATTTGTTAACAATATGTTAAATTGAAATTATTTTTAAATATATTACTAAAAATATTTAGATGTTTCCCTTAAAATTATTTTTTTAAAAATATATTTACTTTTAATAAAATCAGGGTATAAAAACCGATTTTCAATCAACGGTGGTATTACAGTTGGAAATTAAAATTATCTGTTCTATTTAACGATTTTTTCATGTGTATAGGCGTCTGTTTGAAATTTTAATCTCTGGAGGCAGCTCAATGCTGAGCTAGAATTTAGACTTTGTCTAACATGAAGTTTGCATTAATCAATAAATATACGATGTATGTATATATTAATTAAAATATAAAAATAAAAAAATTAAATGAATCACACCAATTCCTTAGATACTAATGGGCCCCTGCCCTTAAGTTCTTATAAATAATCATAATTATATAAACTAAAATTAATTATACAAATATAAACCTAAATAATACAATAATTTTAAATCTTAAAAACATTTGGAAAATTTTCAAATTTAATTTCAATTTTATATACACATTTCGGTTGTTACACCATTAACAGAAACTCTCCATAAATCTAATATTCTATTTTCTATATGAATCATTAAATCAAAAGGTATAAATATATTTAAGTATAGGTTTAGTTTATATAATGTATTGTAATGTTTCAGAGAGTGCCTATCGTTAAATCTATAATTTCATTTCAATAATAAAAATAATAATATATTTATTTAATTTTACAAAATATTAACTTTTTATAATTCTTTGGTTTCATCATTAAAAAAAAATGAATTTAAAAATTAATACTGAGATTATATTTGTAATTTTTGAGTTTTTTTAAAATCAAACTTTCAATTATAAATAAAAATACAACTGACTACCATTTGATGATTTCAAATAAATTATATAAATATTATGAAATATATTATATGTATATAAATTCATATTTTTGTTTGTTAAATTAACTAAGCTTTATGTATCATTTTTATTTACATTAATAACTAATTGAATATTTTGTATGTTTGGAACTTAAAATATTTTATATGATATATGTATTAACCATAATGCAAAAAAATGTTATTTTTGAAAGAAAATAATTTCTATTATAAAAATATACAATATAATATATAATTATATATTTCATAAATGGGCCCAAAAATAATTTAATTTATAAATTAGAAATATAAATATAAAAGAATGTATGTAATGTAAATTAAATAAAAAATTTTAATATTTCACTATTTTTGTTTAAATCGTTCAACAGAAAAAAAACATTCATTTATCAGAATAGATCTCTTTTCTTTTATTTTTCATTATTTATTATAACATTTTTTATTAAAAAAGATAAAATTTAGAAAGTATTTTTAATTTTAAAATGACTAAATTTATTCAATTTTTATAATTTTTTTTCCTCAATTAAGTAATGCATTACATAAAAATTGGTTAAGGATTTCTTCTTCTATTATTGTTGTCATTGTATTTTTTCATATCATTTAATATTATTTATATATTATTATTATGATGTATTATTGTGGCATACTTGATACATATATATATATATATATTGTTTATATGTACAATATTACATTGTGATTACATTATTGATTCAATATGTATGTTTTGAATTAATATCCAAGGTTTTATAAACATAAATACCTATTTTTAGTAATTAAATTTTTTAATTAAATTAATTTAATACCCAAAATATTATTTTTTGTTTTTAATTAATCAACCTTAAAATAAAAAAAATCAAATTTTAATAAAGATGATAATAAATAAAAATAAAATGAATAATTTAAATAAAAAACGAAAGTAAAATTTTCATTTATAGTCTTATAATAATATCAAGTAACCGTTTAAAACGGAATAAATATAATTTTCATTTAAGTAAATAATGATATTTTAGTATTTTCTATTTTTTATTTTATATATATAATTTGTAAGTATTGTCAAAAATTTTTTATTATAATATTATTTATTTTATATATATTATTATATAAACCATTGAAAATAAATATTAAAATGTCTTAATGTCTTATTTGATGTATTTTTTCACTTAAAAAAGTATATTATTTATAAAATTTGGCTATATATATTTATTTAATGATGATACGGTCAATTCACATATATTTGTTTAAAAAGGAAGACAAAATTTCCCAAAGGAACAATTACTTATTTTTTTTGCAAGTTTTAAAAGCCCCAAGTATGTATATCATATTTGATATATTAATATCACATCGCGGCTGTTATTTTTCGACAAGAGGCTAAAGATCCGTCCAAAATTTCAAATTTTAAAATTTAGCAACCCATCCACCTTAAGATTTATATTCATATTGGCATTTAAATCAAGCTTGAATTTTGTTTTTTCCTATTATCCCACACTCAAATGCCCGCTACTGTCTTAAAGCCTCTTTGTAGGGAAAAGCAAATCATCATAGATCTACAAATATTTAAGTAAATAAATTTTTGTTAACTCCATTTTTTTATTTTTATTTCACAATTTGTAAATACAATTATAATTGAAAATAATTGCAATCCATTTTTCTAATCATCAGCTAAAACTTTTTAGGGGTGGGTTAATATGATGATAATAAAATATTAAAAAGATAGCTAAAAAAATAAATAAATTATTCTTTCTAATAAGAATAATAAATAGTAAATTTTGAGAATAAAATTATATTTTTCAAACCTACCAAAAATTGAGAAAAGTACTTTGAAATGTCAAGTAAGCCTTTTGAGATAATTCAATGAATAATAAATAAATAAACATCTACCGAATTTTTTTTAAAGTTACCTTTTACAGCTCTATTTCTTTTAAAAAAGGGAATATGGAGGACTTGTCAAAAATTATATAATTTGAACATTTCAAATACATATAAGTATATATTTTTAAACAATACATTGATTATATTACGTTTTAATAAAAAGATACATATTATGTACATATATGGAGACAACTCTTTAGGCCCTGATAGATTGAAATTAAACTTACCCAATGACACTGATTGTTAAGGACGAGTATTGACTCGACATTGGACATTACCCCCTTCCTCCTCCCCCCATTAGGACAACATCCTGAGACAAAGACCAGGCAAGAGCAATTTAGTACAGTCTCACCAATACCGTAACATTTTATGCACAAATAATTTATAAAATATTTTCTCCAGCATTAATAAATGGAAGAGGGTATATTTATACCCTAATCACCATGGATAGGTGAGATCATTTCTCATTTGGGTTCCTGGCTGACAGCTCTGCTCGACCAATCCTCTATCTAGATTACGAACAAGTGTTTACATTACGTTATTTTCCCTTAAGGAATATTTGCAAGAAACTCAGTTTAAATATCAATTGTAACATTTAAATTGTAACAAGTGTATTGTGGATAAATAAAAATTATAAATTATACAAGGTAAACTCTTTTACTGATGTTAACATGGCTTTTTCTTAAATTAAATACCAATACCAGTACCTAATAAGACCACACACACACACGAAGATAAGAAAACATTAACTTATATATTATCATAATATTAATCCATTAACGCTCAGCGTCCTCATTTGAGGACACTTTGTAAAAATGTATATAGAAAATTACTAATGACTTATTCTAAATTTAACCTAAAGGGCATATGAATGTATTGTTTTAACAAGTAAGTAGTGCATTTTTGTTTTGTTTTTTATATCCTAGTTTTTTGTACTGTGTCTTCACAAATTTGCATATTTATTGGCATCTCTCTCCATTGCAATATTTAAATATTTATTTTATTGTTTATTGAAAAAGTAAATAAATTTTTTTATTATTTTAATAAATCTAATACATATAAGCCAATATTAATTACAATAAAATTCAAGTATATGTTTATTGATTTATTTATTTATTTTTGAATATTATATGAATTATATTTAGATGTCCTGAAACGAGGACGCTCGGCGTGAGCGACATTTTTTATGTGATATTTATTTTGTTAACAAATTATGAGTCAAAAAACTCTTTAAAAAGTCCCAAGATTTTAGTACTAGCTCATGAAGTGGAAGAACTTACTGATAAAGAAGATTCAAATGCTGATGAATTAGATTGAAACCAAAAATAAAATAAATTTTGATATGTCTGTGAAAGATACAAAAGGTCTTTTTAGGATTTTTAATATTTTCCAGATATCATGAGCTGTTCACAACACACTAAATCGCTGATGTAAATATATATAAACCTAATCTTATTCATATTTGCATTTGTTCCCATAATAAGATATAAGATATGTACATTTTTTTTGTTATTATATCTTATAATAAAAATGAAAAATGAAAACACACACATATAACAAATATTCTAATTTTTACTATCTCGCCAGAGATAGTATTGCGATCACGAAAATTTTCGATGTTGAGATTTTGATGTTTTTATACTTTTTGAAGGTTCCTGAATCATTTTCACTAAGGTTGAGAAAAATGTCTGTGTGTGTGTGTGTGTGTGTGTGTGTGTGTGTATGTAGGCAAGATTACGCAAAAACGGTTTGAGCTAGAATGATGAAATTTGGTACATGGACATTATTCAAAATTCATAGTTTTCTATCAACTTTTGAGAAATGTAGCTCAACCGGAAGAGGGTCATTACCTACAACGTTTTGATTTTTTTTCCTCTAAAGTGACCGTAAAAATAAAGATATATGTTTGATAATTTTTCACATGATTAATAATTGTATAAAACTGCTATATATAGAATTTCAGCTTGATTGATTCGCTGAAATTACCAGAATTAATTTTTTAACACTGCAAATCTCACGCGCCAACACGTGACGTGGTGCCATCAACAAAAAGCCAAACATGCGCTGGTTTAATATTTATTATTTATTATTTATAATTTATAATTAATTAAATTTAATTTAAATATAATATATTATGTTATTTAATCCAATTCAAATTGCGAGATAGTCGAGTGGAGACACTCCAGCTAATTTCGAATATTCTAACAATTAGTGTTGCCATAAAAGGTGGATATGTACCAAATTTTATGCGACCTTCTCAATCTATCATAAAAAAACAAAACAAATACAATTTTTTCAATGTCAATTTTAAATAAATTATTTTTTTCTGAAGAATCTCAATATATTTAATATACATATATTTATATGTATATTAAATATAAATAATATTCTTTTTAAATACTACTCAGACAAATTTTAGCAAACTAATCATTGATTTGTATTGTAATATTGCATATATACATTAATATTAAAGAAGATAAAATATGTATAATAAATAATGTTTTCTTAACGTTATTTTTTTTTAAAACTTGTCTTGCTTTATTTTTCTAATCCAACCAATTTTAATAAATTATCTAATTTTAAATTGATATATTCATATATATATATATATATATGTGGATAATTGTTTTTATATACAGTTTTGTCTTTTACAGTTTCAATAATATTGTTTTGGTTTCAGTATTAATCTGGGATCAGTTTACCTGCGCGCGTTGTGGTAAATCTTACGCCAATGAACATCGGAAGATTCGCCATGAGCGATATGTGTGCGGTCAAGCAAAGCGATTCGCCTGTCCTCATTGCGAATATCGTTCGAAACAGAGTATTCACCTTCGATATCATGTCTCCCGAGTCCATTGGGATAAACCACCGTTGCCAAAAAGTTTTTGGAGACATTAATTGATCTATTCTATACTATAGATAGATATATAGATACATTTTGACAAAACTATCATGCATTGCTTGACACATTCCTTTAACATTTATTTTATTATTTTCATTTGGGCAAACACATTGTTTTCTATTAAATACTTTTACACTATTGAATAATGTCAATTTTGATTCTTTCTCTTATGATTTATAATATTTATCTTAATTAATAACTTCATTAATACTTTAATTAATTAATTGTCCCAAATCAAAGATTATATAAAATTCACACAGAATCTTTAAAATAAAATAATATATGTACATTTAAAAGAATTATATTTTTAAGTATGTAATTGGAAATTGTTTGAGGAGATTTTTATAAATTTTTAGATACAATTTTATATATATATTACATTCCATTAAAATAAGTTCTAATTTATTTAAATATGATGTTTCTTTTAACCGATCCAAAAAAACAGTTCTTATTACTGTTCTAGTATGCATAATAGAAGACTATAACTAAGAATTTTTTAATATTCTCTTATAAAACAATTTTTTTTTTTTTTTTTTTTTTTTTAATAATTTGCCTAAGTGCAATTAATTTAGATTATTTCAATAATTTTCCCCATTTATACACAACTAATTTTTCTTCTTCATATAAATCCTGAATGCATATACTTACAGCCAAATTCATAAACCTTATCAATATTTAACAATTTTTTTATTCTTAATATAATTGAATTTAATAATGTAATACCAATTTTACAAAAAATATGTAAAAATTATTCAGAAATGATTATACATATTTATAATCATTTCTCCTTTTTATTTTTATTTTTTATTTTCTTATATTATATATACTTTTTCTATACCATTTATATGAATAATGAAATGATATCTATACATACATATTTATAAATAAGTACATATATTTATATTGTTATTGTAGCCTTTGTTAATCATATTTACTTAATAATAAAATATTTTTTTATTTCGACTAGTATTATTATTATTATTATTATATTCATACATATTACATATCATTATTCGAATTTAATAAACAAGATTTAATTCATTATATATATATATTATTTTGATTATGTTGAATATTAATAAAGTTAAAGGCATGTATGTATGTTTTTGTTTTGTTTTTTTTTTTTGGAAGTTTTTAGAAAAAAATCTGCTATAATAAATTTACATACCATCTTATTCTCTGACTGACTCATTTAAAGATTTCAAAAACAAACAAACAAACAAACAAACTCATCATCAATAGCTTTATTGATTAATTGCTATACATATTTCGTTATTTTGAATCACCTAATTTAATTTTCTTTTTCAGACATTCCAGCTTCTTATTACGATACGACATCCTGGATTAATAATAATAATAATAATAATAGATGGACTTGTGACCGATGTATGAAAGTGTATTCGTGCTCTGGAAGTTTATACCGACATAAACGTTACGAATGTGGAATGGAGCCCCGTTTTTCTTGTTATATTTGTTCCTATCGATGTAAACGTTCATGTCATCTCAAATCGCATCTTGCTCGGATTCATCGTGAAAATATAACTTATATAAAACCTGTCCCGAATCAATTAGCTAAATTTTAAAAATATTCATTAAAACAATTGAATTTATTTATATATTTATATATCTTCCCTTATACATTCATTAAGATTTTATTTATTTATAATATACATATACATAATATATTTATATTTACGAGTAAAGTTATAGTTAAAGTATTAATTTTTATTCTTTATTTTAAATATAATGATAAATATTTATTTATTGAAATTAAAACACGGTATTTTTTTATAAGCATTAAATTAATAACTTATAAACAATCACAATTATTTAATGATTAATTAATAACAGATAAAATGATTATTATATATTTATTTTCGATTCATGATCGATGATGAATCCCATTTTTTTTTTTTTTTTTTTTTTTTTATTGGTTAAAATTTTTATTTATTTTTTGAAAACGTTAATATTTTTTAATTTTATTTTAAATTATATTAATAAATTATAAGTTCCAACTTATTTTTATTCTGCTGGTTTTTTATGTGATTATTATATATGTATGTATCAATTTCAGAGTTATACATTATAAGATATTTAATATTTATATAAATTATAATTATATAAAAATGTTTATACTTACACACTTTTCTTGACAAATTACAAAATGTTTAATTATTTAGGTTTTTCAAGTTGATTGCCTTCGATTTCGTTCGTATTATCCTAAAATAATAATGAGTTCTACTTTAAAAAGATTTAGTAAAATTTTTGTTCCATTCGATTTTCTTCATTATTCTTATTCCTTGATATTATATAATATTTATTTATAATTTATTCTTTTAAATAAAAATATCAATTTCATTTGATTATTAAGTAAACAAATGACAAAAAACTATTAAGTAATATTGTTTTTGATAAATATATATATAATGGGAATAAAATATACATATCTGTATAATACATAAGTGCATCTCTAAAACCACAATTAAAACACAAGACCATTTAATAATATTATATTATATTATATTTATAATGATTATATAGAGTTGAAAATGTATTCCGAGTTGATGATCTTTTATTAAAATAAACAATTTTTCTTGATGTTTTATAATTAAAATTATTTAATTATTTTATATTTTCAGTAGAAAAAATATTCATATTAATAAATGTAAAGAGATGTAAGATCTCATATTGGCATTTTTTGGAACACTTTTGGAACTAAAATACCACATAATACGTTTAATTCAACCTTATTTTGAACTCTTCAAACAAATACGAATCAGACAAAAGAGAAAATAATCTGGACAAATGAAATCACAATTAATTTATTTTTATAAAATCTGAATCACATATTTAGATTGACGGTACGGTTATCAATTTAATTAGCGATTATGTTGCTGGTTTAGAAAAATATCTCTCTCTTTAAACTAGCAAAACTAGCAAAACTAGCCAATTCATCTTATAATATTCTTCGCAGATATTTGGTTCAAAAATTGATAAAAGCGGAATGAAGATCTTTCCTTTCGATATTTGCAATTTTCCTACAAAATTTACCAGACAAACAACGGTATTGGGTTCACACAGAAACACACAAACATCATTTGAAAAATAATAGAAATTTATTCATGATACCTGAAATTAATTCATAGTAATTATTTATCAATCAAGATCGCATAGTTTTATTTGACTCTTAATATTCAACGCTCAAAAACCAATAGAATTTATTTATACATTTTAATTGAAATTTTTTTAATGTTTTTCTATACTAATAGACAGCTTGTCAATTTGATATTAAAAATAAATTTTTTATCCAAATCCAAATAAAAGAGATAATGAAAAATTTTTAAACACCATTATTTTTATCAATATAATTTTAAAAATTAAAAAAAAAAAAATATTCTTTTAATATGTTTTTTTTTTTTATCATTATTTATTGATAATTTATAATTTTACACCACGATTTATAGTAATTATTTACAAATGTTTAATTTTTAATTCTAATTCTGTATCAATAACCTTCCAAAAAGTGATCATTTTTCTAATTGAATAAAACAAAATATGTAAGTGTGTCTAATTAGACTATATATATATATATATATACTTAAACATTTTCAGAGATTTGATTTTCGTTGAATTATTTTTTGTAAATTTTTTTTATTTATTTATTTATTTTTAATATTTTGATTTACATTCAATTTTTTATGCCGGTCATCATGGTGAAATGTATTTATAAATTGACTCATTTAACTAAATCCATAAATGTTATTAGTTTGAATTTCTTGTAGTTGAATCCAGTGTTTTGATGTGAACCGTTACGTTGTTCACAGGCCTCTTTATTCATCTGATCCATGATCGAACTCCGAGTTCAAACACAACATCCCTCGATCAACATCTCTTCAATGGGAAATGTTATAAATACCCAACGCCTGGGGTTTATCCTTGCTCACGATGTGGTCGAATTTATAGACATCCTTCTAGCATGTATAAACATAGGCGTCTTGAATGTGGAGTTGAACCCCAATTTCCTTGTCCTTATTGTCCTCGAAGGTTCAAAAGACCTGCAGCAAGACGAAAACATGTTGAAACTGTTCATCGAGGCGCTGAGCCTCTTAAACCAGGTCTTGGTGGTAGACCAAGGGGCACGAGAAATTATTATTTTTAAAGCCCCCCCCCCCCCTTATTTACTACATTACTTATCAGTATTTTTCAACACAAATCAATAATTATCATTTCATCATTACATATAATAAACATAAAAATTAATAATTTTATCTCCTCCATACTTTCCTACTAATTTATGTATCATTCTAATATTCTAACTGAATTAAAATTTATTTATAAAGGGAATTTTCCATTGAATTAGGAAAAAAGTATGTTTTTTTTTTTAAATATTGATCAGATTATATTCAATTATTTTGAATATTAAATGGAAAATAGTTCTTATAAACATATACATTTATTCTATATAGGTAAAATAATGAGGGACACACACTTCCTCTCTAAATAAATAGAAAAGTTTTATGCAAATTAAACTTATTAACCAGTTATTTAAATGTTATTTAAATATACATACATATATATATATAATATATATATATAATATTTTCGTTCTAGTCACAGTTTTTAAAAATTTATTATTATCATTCTATAATAATATACAAATTTATTGCATTAAAAATGTAATATGATTAATTATGTAAAATATTGTTCCTTTATATATACATATATACATATATATGTATATGTATATGTATAGTTGTACTTAATAATTAAAATTTTTGTTTTATTGGGGGAAAAAAAAATGATGTGGTGCTAATTCTCTAAATGAAATATTATAAATGATCTCTCTATGTATATAACATACCTACATATGTAAATATCAATATACATATATTTAAATAATATTAAAAAACAAAATCAAATTTTTTAACTTTTACTTTTAAATTGTAATAAATTGTGAAATATTTAATAATTCTTTGATTTTTATAGATAAAAATTCATTCTTTTTAATACTATATTATTAACTTACACAATCTATTATTAATAATATTAAAATATTATTTAAATAGTATAATATAGTTATTTTTACCAATTAATAAAATCTAATAAATATGGATTTGAAAGTGACGGAATAAAGAGATCGCCAGCGCCTAAATCAACAGGATTTATCAAAATTAAAGAAATTAATTTTTTATACCGATTTAATTTTAAATGATTGACTGTTTTTTTTTTCGTCACTATAAATGATGTTAAACACATACATATATTATACACGTATATAATGAAATCGTATAAAATATTATTCTCTTTATATGAAACGAATGAATGATATAATATATAATTTCTTAAAGATTTTTATTTATTTTATTATATATATATATCAGAATGATCCTTTCTTTATTATACAAACCATTATTTTTATTTTTATTTTAATTACTTTACTTAAAAAAAATATATATATATTTTTCATTTTTGTAAAATCAAATACAGGCAAACCTGGAATGTATTCCATCGCTTGCTACATAAAACAAAAACGACCTACCTACCTAATATAAGGTATTGAAATAATATAACAAAATTTTTATTAAACAAGAAAAATTACTTACTATTAAACAAATTTGCAATTTAATATAAATTCACATAAATAGCATAGTCTACTATGTAAACAATTAAAATTTTAAATTTAAAAAATTTAGCGCAGTAAACTGGAAACTAGATTTTATGTGATAACAAAAATAAAAATAAAGAAAATAAAAAAAAAAAACGTTATAAAATGGGATTTTAGACAATTACATTAAAATAAGGTTTGCCTGTATTATCTCTGTTTATTCTTTATAATTTCATATTTATTTTGTTAACCATAAATATTATAAGTTAATTTAAAAAAGAATTCTCAATATTTTATTTATTTAAAAACAAATAATAATTATTTTTGTGTGTTATTTATACACCTATTATATGTATTATTAATTATTAAAAATAACTTATTGCATTTTGTAAATACTTATATTATCTAATGTTAAAATATATTAAATGATATAAACCATTGATATGTTAACTTCTTAAAATATACTAGAGTATTGTGATCTTTTTTTTTAATTATTATTCTTATTAAAAAGAATTATACACATTGAATGTTAAACATTTATTTATTTATTTATTTATTTAGTTAATAGTTATTTATTTTGGAACATTCTTTCATAATCCTTTTTTGATCTTTCTTCATTCAATTTAATGCATTCATAATTTTGGAATGTAGAGTTATAATAAATTATGTTGCGGGTTTAGTTGTCTTTTGTCTGTTTGACTTGTCTTGTTTTCCAGAACGTCAACGTTTTCAATGTCCTCGATGTTCGAAATCCTATCTTCATAATTACAATTTACTTCGGCATCTCAAACACGAGTGTGGAGTTGAACCACAATTTGCTTGTCCTTATTGTGCACATCGAGCGAGACATAAAGCTAATATGCTCAAACATATTAGAAGGTTAGCCAACAATTTAAAAAAATAGTACATCTTACTTACTAATCTATCAATGTGTAAGATTTATATCGAAAAGTAAAAAAGATAAATTACAAATAAAATAAGTTATCATCATTCTAATCTATTTTGCATATCTATTGTAAAATAAAATGAGCAGGCACAGAACCGACCGACGATTTAAAATAATTCAAAACATATATTATATGTATGAATTTTTAATTCACCAGTTGGTTAATAATAATAATAATAATAATAATAATAGATTGGGGTCGAATTAAATTTTATATCATTTTTAATTTATAATCATTATTATATTTACCCCCCCCCCCCCTCCGGCCTGACGAATGGGAAACAAGCGCCAGGTACATAGACGCAGCTTTGACGCTGGCTGCGTCATTGGGTCAAGAATAATTTAGGTATTTTGCGCGAGTTTAAAATTTTTAAATTCTTTATTTATTTTTTTTTCTCTCTGAATTGATTTAACGTTTTCCATAAGTGTAATTAGAAATATTACATACTCGTATATCGATTTTATTAGTAAAAATCATTTTTCTGTAGAAAGTTTCAAAATTTTCTTCAATTATATTAATATATTAATATATTTCTTTATTTTTAAATGAATTATAATTAAATGTCTCGGTTATTGACTTTCTTTTAATAACAAAAATTTCTGTTTCAGACATAAATTTGATGCTCAATCTACAGGAGAAATATTAAAGAAAACCACTTTTTTTACATAATAAAGAATAAAAATATGCAACAGTTATTAAGTTATTAGTGAATGTTTGGTTGTGAAAATTGTTATAGAAAATACATATATTATAGAGATAAAAATATTTTATTCTATTCTATATAAATAAATAAAAAAATATTTATCAATTTGAGAATAATTGACTAATTGGGCGATTTCTTCTTCCATATTAATTAATTAACATATGAATCATAGGTTCTCAAACTTTTTATTAATCACTACCACAGAAACTTACTTCAAAAAGTTACTTCAAAAGGTACCAAAATTATTATTTCGTTACTAAAAGTAACTGTCCTTTAGGCTATAGGTAGTACCACTGTCAAGTTATAAGGTCCCAGTGCCTGGCGTTTTCTTTTTTTTTTTCCTGTACAGTATACATATACCACAGTTTGAGAACCTCTGATATGGACCATCGGGATCTAAGCTAATTTTAGCAAAATTTGTATTTATTTATTAATACTTATATTATTTATTATTTTTTTTTTTTAATTCATCGCCTTCAAATGTGAAATATGTTCTTAGAAACGAGATTTCAAATTATTTTTATTAAATTCAAATTTTTATTTGAATAAATAAATCACTTTTTTAGAAACTTTTTTTATTAAAAATAATTTATTAATATGTGTAAAATAATATGAAAAAAAAAAACCCTTTTATTGTATGATTAAGATACTTTATTTAAATTTAAATTGAATTTAAATATTTCAATTCTAAGCCAAGCTTAATACATAATACTCCCCTCCTATGCTTAGAAATGGTTGATAACTACATATTTCGAATTTTAATAATTGAACCATTATGTAGGTTCCTGTAATATATTATTACTTTCGACATAAGAATAAAAAAAAGACTCTTATTACATTACATACAATTTTATTGGTTTAGAATTTAATACCGTTAACTAATAAATGAAATTTCAATTGAAAATGCAATGATATTTATTATACTATGTAAATTTATATTAATTACTTTTTCATTAAATATTGATGTAAAGAAAGTTGAAATTAATTTACAACAACGATTTATAGAATTTTAATTTAATAAATTCACATAAAAAAACAAAACATTACTTAATAATTTATTATACACATAATTAATTGATTAATTCGGACTTTAAAATGAAAAAAAAATATTTAAATTTTTTTAACATGAATATATATAATATCAAAATTAAATATTAATATTTAATCGTAAAAATTCCTGGTTTGATTGTATTTTGTTCCTTCTCGATTAATACAATACAATATAATATAATAAGATTATAATTAAGAGAAAATATTTGTTTTTAATCTTTTATATATTTATATCTAAATGTAAATGAAATAAAATATTTATTTTTTTATACAATATTGATCAAAAATTAGTTTAATGTTTAAGTATGTATTATTAATAATGTTGTGTGTTATTTCTTAAAATGTAAAAAATCAATCTCCAATAATTTTTTTTTTTTTTTTTTTTATTTTATTTATTTTAATTTTTTTTTTTTTATTTATTTATTATTCTTCTTCTTCTTATTATTATTATTAATTGTCTGCACCTTTAATCGTTTCTTCAATGACTAATAATTCATCGTTCTTTTCTCCTACCCTCCCCGAAATTTTCGGGGTATATTTGGGTGGGAATTTCTTCTTTGGCTTTTTCTAGTGTTCTCCCCTACGTTAGTTGTCCGAAAAAATCGTCAAGGTGCACCTGCTCCTTATTCTTGTATTCGTTGTGATAAAGCATACTTAAGTAAAACGAGCCTGAATCGACATCTGACCAACGAATGTGGCATCGAACCTCGTTTTATTTGCGCCACATGCAAACATCGTACTCATTATTTATCAAGCTTAAAAAAACATATAAGAAGAAGACATCCAGAAATTCATTGGTAGAAAAGAAATTCATCTTTAAAATTAATTAATTAATTTGAATTTTAAATAAAAAAAAAAAAAAATATTCAATTAAATGCTAATAAATTCAAAATTTTCTTTGAAATATTTATATGATTTTATATTTTTAATTTAAATTTTTTATAGAGTTTCTGTTCTAACAAGGAAAATTATTTTTATATTTGTATCTAGTAGTTGGAAAAAATCATCAAAATCCTTTTGATAAAAATAACAAATATCAGTTACTTTTCTTTCCAAATCTCTAAGATAAAAATGTCCAGAAATCATTACATACGAATTTAGTTTAATAGAGATCGCTAATTAATTATTATCAATATTAATATGTAGATTGAATAAATAATATCCATAACCACTTGGAATTTAATTTAAAATTATTTTCTATTATTATCTACATATATATCTATAATATACGAGTATACATGTGATGAAATATTAGCTAATAGTAATTATTATTAAGCAATAATAATTAATCTTTCTTTTTTTTTTTTTTGGTATTTTGAAAGTGGATATTTTGAAAAATTTATAAAATTTATATATTGTTTCATATGTATATTAAATATATAAATATTATACGAGTATATATTTCTATTAATTATATTCATTTGAAACTGGGTGCTTTTATTTTACGAGGGTGGTCTGAAAAGTTTCCGAGAAAGACCAAGAAAAACGATGTTTTTCAATTTTTTTTTTTTTTTTTCAACATAATCTCCATCAACACTGATACATTTCTCATAACGGTGTTCTAATTAATTTAATTAATAAATTAATTAATTAATTAAATTTGATTTAATTTAATTTAAGTCTCATCAACAGTTATGAGTCGACGTAAAACTTCGTTTGGATTTCGCCTACAGCGCCAAATTGTCGTTAGAAATGGTTTTTCGAAGCAATTTTTGGTCTAACAGTCTAACATTAGGGAATGCGGCACCCACGTTGCACACAGGTTTCCATATTCAAATGGTTTTGCAAAATATTTCGCACACGTTCAGCTGACATCGTACAGGTCTCAATTATCTTGAATTTTGAAAAATAAAAAAAAATAAAAAAAATTGAAAAACATTTTCTTGGTCAGGTCGGAAACTTTTCAGACCACCCTCGTATATTACAACTTCTTTAAATATTGTATTATAAACATTAAGTTGAATTATAATAAAGTGGCATTAATTACAAAAATTAATAAATTTATTCATTAATATATAAAAATACTTAGAATTATTTTTCAAAATGGATTTTTTTATATAAAAATAATTAAATTGATGTTTATGTTCCTGTAAACTTGTGATATTATTGCTAAATCATATATTTGATATATAATTACATACCTTTAACATTTCAGTATTGTTATTATTTTTAAATATTACTTTTTTATACCACAAGTTTGAAATACTTATTTAAATAAACAAATATTGTTATTAAAAAATATGATTTCATATACATATATTATAATAACTTTTAGTACCATTGCATTTATCATTCATGTGAGTCTAAATTCTAAATAAATAATATATTTATATTTATGCCATTTATGAAAAAATTTACTTTAAATTGGTTGTTTTTTCTTTTGTTTAAATAATTATTACTTTTATAATATAATATGAAATTAACTATAAAAATTAATATTATTTAAACAATTCTTATAATATATTGATTTTTTTTTATATATATATATTTGTAAGAAAAATTTATTTTCAAAATATATATTATTTTTTTAATATGATATATATACTAATGTATAGTACGAGGGCAGGCCAATAAGTTGAATGAAACACAGGTTTTTGGATAAAAAATTATTTTATTTTTCCAACTTAGTTCCCTTTATACACTTCGTCCAGCGTTTCTCTAATTTTTTTTTATCCCTTCCAAAAATAAGATTTCTCGAGGATATCAAAATAGATTTGTTTGTGAGATGATTTCATCTTTGGAGTGAAATCTCTTTCCACCGACCCATTTCTTCAAGTTTGTAAACAACAAGACATAGTCACTCTGGTGAATAGGGCGGATGAGGGAGCAATTCGTACCCCAATTCATGGATTTTTCATGGAAATTCACTTTTTCCATTTTCTTCTCAAAACACGAGGTAGTCTGCTATTAATGGATGTCAAACAAAAATTAAAAATCCCAACTGGTTCAAATTTCACAGGAGTCAGCTGATGGTTGCCTGCTGACAGGAACAGTATTGCAATTTCATTTAAGAGACAGGAAATTCAAAAAGTCACGGATTTATTGACCTGCCCTCTTACCTTTTTGTATTTTGATTTATTCACCTGCTACAATGATGAATGAAAAGGTATTTCCACAAGTAGAAATTTTCTATTTATATTAATTTTTTTTTAAATAAAAATTTAAATTAAAATAAAATAGAAGATTAAATTTACAGTAAAATGGTTTTCAATTGGTGTAATAAATGTAAATATAAATTTAATTATGTATCTTTCGAATGATGTTTATAATAAACCGAAAATATTTTTTAATTATCGATATTTGGTAAAGAATAAAATTTATAATTAAAAACTACTAATATTTTCTTCCAACCCTTTTATTAAAGTCTTCATAGAATTCTGACATTCTAATTTTATTTCATAATTTTTTTATTTATTTTTTCTTAAATTTGATTTTAAATTAATTAATATCTCAAAATTGATCTCCTTATGGGGTGGGGGCAAATTAAAATATCTTCAAGTTTATCTAAAAATTAATTTTCAATGTTCAATTTGTGATAAGCATCTGTTGCTAATTTTTTTATTTTTAAATATTTATTATTTTACATATTTATATTTATTTTAAATTTAATTGATTTTAATAAACTTGTTTTGAATTAATTTTAAGAAAATTTTCAAATATCTATTAAAAATTAAAATTAAACATATTTTTTTATATAAAAATTTTATATTTATATATTCTTTTTTTTTTTAGTATTTTTTATTTATAACAATTACTTACGCATTCAATTAAAAATTAACTCATCATAAGAAGACGAAAAAACAAAATATATTTTTTTTATTTTATTAACAATTGTATTTTTGAAAGTACATAGTTAAATTTTATGCACCTGCACTTTTTTTTTTATTTTATCCAATTCACTTTTTTCACTTTTTTCACTTTTATACTTTGTAATGGAATTTACAACACATTTTTATATTTCTTTTTTTATATTATATATTATTTATTTATTTCGTCTTGTGAATTTATAAAAAACAAATAAATAGATAAATAAATAATTTTTCTTAATAAACTATTATATATATATATATATATATATAACAATTTATAATCTAAAAGCAATTTAGGTAGATTGAATGAAAATCATATATTTATGAGAGATTATTAAAAAAAAATATATATATATTTATTTATTAAATATATGGGTTATCCTTTATAATTTTCAAAATGATTAGAATAATAACTTAATTTTTATTCTTGTTTCAGAGCTTTTGTCCCTTCCACCACCTCCAATTCCATCACATGGACCGCCTTCTTTAGCTGCTTTAACCGATTTGACGATATGCAATCTTTTGAAGAGTGATTATAATAATCATCATCCAATGATGGAGGATGTGGTACCCAATCCAGGAAACGAAGAGAGTTTACATGAATGTCCACGATGTGGACGTCATTATTTGTGGCGTAGCTCTTTTAATCGACATTTACGTCACGAATGTGGAAAAGAGAGACCATTTGGATGTCCACATTGTCCTTATCGTACCAATCGAAAATTTTCACTCGATCGTCATTTGACAACGCAACATTAATTAATTAATTAATTAATTCCAACCTTAACTATGTTAATAGTATTTTAAAACAATCAATCTCTTGAGACCTTCTTTCTTGTTCTTGTTTTAATTGTTTAAATTGTTACTTGGACAGTGTGTGATTACAAATATTTTCATTTTTTTCATACATCTTTTTTTTATTCATTTTAAAATATGTATTTGAAAATTTATTCTAAAACTAAAACATTCCTAATGTTTTTCATATAAATATTTAATTAATTAATATTTTTTTATAAAATTTAGTTTAATATTTTAAAAAGCAATTTCATTAGAAGACAATTCTACAGAAATAATTTTCTTGCTTCTTCTTTTGTTAAAATAACAACATAATTTGAATTGTTATTTCAAAACTAATAGTTTCAATATTTATTTATTGAATTAATCTCAGTGTATATGCTGTATACTTTGGATCAAATAAATTATTATTTCACTTATCTACACGACATACATATACATATATACTAAATACTATATACTACATATATATGTATGTATATTTACGTATATAAATGTGATCGGATAGAAAAACATAATTCATCGAATTCATCAATTTATATTATATTTAATAAATATAATATAGGCATATGTATATAATATTCACATATTTTCCTAAATCAATTTTTCTTTAATTTTGAATAATATGTGATAATAATATTTTAATAATTGTTTTGTAAATATAAGGGAAAATTTAAACAATTTTTTTTTTTTTATTTAAAAATAAATTTATTTAAAATATATAAACTAATTCAAATATATGTAGTAGAATTAATCAGATTATAATTTCTTCGACATTATTTGGATTACAAAAATGATTACATTCAATTATGAATTTTGTTTTCTGGTCAGAAAATTAGTCTAAAATTATTTATATTAATTTTTCATTTATTTTAACAAAATATATTATATTTATTTAAATAATATTATAATAAATTTAATAACATTGTAATAAATTATTTTATATAAGTAATTATTCCAAAATCAAGTTTAAAAGAGCTGTTAAATAAGTAATTTATTTTTAAAGACAATAATTGAATTATTGAAATGTAATAATTTTTAATTTTTCTATATTTTATCAGCATATATTGGAAATGAATTTAAATGAGCTCTAAATATTTTCATATGATTCAGTATTTTATATTATATTAGCAATTAACAAAAACAAAAAATATTTTAACTGACTTTTGAAAAGTTAGATAAATTTATTGATTCCAAATTTATATATCTACATCTGTTTTAATCTATTTATTTATTTTTGTTTTTGGATGAACTGGTTTCATTCTTAAATTATATATAATATATATTTATATAAATCGGCATATAAATAAAACGTTATTTATCATTAAATTGTAATATATGAAGATATCAAATAATTATTTTTCAAAAAAAAAAAAAAAAATATATATTTGCTCAAAATCTATTATATTTGTATAATAACACAATAATGAAATGATGAATTTATTTTTCAATGATAAGAAAATATATATTTATTAAATTGGTTGTTGATTAAACATTTTGGAGCAATTCAGATTTGTATATATTTTTTAAAAATAATGAAAAAATTTTTTATTTATTCATAAATTAAAAATTTTAACTTAATACATTTTACAATACAATAAATATATATAAATAAAATTTATTTTAAAATGATTTAAAAGCGCCTGCATGGCGTTTATATTTTTCAGTTACTTACGTTACTGATCATTTCTTACCGTATTTTCTAATTATTTTTTCTTTGAAAGAAATTGTTTTTATGTATCAAATACATATTAATGTGATTATAAAAATATAAATCCTTTTGGATAGCTAGCTACCCACATATATTTTTAATTTAACACTAAAAAAAAAATATTATGTTATTATATAATAAATTATTAAATAAAATTATTTTTTATTTTTTTAAAACAAAATTTATTATTATTATTTTTATTGTAAATAATAATATATGTATTTATCTAATATTTTGCAAATTACGTTTGCTTTCTATAATACATATAAGAAATCTTTAAGAAAGAATTATGGTATTAATTACCATTGAAATATAATAATACTAATAATATTAAGAATAATGTTACATGTTTAAGAGATTATTTTTAAGAATTACTAAATTATTTAAAAAAATAAAAATATTTCTATAACACTCAAGTCTTGATCTCTTGAAATTCTTATATTTTTACTTTTCATTTAGAAAATTATTCTTTTCTTTTTTAATCTTATCTCAAATTTCTATTATTCTTATCTATCTTTTTGTTGGCTTCCCTTTGTAGACTCTACAAATATATAATTAGTATATCTCTGTAAAATAAAATTAAGAACATTATTATATTTTCTTAAATTTAAATTTTACCCTCAAATAGTGATTAATTTTAATATAGGAATTTTTAATAAAATATTTTTTTATTAATTTTTCCGATTTTAATTTATTATATTCAAATTCAAAATAGTTTGTTATTTTTTAAACTCGTAATATATAACTATCTAATTGAAAAGTTGAATATATGAATTTCATATGGTTGTTCAATCAATTAAGTTATACTAAAGTACATGAAATAATTTTATTAAATTTTAAAATATACACATTATAATATAAATTCTAGTCTTATACAATTAATTATATATATATATATTCTAAATTTTTGTTAAATTAATTTTTAATTTGTTAATACAAAATTGTTATTATTCAAAATCATTATAGAAAATAATTCCTTTTTTTTTTCTTTTATATTTTTCAAATATTTTTTATACTGATCTAAAAAATAAAAAAATCATACGATTCAAATACGTTATAAGTTTGTTAATTTTCACTTTTGAAGATCATAATTTCGTCCAAATAATTATATACATATTTTGATAATTCCTGCCGGTCAGGTAATTTTTATTGGTAATATAAATATTCATATAATATAAAAAAATATACTTAATTGATAAAAATAAAAATATTAAATAATATTATTTTTTTCTCAAATTTCAATATATAAAAAATAAATTTACTTGTTATCTTCATGAATGTATAAATAAACAAAGTAATTTGAAATAATTATTTTTTTAAATTTTTTCTAATATTTTTTCCAGTTCCAATTTCCTTTTTAATCAGGAAAAAAAAGACATTGTCAAATATTTTTTTATGTTCATCATGTTTCATTAAATGATTGAGTTTTTTTATTTATGAATTTACTACTTAAAATTACTATTTTTTTCTTATCAGTATAATTTTACATTTATTTAATATATAGAAAAATTATTCTTATTTTTGTTGGTAAATAAATAATTAAATTTAATTATATTTTTTTTTAAATAATATCTATAAAACTTTTTACCTATTTTTTTAAACAAAAAAAAAAAGGGTTTGTCAAAAAGTTTGCAGATTAAAATTTACCCATTAAAATTTTTAAAATCCTTAATTTTTAAATTAATCTTTGTCTGTCCTATACTCATTAACATTTTAACAAAAAAAAAAAAAAACAGAAATTTCTCTAATTCCATCATCTCGAATTGCTTTGACATTTTTTCACTTGAATTTGTTACAGCACCAGAAAATTCAAGGCTGCACAATGAATGGCCACCATTTGATGATTCCTTCCTAATAGGCTCCAAGAACAATTCACAAAACATCGAGTGGACAAATGGCAATACAAGAAAACAATTTTCATGCGAAACCTGTGGCCGATCTTATAACTGGCCATCGAATTTATTTCGCCATAAACGATACGAATGTGGAAAAGAACCCGGATTTCAATGTCTCTACTGTGATGTACGAACCAAACAGAAATGTAGTATACTAAGGCATATGAAAAATATTCATAAAATAGAATTATAAAATTAAATACTATATTTAATAAAATATAAATATTTAATTATATATATATATATATATATATATATTACTATATATATATTTTATATATAAAAAATACAGATAAAAAAAATAATTAAATATTTAAATAGTTTTGCTTCAAAGTCTTAAAAAATCCCTAGAGCTTTGTTGCTTTAAACACTAATGTTATTAATAATATACATAAGTGGCTAGAATGGGAGAAGAAAGAATGGCGAAAAATATATTGGTAGGGAGACCGAGTGGGAAACATCCTCTTGGAATACCAAGGACACGGTGGGTGGATAATGGGGGAAGGGACATGAGAGAGATTTGAGAGGATAGGGACTGGAGGCTTGTGGTTGCTGCGGCCAATAACTTTCGAGTTCCGTAGACTCACAGAGAAATAATATACATAAATTATATTAAATATTATAATAAAATAATATATATAGAATATTTAGAAAAAGACTGATTTATATATATCAAAGATATGTAGATATTATATATTATATTTAAAATCTAGTTTCAGAATATAAATAATAAATAAATGTTGATTTTGATTTTTTTTAAATTATTAAATTATTAAAAATAAAAATATCTTAACTATTTCTTGTTCTTATAGATTTTTACTATATTTCTAATAGTTTTAAATTATTAATTTTATTATATTAGAAGAGAAATTATATTTTATAAAAATGAATGTTTGGATAGGCATGCGAGAACTTTTACCATTTCCTCCACCACCACGCTGCATTATGAGAGGACAGTGAATAAATAGAGAAGAATAAAAAAAAAGTAAAAAATATAATAAATAAATATATATAAAAATAAATATTTTAATAATAAAATATAATTTGAAGCTATGAAAGAAAATCACAAATCACTATATATATGTATATATTATTTTAATTAAAAGAGATAATAATAATAATAATAAATTAAAATGTCATATTCTTTGGCGTAATTTGGGTATGGCAGGTATATGCCATGGACAACAACCAACTGAAAATGAGGGTGGATGAGGGAAAAACCTAAAATAAAAATATTCATATACATAGATATGAATATCAATATCAAAAAAAAAATCACCTATCGTCCGAGAGAGGCGGAAGATCAGTCAGTCTTTGCCATAGTCGCCATATAAGCCTCTGGCCATATTTAAATTCTATAAATAGTTCCTAATCAAATAATATATAATTTATAATTAAATGAGAATTGAAATATCATACAAATAAAATTAATCTGAAATAAATTAAGGCTGGAATATTTTAGTTACTAAAAGTTACCTAAATGCTTAAATATTTAATAATTAATTTATAATTAAAAAAGACGTTTAACATTACAGATCAAAAGACAAGAAATTAAGATGTAAATTTCGTTTAATGTTTACATCTTTTGATTTTCTTATCATCATTTCTTTACATTAATTTCTTCTATAAAACAACCATTGGCTATTGCTTTTCCTAATATATATATATATATACATATATATATATATATATATATATTTTATCCCCAATATTTTAAATATTTATTTTATATAAAAATGATTATAATATACATTTATTAAAAAATATATTATTTTGTTTTATAATATTTATATATAAATAATAAATATTAGTTTGAATTATGTTGAACATACTTTTATAAAATAATACTGTATTTCACAAAGTATAATAATCATAATATATTTTAATTATCTTAACTTATAAGAACATATATTTTTTTATCCTTCTTCCGCCTAATGTAAAATTTACATTAGGCATTCTCATATTGTGCCCATAATAAGGAAGATACACTATGTTACGAATATTTAATTATAAATAATGTCATTTATACAATTATTATTTTATAATTTCACTAATTTGATATTATCATTTAACACGTTGCCGTCTGCTCCATAATTTGTCTATTTATTTTATGTGGCGGCATGAGCCACCGGTGGTACATGCCGGCGGGGACGTGTTAAAGAACGAAAATATGAAAGTTTATTTGGGAATGATTTAGAGATCAAATATTAATATCAAAACCAAATTATAAATGAATAATTAAATATAATAAATTAATGATTGTTTGTCAATGAATCTAGTAAACGAATGAAAAAATGTAACTGTTTTGGTGTTATGAATTTTGAATTTAATTTTAATTTTTACTTTTCTTCAGGCCCCCATTGAATAATTGAAAACGTTGGTTGATCTATATTTTAAATTCTTTTAATGTTAATTAAAATGTCACTTTATTATTTTTTTGTATTTATTCTAGGAATTCTTTTCTATATTTGATTAGGAATAAAAAGACCTCTTAATCACCTTAATGACCCTTTAATTAATTATTTTTTAAATATATCCTTGAAATGTTAAAAAATTTAAATCTTAATATGTTTGTATTTTTTTTTTATAATTTATGATCGACTGAAGATTTAAAATATTATGAAAGGAAATTCTTCATATCTCTGAATATCAATAATAATAACTAACCATTTTTAAAATCTAAATTGCTTCTTTTTATTAAGAATAATACATTATAAATTACTTTTTATATAAAAGTGAATGATTATCCTAGTCATTTTTTTCATAATAATAATTATTCTAATCGATCGTATTTATATAAAATATTAATTAATTACATTTCCAAATTTTAAATCATTTTCTTTTATTATTTATGTATATTTTTTTCTTAACTTTTAATTTCAATTATTTTAGAATTATTTAAGAGAATACAAAATTAAATAATAAAATAATTATAAAAATCTATTTAATAAAAAAAAAAGTGAAAAATAATATACTTATAGAAATGATTAATAATTTTTTTTTATTATAAAAAATATATTATTTTATAATTTTTATATTTTATGTTAAGTAGAAATAATATAAACAATATATTTATGTTATTATATCATAAAAAAATATAATGAATATATTTATAAATATTATTAATGTACATTATAATATTTTTTTATTGAATTTTTTGTGATAAATAAATGAAATTTTAATAAACGTCTATCAATCATTTTAATATTTTTTGAATTTTGAAAAAATACAAAAGAAAAAAAATGGTTAATTAATTTAAATGGAGCATTAAGAAAATAATTAAGGAGGGGTACATTTTAACTTAACATGTACATATATACATATATATTCTTTTATTCGAATCTTATTTCTGAAATTGACACACAAAATCAATAAATATTTATTAAATTATTATTTTTATTATATTTTGAACCTTCTTGCAATTACTCTTTTATCATTTTTACTTTTCTAAAATAGTTTTTTTTTTTTTTTAAATATTTTCTACTATATACTTATAATATGTATAATAGATTCTAAATATTTTATTTTATTTATTTCAAGGTAGTATGAAGTACTTTTTATCCTTTTCATTTCTTCTTTCTCTATTATAATTTGTTTTGAATTTTTTTCTTTCTATGGTATATTCTATTTTTTTTTTTTTTTTTTTTTTTATATATATGATTTTTCTCCATTATAATAATTATTATTATTATTATTTGATTAAATAACTAGTGAGTGCTTATTTTGTTTACAGAATTTATCTTATTCCTGGATAACAATGAAGAGAAAATATATAATCAAAGTGCCAAAAGAGTGAAAAAAATAAATCTAACTAAAAATGAAAAGGCTGATTTTCAATTTAATTCACGCAAAAGGAGACATGTTCAAATCGCTAATAAAAATATGCAGGTCACTTTTTCAAATCAAGATACAGCCAATAGTGAAAATGTTATATCAAGAATCAATTCACTTCTCTTGGAGAATGAAAATGTTATCAAATCATTAAAAAATATTCAATGGGAAGATGATACATTTCATCTAAAATCAGAAAATATTAAGAAGAAAAAGTCTTCAAATTTAAAATTAAATAAATATGGAAATGATATTATTAAAAAAAAATAAAAAAAAGAATTAAAAAAAAAAAAAAAAACATTATTTTTGATAAATGGTTTAAAATAATTTTTAAATTATCTATAATATAAAATATTATAGACCTTAAAAATATTTTATGGGTTTTTTTTTATATATAATAATTATATGTATTAAATATATTATTCTTTTTTTGGATTAATATAAATAATTAATTTTTTGGGGGAATAGGAAACATTTAATTAAATTGGTTCAGGGGATAATTTAAATTTCTAGTAATTTTAAGTAATCCGTTACATCACATTTTTTATTTCTTTTATTTCTTAAATTAAATTTCTTTCAATTATAAACAAAAACAAAATCAGAAATGAAATATTAAAATATTTCAAATTTAAATTGAATATACCAAATTTATTTAGTTATTTATTTTTTTAAATTTAGATTTTATCGTGTGCAAAACCTTCTAAACATCTATCTAATGGGATATATATATGTAATATGGATCGTATTATGAAAAAAGTTCCCCTGATGAATATAAAAAAAATATTATCATAATTCATCTATTGAACAATCTGAGCTAACTAAATTTACAATCAAGTTTACTTGAAAAATAAAAAAAAAAATAAAAGCGATGTTATGTAAATGGACATATGTACAGTGGCGGAAAAAAGTAAACGCCATGAGGGCGCTTTTGGCGGGCAATGGCAATGGGTTTTTTTTTAACCGGTTGATTCCCTGACAACAGCACCCTCATAGCGATAACGTTTACTATACATTGTCACTATACATTGTCATGAAGCAAATCGAGACATTATTTTTATTTATTTATTTATTGTCTTCAAACGAAAAATATGAAATGAGGCATAATAGATACAAAATGGGGTTCAAAATAATGCATGGGAAGGGCATGTTAATCCCAACGGTATACAATACAATACCTAAAATTGTTTCAACTTATATTGCACATAATAAATACTCTTTTGATACATTCATTAAATTAATGATTAATAATGAAAAATACCTTTTTTCATTTGGTCCGTGATCGAAACTCACCAAGTTCACTTAGATTTAAGATTAAATAATTAATTTCTAATAGATTCGAAGGCTGCTGCCTAAAATGAGCAGAAATCCAAAAAGACAATAAAACTAAAAAAAAAAAAATCAATTACTTAACTAAAAATTTAAAATTATATTATTAAGACAATTTGAAAAAATGATTATATATTATGTTTTTGTCATTAAATGAAATTTATATGAAATTATAAAATTACTAATTTAGAACATTTTTTTTTTTCGATTTTTCACAACGAAAAATTTAATAATCAATTTAATTTTATAAAATTTTATTTAATTAAAAAAATCGGAATAATTTGAAAAAGAATATTTAATTATTATTTTTATTGAATTATTAATCTAATTCTAAATAAAACAAAATGTATTTTTATTGATACTGTGATATTAAAAAAAAAAAACCTTCGAGAGTATTATTATTATGAAGACTTTAAATAAAATAATAACATATAATTTATTTGTGTGTGTACTATGTAATACTAAATATACTCTGAACTCTCAAAGACTGTATTTTTATGTTTATTGTTTTTTGTTTTTTTTTTTTTATCTTTTATATATTGAATTTTGTATTTTTTATAATCCTATACTCTTATTTTTTTAAATAAATATTATTTTATCCCAATTAATAAAGTTGAATTTATCACCTTTAACCCATTTTAATTATTTGATTATTATTTATTATAATAAAAATTGTATATATAGTTTATATTCAGATCCATTTTTCAATATTTTTTTTTTTTCAAAATATTACTTTGGTGAAATAAAGAAAATCAATATTTCTAAAATTTCTAGTTTTCGTTTTTTTATTAACTACTATCTGTTTTATTTCAAATTTTTGAAAAAATAAAAAAAAATTAAATTCCTTATTTCTTCTAAACAATATACTAAAAAAAAAAAAAAAAAAAAAAAAAATTAACTGAATAACTAAACATAAAGTAAGAATTTTTTTTAATAATTTTGTTTTTTTAATTTTGTTTCAAAATCTTTGTCTAAAATTGAAAATTTATATATGTAGATAGACAAGGAATCAAAATATATTTACCAGCGTGGTTCTAAATTAATTAACTAATAATTTTTTTATATAATGAATGTTTAACTATTATTAATAAAATTCCTACCTATTTTCTTGTATCATAAACGTTCTCCTTCTTATCTCTTTACATTTATTTTCCTATTTATTTAAAGATTTATTTAAAAATATCCAATTAATTAAAATGATGTGTGTGTGTCCCCACTTTTCTCGTTCTTCCCAAATTGGGATGGGACGAGGATCCGGGGACTTGTTCTTCTTCTTCTTCCCAGGTCGCCGATTATCTCAGACATTTTATGATTGCCCGAAGCCCTTCAAAAGTAGAATTCGTTGTTATTCAGCCGAGAATGCCAATGCACAGTGTCCCAGGTGTTTGCGATTATACCGATATAAAAAATCCCTCACGAGACATTTAAAATATGAATGTGGCAAATCCCCACAATTTCATTGTCCAGTCTGCCCCAAAACCATGTGGCAAAAGAGCTCCCTCATGGTTCATATAGCAAGAAAACATGGATTTATCAATTCAAATTGACACTTGTGATTCATCATACCACACACACACACACACACACACACACACACACACACATATATATATATATATATACAACATTTATGTATAGATGGGCACATAGGTAACTATCAAAAAGTGAAATGTAGAATCCCAAATATTTATTGGTATATAAATATATATATATACAGTGTGTTCCACTTAAATCTGGGCCCCGGCACCTTCGAAGGAGCTCGCATTTGCCGACCCAACCTTACGTGGGACACACGGTATATAAGTTTTTGTGCTCATCTTTGTATATATGCTATTAATATGGTATATTTATTCTTATTTATATGCATGTAAAAAAAAACTGTTACATGGTATTTTTTTTTTTTTTTTTTGAAAATGTACCCAATCGAACGCCGGATTTAAATTAAATTTAAATTTCTTTTCATGAAATTCATATTCAATAATTTACTAGATTTAGATAAGATATTAGTAAAAATAATTTTGCTGTAAATTTTTCAAAACACTCTTATAATGTTGGAATGGAGGGTGATCAGAAAGTCAGTATCTATTTCTGAAATATATTTCAATCAAAAACAGATATAATTTGAGAAAAAGTTTAATTTGAAGTAAAAGTTAGGAATAATTTTACCTATCTTCGTAACGTCAATCAAAGAGCTCACAAGGATAGGAATTGGGACCCTCTTGGAAGATTTAAGAGCAAGTATATAAATCATAAAAATATAAATTCAGAGTTGTGTATATCAAAAGGCCAGTGCCAATTTTAACAAATAATACCTAGAAGTGAGTCATAGGCGATATTTTGCAAACCTTTATTATATTACTAAATGATCTCATTATTTAATAATAAAATTAAAAAATAGTTAATTTTTTTTATTTATTTATTTAATATATATATATATAAATGAAAATTTATAGCAATTTGAATGTGCCTGTTTCAAATAAATTATCTCTTAATAAGTTATTTTAGGCTGAAAATAAAAAAAATGATAATTTCTACTGAATATATTTAAATCCGACGTTCATTTATGGTAACTTATTATTTAATTTGTTAAGATATATACCCCTTGATTACATCAATAAATATTAATATCAATTTTATACATTCCTCAATTTATTTTATTTAATTAATATATTATAATAAACTATAAAAAAGATAATATATTCCTTATAAAATATTATTATTATTATTATTATTATTTAATTGTGTTCTTTATAAGAATGTTGTTTTAAGAAGGAAATGTGTATTTATAATAATAGGAAAATATTTTATATATTTAAAACATAAACATTTAAAAATTTATATATACATTATGATTATTTATATGTATAAATGATTTTAAATATATATAAAAGTATATATTTTTGATTTAATATATACCTACTCGTAAATACCTCAAAGTTTTAATAATGTTATTTTTCTGTCTATTATACATATTTAAAAATATAACATTTCACAATGATTTAACATTGATTCAATACTTAAATGTACTATACAGGTATATTTATTTATTATATATTTCCTTTCTAATTATCCAACTTCTATGAAATAAAATTATACAAATATATTTAAATTTTAACATTATATTATTTTTATTATTCATATATAAATTAAAAATATTAAAGAAAAAAAAAGTGTTTTTTTTTATTTTTCTCTTTCCTTATCAATTTTAATTTATGCTCTCACTGTTTATTTTTTTTTTTTTTTTAATTTGACTTAAGATCTAAGGTTGGTTCCTGATCTCTTGGAGGAAATGAATCATCAATATCCATTATTATCAACATTAACAACGGCATTACTATCAATACATACATGTAGAATAAAAGAATGATTTTTATAATATTTGGAATATATTTATTATGAATTATTTTAATTATATTGATACTCAATTCTTAAAGATAGATAAATAGTAAAGAAACTCTCCAATTCACCCTAGAAATAAATATGTACTTAAATTATACATATAAAAAAGGATCAACACTAATATTTTTGAATTGAATTGATGTGATGTGATGTGATTTATATATGTACTAAATATAAAATGTGTAAAATTAACTTGCATGCTAAACAGACACCAATTATTTTTTATTTCTTCGTAATCTTAATTGTATGATTAATTCTTGATTAATTTCATTTTGTTTCACAGTGGATCATTATCGGCCTGCTTCAAGAAAAAAATACCGTATACATAGTTGTAACATTTGTAGTCGTGCTTACGTGAATCGGGTGTCATTACGTCGTCATTTACGTTATGAATGTGGCAGAACACCCGATTTACGTTGTTTTTATTGTCCTTATGCCACGTTTCACAATAGCAATTTATCTAGGCATTTGATAAATCGTCATCTCAAGAAAATTCAATTAAGATGAAAAAAGTTCATCATTTTCTTTACTCTATTCTCATTTTGTGTATAAAATTATAATTTATAGTTTTTACAGATGGCAAAAAAATCATTTAAACATTTCTAACGAATTAATAAATAAAATAAATATTACTAATGATTATTGTTTAAAATTCTTAGAAATATAAATTAATTTAAAAATACTTAATTATTTTCTTTTTTTATTATTATTTAAAAACACCATTAATATCATTAAGAAAAATTAATACAAAAATATAAAAACTAATAAGAAAAAATAAATTTCCTTTTGGATCATCATGGAAAATATTTTTCTAATTTTTAGTAATGATATATTTTTTTTTTAATATTACAATAAGATAAAATCACAAAGATTAGTATTTATTAGTAATTTATTTATTAGATTATAACACCATCTTATTATAAAACAATTCAACAATATATTTTATTTTTTTGATAATGATAATTTTGTTTATTTATTTTTTGTTTTATCTTAATAATTAAATATAAATATAAAAAACTTTTATAAAATAACGTTTTGCCAATCGACTAAAAAGAATAAAATAATTTTTCTATAAGCCTGACAAAGTTTATGGATGAATTGCTTCATATTCAACGAAAAACATTGGGCGCATTTAATTTATTTATATGAACAATCAAGTCAAATTTTTGTATTAATAAAAATTTTCTTAAACACATAAACTAACAAATTTTTTTATCATGCAATAAAATAGTTGTTCAAGAGCTAAGAAATTAATCTTTTATTATTTTTCACTGTAATATACTTATATCAAAGTATGTATCAAAATTTAAAAGAATTTTTATTAAAATGACATATTATCAATCAAATCCATAATGGTTGGTTGATTGATTATATTTGAAGAAATAGTGTTACTTGTTAATTAAGTGTGTGGTGCCCCACGTGCGCTTAACACAATTTATTGTTTTACAATATCTACTTTATATACAATATCTCCACTATGTTATTATCGTCTTGGGTTGGTGCACGTTGGCGCGGCGCAATCTATTTGTGGTGTGGGGCACCACAAGTGTTTTAGTGTGGTATGTATCTTAGTATATATGTTGCAGTCAAAGTGTACATTCCAGTCAATGTATACATTTACTAGCCAATGCATACATTCACTTCCCATTTTAGTCAAAGTGTTCGCTCACTATTGGAATGGACACTGACTAGTGAATGCATGCATTACCTAGGTAATGTATGTAGTTACTAACCAACTGCAGTCAAAGCGTTAATTGATGAATTTCAAAATAAAATTTAGTTGGAACAAGTTTTATTGACAAGCGCAGGACCATGATCGCCGTTCTAGATTTAGCCGCTCGTCTGTGCAACATAAAAATTTAAATAAAACATAAATGTTGAATTGGGATGATTAATTTGAAATTACATAATAATTATAAGTTTGAACAATGAAAATAGGTTATAATATTAAATAAATATGCGAATAATTAAATTAATTATTGACTCGATGATATTGCACTAGAGCTAGTTATTAATAACATAAAAATACAAAAGCATCTAACATAGAAAGAAAATAATTTGAAACACAAACACATTTATAAATAAGAAAAACACGTTATTTGTTTGAACAATTCAAACTTCCATGGTAAATTTAACCCACTTCCCACTTTGACTAGAAGCAGTCCGTGAATGCATACATCCACTAGCAAATGTGTTCTCTTCGGTTAAAATGAATACTTTAACTACGGATTTTAGCAAATGTATGCATTGGCTAGTAAATGTATACTTTTACTAAATGAATGCTTTGACTGCAACATATATATATGAATTATAGCTCTATAAAGGAAGTTAATTGTATGGAAGTAAATGCGCCCAACATTTTTCGTTCATCTATAAACTTATTTTTATTAATATGAGATTTAATAAATATATAAAGATATATAAGTCTTCATAAAAAAAGGTTATTCTATTGTTTTGTTTCCTTTCTATCGGGGACATATACAATGTATAAAAAAAAAGATATTTTCTCTATACCATCTGAGGGGGAAGAAACGCCTCCACATTGGCGTTACAACTGATTAATAAGAATTCATCATTAATTTTAATGCTATGAAATATTTTTAAATACGTTCAAATTGAAAATCTATCTTGAAATCAATATTTATATTTCAAAATCCGTTGAAAAAAAATTAATCGGAGCAATACAAAAGGTGTTAGTTACTAAAAGTAATTAATCGCTAATGAATTACAATTAATTAATTATAATTCAATTATATTTCTTCTATACCTTCAAGGGATACATTGAAATATCTATAAAAATTTTCAAAAGTCTATATCAATAAAAAGTCGATGAAAATTGATTTCAATTTGTCAAAAGAACGAACAGACAGACAAAGAGACAGTGAGACAGACGCCAAGTGAAGTTAAGAAAAACGTTATAAAATAGATGATCTCAGGTTTAGTGATATAAATATAATAATAATTCTATTATAATTGTTCGATATATAATTGTTTTTTAATAAAAAATAAAAAAATTCTCTCATAAATTCAATTTTTAATAAGTTTATACATTTAATTTTGTCCTTAATTTATTAATTACAAGTTCTTCTAGGGGATTTTTTTTATTTTAGTTTAATAAATAAATTTTAAGAATTTATAAAACAGGTTTGCTAATATCCAATTTCTTTAAATAAATCATTAATAATATCAAAAATAGCGAAAAAATGGTATTTTTAATTTTTTTTTATTATTAATTTTATCATATTTAGAGAAATAAATAAATATCTACTTCCATTATTATAGAAAAAATTATAGTTTTATAATTAAATAATTTTACTGATTATAATTTCTATCTATAATAATTTAATATAAATTATATAATAATAATCTCTTTACATTTTTTTGTTTCATAAATAAAAGAATAAGTTTAAGTATGTCGACAACTATAGACCGTCCATCGTTAAAAATTTAACATTATCTTCTAAATTCTTTTTTTATATTTATTTATTTATTGATTATACGTAAATAAAATATAATCCAAGTGTATCTCAGAGGCCTAATGAAGAAAACCGCTCTATGTTTTCATAAATTAAAAATTTACAAATATAATGTCAAATGTCATTGTAAATTATTTGAATAAATTAAAATACCTTAATAAAAAATGTATATAACAAGAAGTGAATATACAATTTATTATTTATCTAAAAAAAAAAAAAAAAAAAGTAAAAATGGTGGACATATCTTATATACAATTTGCTTTTTGAATGTTTTCGATGAAAGTAGTTTCCGAATTTTTTGATATTGTGTTTTGTTTTTTATTATTATTATTATAATAATTATTTATCTATTTTATTTATTTATTTTTATTTATTTTTTTTTTGGTATGTGGTAAATGGTGAGTGTTGAAGCTTTCTAGTTTTGATTTTTAAAGAAATTAATTGATTTGTACTAATCGTTTTCCATTTGACTTTTTCAGATCTTCCTCTGTGCTTGAATGTGCATACGATATTGGAAGAGCAGGATTCTTCGGGAATCAAAACAGGTATGAATACCACTTTCCTATTCTTCTACTTACTAAAGGAAACTTTAATTAAAACAGGTATTTTGAATTAATTTGACACCTATTTAAATAATATATGTCATTAAATTTTTGATAATGATAATTGTATGTTCAATTTGATCGATCATAAAATTTTTTTTTTTCTTATTTAATAAATTATATTTTCTTGGAATTTTATTATACGCGTTTAAGTTTTAATTGTAGATGTTGTTTTTTGTTGTAAACTTTCAGGAAATACTATCCCCTCGTTTTTTCTCTTTTCTTCGAATCCCATAAATCAAAAACTCATGATTAAAAAAAAAAAAAAATTAATTAATTTAATCTTAGAAAGAAAATTTAAAATTTTAATAGTAAATTTTAATGAGAAACATTAAATATTTCAAAATCATATAATAAAAGTTTTCTGTTTAAAAATTCATATGACCCTCATTGTTTTACTTAAAATTATTTATATCATCTTAAGTATATTCATTTTTAAGTATAAGTAAGTTTAATTTTGAAAAAAAAAAAATTTAATTTCAGACAATTGCTATTATTTATTTATTTTAATCATTATTATGTCAAAATATAAATTAAATTTATATCTTCCATAAAGTGTTCTCAAGTGAATAAACTTTCTACTCCCAAATAATTTCTCTTTTTAGTATTGATTATAATATTGATTTCTTTGTATCTGTTATTCTTAGATGCATAGATATCGTGCAACTTCTGGTTTTTTCAATCTTTTTCCATTCACCATGTGAAGGAAATCATTTTCAAATAATATTTTCATTTTTTAATTATCTTAATAAAATCTCTTAACTTAATAATTAAAACAAATGTATGAATCTTTGTTTTGCCTGTTTGTTTCTACAGATATGTTCGCCGACTTGAAACATACTTGCCCCCGATGTTCACGAGACTACACTTACCTTTCCACATTGAAACGTCATTTGAAATTCGAATGTGGCAAAGAGCGGACATATATATGTCGTTTTTGTAAATTTAAATTTGCATTTAAACATAGTTTAAATCGACATTTAAAAAGTGTTCATCGGGAAGATACACCGTTTAATTGAAGCTCACCTCTAGTCACGAGTTCCTACTTATTAATATAATTATAGAAAATATATATATTTATTTATGTTATCGCTAATTGTGTTCAAAAATAATGACAGCAAAGCTAGTCATTAATATAAAATAAAAAAAAAAATATGAAAAAGACTCAAGTCTAGAAGAAAAGACTTATAAAATACTATTTTTCATTGTGATAATTAACTTTTCAGATGTTTTCGTTTAAATTTATTATATTATTCAATTTAATTACTTATTTTTTTTTTAAATTTAATTTTCTTAATAAAATATAATATAATTAAAAATTTAAAGTATAAAAACTAAAATAGTTTTGTTAATGAATATAAAATAATTCTTTATTTTTTTTTTTTATTTTTTTTTTTAAGAAATATTATAATTATTTCTTGTAAACTTTTTCTTTATTCTTATTATACAATATTCATTTTATTTAATTATGTTTCATTTGTTTGATTAATATAGAATTATAATTATTCAATTGAGTTCACCAATATTTCAAATCTCTACATATTCTGTTCCTATAATCCAGTGGTTCTCAACCAGAGGGGTACGCGCAGGTGTTGTCCGAGGGGTACAGTTTAGCTTCTGTATAAAATAGCGAATTTTATTAATTTTTTGTGATAATAATAAATTTTCTAGATTTTTTAATAAGTTTAATAAAACATAAAGTAGTATAATTGCTTACCTTTGAGTTTTTCAAGCGAAAATTAGTATGTGGATAGAATGAGTTAAGAGACATGAATTTGATTGTTTTAATTTGTTTGATTCTTACTTGTTGGAAAACAGTACTTGAATAAATTTTAATTTAAAAAAGGAAATTTTAGAACATCTTTCAAATTTGTCAAGCTCTTTTATAGAGTATTTTCCAAAAAACAAAAACTTTGAAAAGGATATGTGGATAGCAGATCCGTTTTCAAAATATAAAAACTATTCGGGTTTATCTTCAAAAGAAGAAGAAGAACTGATTGAAATTTGCTACGACTCCACATATAAAGAACAATTTTCTTGTGTGCCTGCTTCGACATTTTGGATTACATTTCAAGAACTTTTTCCAAATGTTGCTAAAAAGGCCATTATACGACTTTTGCCGTTTGTCACTTATTATGTTATTTATGTGAAAGCGGCTTTGCAAAATATTGTGATACAAAAACAAACAAAAAAAAAAAGAAATAAATTAAACGCATCAGCGGATATCAATTCGATATCAATTGATGTCCTGGGAACCAAATTATGAGAAAATTGCTGAAAATTTAACACAGCAAATTTCTCATTAGCAATTAAATTCATTTATTTGAAATTAGTTATTTGTTTAGTATATATTTTATATTTATTGTTTCTATGTTTATAATTTAATCATGTATTGGCATTTTTCTTTATTTTTTCATTATTTTTCATTATTAAACATACATTTATATTTTTTTTTAATTTCACAAAATAAAATTTCAAAAATGAAAAATCTAGTTATTTTTATTTGAACCTTAATCTTGAATTAAAAAAAAAAAAAAAACAAAAAAAAAAAACTAATAGGAAAAGGGTACTTACAAAAATATGTAAAACTATGGGGTACGCGTGAAAAAAAGGTTGAGAACCACTGCTATAATATATCTAAAGTCAGCGAAATAATTTTGCTTTGCCAATAATTTTTTGTTTAAATAAACAAATAAATAATCTTTTTTCTTAAAAAACAAAAGAAATTCTCCCAATTCTCCTAAATTAATTCCGTATGAAATCCTAATATTGTAAAAATTTTAAATAATCATAAAAGAGAAAATATATTTTATTTTGCATTTAAATACTATATAATTGTTATATTCAATAATTTCAAAAGGAATTAATTAAGCTAGTCACATTTTTGTAAAAGACAAAAAAAAAAAAAAATAAAAAAATTATTTTGATTGAAATAGAAAAAATAATTCTCATTTAAAAATTTGTATTCTATTTGACCATTTTCGTCGGATTTGTTTTTGTTATTGTAAAATTAGTTTTGATAAGTAATAAAATTATTATATGAATTTCTTTATTTTTTTTATCTTTGTTTCAATTGCTCAAATTAAATTTAAACTAGAAAATATGCATTTCCTATGCATGCATGCTCATATACTTCCTAATAAAAAAAAAATTATTTATTATTTAATCGACTATTTATAAACAATTAAATATATCATAATATTGAACATCATTTATTTATTATTTAAAATATTTTTTTTCCTTATAAATTTATTAATAAAATCCGGTTTGCTTCAAAATTCGATTATCGGAAGCATTAACATAATTTTTACATTTGGTTATTCTTTCACATCATTTCTAAACATATACTCGTATATTTTCTTGTTATTATTGAAAATAACTTTGAAATTGCCCCTACATATTACAATTAATTGGTCATGTTAATGTAGATTTATTATTTTTATTATTTAACATTAAAATTAATATCTGTATCTATGATTGATTTAAATTATTTACTAAAACGTTGCTCCTTTCCTATTTTATTTTTTAATTATTTTTTTAGCTTTCCAAAAAGCTGGTCCAGCAAAGATACCTCACACGCACCCTCTATGGAACCATTTTGCGCCCATATATAAGTGTCCACAATGCGGAAAGACCTACAAACAAAGATCAACACTTGGAAGACATTTAAGATATGAATGTTTTAAAGAACCCGCTTTTAAATGTCATTTATGTTCAAAATCGTTTCATCAGAAAAGTAATTTAATTGTACACCTTTCAAAACATAATAAACCTCCGAAATGGCCTCGATAATTTTTTTCAATCAAATTTGTTTAAATTTACAAACATTTTGAATGCTTATTAAATAACAAAGAATTTGTATTTTAATAGAATTAATAAATATTGACATAAGTAATTTATTATAATTTATCATTGAAATGATAATGATTTTTTTTTTTTTCAATAAAACTTTAAAATATAAACTTAATATATAATATTAATTAAATGACGTTAACATTTTTTCATCACTATACATACATACGTATTTGTATATATTTGTTTCATATTTTAACTGAGATATATAATATTAAAATAAGAACTCATTTGTAAAAATATTTAAATAAATATGATGAAATCTATCTTTTTATTTAATTAGATTTCCCCTCATCCTCTTTTCCTTTTCTTTTCGAATAAATTTAAATTTAATCGATTTTACAGTAAAGACTTGTTGAAATGTTATTTACACTAAAATTAAACTTTTTGTTTATTTCATTGAGATTCTTCATACCTACTTTTCAAAATATGTGATATGTATGAGTGAATTTATATATTTTTTACATTCCTACCCTCCATAAATGATTTCAAAATTGATTTCCATTGAAAATTTATTTTGAATTCATGGAATTGAATTTTTTTTTTTTGTTCATATCTTCCAGTTCCTTCCCTCCCGGAATATTACAATAGAATACTTAAATATTAGGGGAACATTTGATTGAGGGACAAAAGTCTTGTAGCTCATTTCCCTTTCTTAGGATCAGATATTGAATTACATAGAAATTCTAGTATAAAAGTTCAACATTTCATTTTCAAAGCTTAGTTAACGCTATCTTATGTGTTATTTAAATATTTATTATAAATTTTCCTCAGCCAAGAAATTGAATAGTAATTTATATTTAACACATTTATTTGAAAATACATTTTTCCTACAAAATTTATAATTCACTCAAATGATATAGAAAACAATATTAATTATTATATTTTGGACTCATATATATTAATAGAATGAATTAATCAGCATTTGAGTTTTATAATTTCTAATTATATATCAGACTTACAAAATTGTAATTTTGTTTTCATCAACTGACTTTATTGTTTATATTATAATTAAAAAAAATATTTAATAAAAACAGTATTATTATTATTATTATTAAATTATTATAATATATTATTTAAATCTTAAATGTCTTATAGTCTTATTTTAGAGACCTCTCGGGTGCACCCCATTTGCACTCTTCTACTCCTTAGCTAAGTTTCTTTGTTTACTTCCTTGATTGTGTTTTATTATATTACATATTATAGTAAATACATCATATTTCCTCAAGTTTGATATCTTTTCTCAACTTCTATTTATTGCAATTATGAACAACAAAACATTATTGCCTATCTGTTGCAGTGGCCGTTATTCCTAAAACGTTGACGCAACAACGCCAAAATAGTCGACTAAGGACACATTTCAACTTTGTTCAGGAGCTGACTGGAAGACCATCAACGGAAATCAAAGAAGATCGACTTAATGGAAAATTGCACATTTTGGGTCCAAATAAAGGCAAAAAAAAGGATTGTATAGTGTGCTCAAGACGAAATGTAAAAGGTGGCAGACATGAAACGAGATATATTTGCAAAACATGTACTCGCAAGCCAGGGTTACATATTGGAGAGTGTTTCGAGCGATATCATACGCTCCAAAACTATAAACTATAATAAGTATAATATATCTATATATATATATATATAGGTATTATCATTAAAGTTTCTCTTTGAGGATTTTTCGTCCCCAGATATCTCGGTAAATCCTCAAAATATATTCTCAAATTTCCCAAGAAAAAAATTCAAGTAAAGTTTCTAAGAAAATTTGTTGTATCCTTAAAATAATCAATTTTTATAAAAGGTCATCAAAATCTGTAATGATTAAATTATCTAAATTATAATTATATCATCTACATATTTCCAGTTAATATCATTCAAGACAGAGTTGAGCTTTAAATTATAAATATCGATTACACAAAAGTCGGCATATGTTTTGAAATGAAAGTTTGAAAGTGCTACACCAAGAGATTAGCAGAATTTAATTTTTTTCAAGCCAGTGGAAAATTAATAAAATATTTAAAGATACTCTTAGATGCTCTTCATTACATTAAACTATAATCAGTCGAAAGTGAAGAGTATTTTTGAGTGTTGATCTTTGCTGGCAACAATTCAACAATTCAGTTAAAGTGCTTCTTATTTTCAGAACTCATTTTAAGAACTTTTTTGTTCTATTAGTATACATAAGTATTGTGTTTTAATAAAAAATAGAAATAAATATTTTAATTGATTTTTAAATAAAGAAATTCTTTAATTAGTAAGTATTATATATAACTTGATAACTTTTTTTGAAATTATCTCCTTTTCTGGGAATTAAATTACCGAGAAATAAGAATTCTTGTTTTTGTTTTTTATTATATTTTTAGTTTAATTTTAATTTTATTATTCTTAAATAGGTTAGAGTTTACTTAATTTTTGGTTTTTCACTTTTTGAATATTTAAAAATGGTGTATTATTTAAATTTTTTTTTTAGAAAGTTACTTATTATTACCTCTTTTTCCGGATCATAATACATATTTTCATTTTAATCAAATAAACAAAAATAATTCAAATAAATAATGGTATAAAGGGTTAATCCTATATTGAAAAGAAATAATGATTGGATAATAATTGTAAAATATTTTTATATTATAAAAAAATACTTCATCAACATCCTGATTGTTTTTTTTTTTTTTTTTGTAGAGCGAGCTTTTGGGTTGTAGAAGGTGAACTGTTTTTCTCCCCTCCTACTCCTAAGCTATTCTATTCCTTTATCTACATACCTACATCCTTGTATATTTTGTATTCAAATATATATTTTCTCCTTATGTTTGAGGATATCAAAGATTTCACTATAACTTCTTTATTGCAATTATTAACAGAAAAACACTATTCCATCTCTGTTGCAGTGGGCGTTGTTCATAAAGCATTGACATCACCAACGAATGATATACACTACCAATGCATCCATTGTTTTCGTGTGTATAAATATAAGAAATCATTAAAACGGCATATGCAATATGAATGCGGCCAATTGCCAAGATTTAATTGCAACAGGTGTGATTATCAAACCGCTTATCAAAGTAGTCTATCAATACATATCGCAAGGATCCATTATGCAAATAAAAATCCCAGACCACGAAGATACACGAAGAATAGATAGAAGAAACTATGATATATCTATCGTTATTTGAATCAAAAAATCTTATAAATTTAAATTAAAAAATAAGAAAAAGAAAATAAAGAAAATAAAATGAGACCCTCTCAGATTCACAAATTATATATAAAATGTCTTTTTTTTATTAAAAATTTTTAATTAAATAAAAGAAGTAGAAACATATATATATATTTATATATTTAAATCTATATATATATAAAAGGCAATGTCTGTGTGTCTGTGTGTCTGTCAAATACTCAAAAACTACCCGTCCGATCGCGATGAAACTTTCAGGGATTGTTGTGGGCATCCCAGGAAAGGTTTTAGTGTAGTTAAATCAAAAATTAATTTATCCAAAATTAATTTAATTAGTAATATTTTGGTAAAAGTCTATTTATGGTTACCATGGTTACATTGAAAAATTTACAATAAATAAATAAAAATAATTGGAAATCTTAATTTTAATTAAAATTAATTTGATAAATTGTATTAATATTTTTAATTTTTTTTAAACTGTCAAAAATAACATACCCATAATTATAGTTGTAATAAAAATAAAAATATAAATCACAATGTAAGTAAAATATTGAATCGTTTTATTTATATTGTTTCAATTATTGTTTGAATATTTATTAAATTTATATATAGATTTATTTACATGTTTAAATGTATTTTTAATAAATTTATTTATTGATTCTTAATAATAATAATTCCAATTACTTTCTCAATTTTTTTTATTTAAAAGCATATTCAGCATTAAAATTGCCATTAAATATGCAGGTAATTGGAACTCCAACATGTAATATTAGCAAATATTCTGGGATGGGAAAAATACTAAGATCATGTCATGTCCTATTAAATATTTTGAATTTTATTAATCAATCTAATATAATGAAAATAAATTAATACTAAGATCATGTCATGTCCTATCAAATATTTTGAATTTTATTTTGAATCATACACAATGGTAATGAAATAATGTAGGTAGACTTGTGAGACAAACAATAAGAATCTCTATAATAAGAGAATATACTTATTCCGAAAACTGTTAATTAAAATATAATAACTATTAACAATTAATAAAGTATTATTAGTATTATTATTATTATTATTTGTAATAATTCCAATAAAAATAAATTAAAAAAATCTGAAGTGTCTCCACTCGACTATCTCGCAAATTTGAATTGGATTAAATAACATATTAATTTAATTTAAATTAAATTAATTCATTTATAAATTAAAATTAATAAATAATATTTATTAAACCTGCGCATGTTTGGCTCTTTTTTGATGGCACCACGTCACGTGTTGGCGCGTGAGATTTGCAGTGTTAAAAAATTAATTCTGGTACTTTCAGCGATTCAATCAAGCTGAAATTCTATATATAGCGGTTTTATACAATTATTAATCATGTGAAAAATTATCAAACATATATCTTTATTTTTACGGTCACTTTAGAAGAAAAAAATATCAAAACGTTGTAGGTAATGACCCTCTTCCGGTTGAGCTACATTTCTCAAAAGTTGATAGAAAATTATGAATTTTGAATAATGCCCATGTACCAAATTTCATCATTCTAGCTCAAACCGTTTTTTTTAAATACATACATACACACACACACATACAGAGAGAGAGAGATTGAGACATTTTTCTCAACCTTAGTGAAAATGATTCAGGAACCTTTAAAACGTATAAAAACATCAAAATCTCAACATCGAAAATTTTCGTGATCGCAATACTATCTCTGGCGAGATAGTAATAAAAAATAAAAAAAAGTGCAATTAAAACTAAAATTTCAATTATATTCATTTAATACATTATTATTATTATTATTATTATTAAGTGTTCAGTTATCACATACGTATATATGTATACAGACATATGCAAAAGCGAAGCTTTGCCGGGTCTGCTAGTATATACCTATATATAAAAATAAAAAAATAAACTTAAATACATATAACCAACATAAAAGTTTATCACACATTTATCTGAATAAATTTATTAATCAAATACTTTCTATACAATATATTTACAATATTCCATTGTATATTAATAAATATTAAAGAAAAAAATAAGAAAACATCAAATTCAACCCCAATATACCAACTTTAATATAAATGTTATATAGTTGAAAACAAATCGATTGTTCTATTTAACATATGTATGTACGATATTTTCACTGATGAGGATTGATTAGTGAGACTTCCGTTTCGTTATTCACAGTTATAATTTACTATGTATTATCTGATTTAATAAAGAATGAATATCCCCTTCTTACTCATTCATTACACTCTACATTCCAAAATATTTGAAAACAAACTTAAAACAATTTTAATAAATATTTTATTACTGCAGGCATAACAAACAAACATATTTCCGAGCTTTTTTCCTCCGTAATATTAAATATTTAATAAAATGGCTTAAAAATGTAGAATTCATATTTCCCCTGTTTTACCATCCTATCATAATGGAGCCCCGGGGCCTTTAGTTTGCTTATATTATTAATTCTATTATTTATTTTTAACAAAAGTGTGCATTCAATAAAATATATTTATTAGAAATTTAATAAATACAGTAACAAATAAAGCGAATAATTTATTTATCATTTTTAATATTTTTTTTATTTATCGAATGCAAGTGGTGTGTATGTATTAATCATGAATGACTATACACACACACACACACACACACACACATACAACCTTTTTTCAAATTAAGTTCAAATTCCCTATGAACAGTTGATAGTGTTTTTGAGTTGTTTTTTGAATTGAATTGTTTTCTCCATTGATTTACGGTTCTTCTCCAACAATAGTAACAACTGTTCACAACTTCCATAAAACATTTTGTGGAAAAATCCCACCAGATACCGTTTATTTGCAAGCTCGTATCGAAAATGTCCCTGACGAACCCAAACTAACCGTTTTGCAAACATTTCGAAATTTCACTCTATTTTTAATAAAATAAAGCTTATTCAAAGAACCTTGATTTTTAAAATAAAAATAAATAAACTTATAGATACCAATAACAAAAAAAAAGAAAAAAAAGAAAAAAATATTTTAAATAAATTATATAATAAAATATTAAAAAATAATAATGACAAAATCTCGATCAAACTACTTTTGAATATAATAATTTAATATATGAATTTCATTATAACTGACTCATGGTTGAGGCCTTTTATAATACATTTATAAAATTTCAATGTATTTTCTATTTTATAATTTATAATTTATTATAAAAGAAAAAAAATTAATATGTAAATATTATTTGTATATCATTTTTTACTATAATATAATAATTATGTGCAAATTGTAACTTTTTTTAGACAAAAAACAGTCTAATAAATAATTACATAAAATAAATGAGTTTTCTTCATTGTTAGTCTTAAAATTATTCTAATTTTTCCATCAATTACAATTAATTGTAATACTAATAATAATAACTAATTTTAAAATTATATTTATTTATTTATTTATTATTTCTAAGTAATAAATCATTAATTTTTCCTTTAATTTTATTATTCATCAAATTAAATCAATTTATAAATACACTTGAGATCTCATATTAAAACGAAGGGGAAAGCATCTATATATATATATAATCTCATATAACTACATACTATATATAATACTTATATTTAGAGATACAATAATTTCGCCAACGTGTTGTTATAACAAAACTAAACATTAGCACGTGTGTTCAAGCCAAACGTTAGCCAAATATGAATGTCGCACGTTGCAACCTGATATTCATGTGCTATTTTGTCAAGGGACAATAGAGTCAAGGGAATATAGAGGGATAGAGGGATGGATGGTGGAGATATAATATTTAATCTATTTAATCTATTTGACTAATAAACTGGTGCGTGTGTTTTTGTTTTTTTTTTATTTTAGATACTAAAGAAAATTGGGATATCGCAACTACGGTCCGTGGTCCACGTCATGATTCAACTCATCGACTATCCGGTCAATTAAAGGACCACCAATTGGTGCTAATTTCTGAAACCAATAAACGAAAAAGAAGAAGATGTCGTGTATGCTATGCAAATAAAATGAGAAAAACCACCAATCTTATGTGTAATGGATGTAAAGTCCCCTTACATCCAAAAGATTGTTTTGCTTCATATCATTTGAAGAAGAACTATTGAATGCATATTCTATACACGCAGCATTGTAACTTAACTTATGAAAAACTTTGTACATATTTTAAATAAAATGTTAACTTCTACTTAGGAATGGACGATTTCAATAAAAAAAAAAATTATGGTATCTACGTTATATATTATATGAGTATATATAAATTACAGATTTTAATTTTCATAGTTTTATTTTAAATAAAATGTAGTGTATGCTTTATGTAAAAACATGTGCTTATTATTATTTGCCAATTACACTCAAAATCAACTACCAACTACCTTCTGCAGATTTACACCAAAGTCTTGAATATAAAATTCTCTTTATTACGAAACACATTGAGACAGTAGAATATTTAAAAATTGAAAAATTTGTAACATTTGAAAAATAAAATTTTTTAATCCAAATGTCATTATTTATTTATTATTTTTTTTTTTTTTTTAAATCTCTTATACACACGATTTTGTAATTTTGACTTCAGGTTTTTGTCGGCTACTGAGGTGGACACCAGTTACATGGTCAACTTATCACTAAATATATGCGGTCCACATAGTGTTAGTGTTAGTGTTAGTAAAAACATTTTGAAAAATTAAAAATTAAAAAAAAATAGATCAAATGTTTAATTAATGTAAATATTTTCAAGAAATATCACTTTATAAAAGAAAAAAAAATAAATGTTTCTTTAATTTCAATCAATATATATCTACATATAAAAATTGAAGAGTTTTTATTCCCCTCACATTCAAGTTTTGCTCTTATTCTACAATTTTACCTACCCCTAATTATTTTTTTTTAATTTTTACATACATAGATCTTTAGTAATAATATATATTTTTAAATTTTTATTTTCAGGGTGCAGTTCAGCATAACCTTACCGCAATTTAGAGAAAATAATTCTATTTATAAATTTTATATTATAAAGATTATTTTACCCTAATGATAATGATAATATGTATATAGCCTCAAATTTAAATATACGTAACCAGATAGTATCCCCTAAATCAAACTCATTGTGAATAATACTCATTTCTTTCTTCTTTTCTCTCTTTCAATTGTAATATTTTTTTTCTTTTTATATTATTGAAATTTCCATAAATATATTATTAGCTTTTCATAATATTTCTAATATTCTATTAATTTTTTTTTTTATGATAAATTATCTTTTTCAAAAAATGACTATTAGTATTTATGTTTTTTTTTTTCTTTATTTTCCTTTGAACATTTCAATTTCAATTGGTTGTCTGATTCCCTCTCTATCTCTTCTCTCTCTCTCTCTCTCTATATATATATATATATATATTAACAACATATTATATAAAATATATATAAAAAATAAATAAATGTTATATTTATTAAATACTCTTTTCACCTTTTGTATGTTCAAAAAAACAACAACAACATATTTTATCAATATAATACTTTAAATTGTCAGTATATTATTCAAACTTTTAAGAGGAAGAGAATAAACTTTTATGAATATGAATGTGAATGAAATGTGAAAAGTGCTAAATTGAATTTATTAGGTACCCAAAAACAAATTGAATCTTTCTTCTTTTTTCAAAAAACCATTTAACGAATGAAATTCTCAACATCTAAGAGAAAAATAAACTGCTTTTTTTTTGTTATATTTTGTTACTCAGCAGGAAGTCTTTTGATAACAGTTGTTTTCTAGGAATTTCACAAAATTTCTATTCCTTTTTGTTGTACTCTGGTAAAATAAAATAATATTAAAAAAAAAAAAAATTCCCCCTCACAGGAATATATATATTAAATTAAAAAACCTCCCCACCCAAAACCAATAGAAATATTTCATAAATTGAATTATGAATGTGCAAACAATCAATCAATAAATAACTCCACCCTCGATGAATTTCATTTTGCGATCTATAATGGAATTTCCGGCCTAGAATTTTCATTTAGTTTATTTAGTTCGTTCGATGGGTCAAACTTAACAGTGTAAATTTATTCTGGGAAAATATAAAAAAAAAAAAAAGTATATGTTTATATATATATATATATATTTATAAAGCCCCCATATTTTTTTCACCCCAAGTTTATCCCGACGCACACAACGACATACATATATAAAATGCGCGCGCATACATAGATATTCACTTGGGAATATAAGAATGAAAAATGGCCCCCAGAAATGAAATCCACTTTAGCGATGCAGGCCTGGTTTCGTTCAAGGGGGGTCGAGGGACCCTTCGACAAACCCACCTGGCCTCCCCAACCGCTTCCTATACAAAAGCAAGCAGGAAAAAAAAATAATAAAAGTGAAAAAGAGGGACCATCGGCCCCCATGCCCCCCTTCTTGCCGTCGCCGGCCTCCGTTGCCTCTAGTTATTATTACAGGTTTTAAATTTTAAGGGGGAGAAAAAAAAGAGAGGAAAAAAAAAGGGAAAAGGGAACACGACCGCCGCCCGAGTCAGTAGGATTTTGGCGTTGGAGCCAACAACATGTTGGGGGATTTTTTTCTATTAGGGGGGGGGGGGGGAATTAAATTGAAGAAAAAATTAGATATAGATAGAGATAGGAAAATCGATTTGTGGCGTGAAAATTGTGACTTATAGTGATTCTCTTTCTCTCTTTTTTTATTTTTTTTTTAACATTTTTTCATTATTTTAATTAACTTTTTATTCTATTCTTTTTCTACTTTTCAAAACATTTATGCAAATGAAGAGCGGAAAACTCGAAAGGTTTAAATTCCTACCTTTTCAATAGGATCACTGAATGATGACGTTTAGCACCCCCTCCCTTATTTCTCCCACCATTTCAACCATCGAGGGAAATTACAAATGGAATTATTCTCCATTTCAATATTTTCCTTAATTTTTAAGATTCATTTTTTTTTCACTATATCACCAATTTCAATTTCATTAATTAAGTATGGGGTGACAAAAAAAAAAACTTTTATATTCCTATCCTAAACTGTAATAATTTTTTTTAATTATTTTTTTTTCTATAATAATGAATAAATTTAATTAAACTTATTTCTTTTCATAATTGGTGAGTTATTATTATACTTATTTATATCATTTTTTTTTTTTTTTTAATTATTTTTTCTATTATTTCTACTTTTTTGAATGCTTATATTTTAATTATTCTTTTATTTATTTATTTTCTATTTAATATTTATTTGTATTATTATATTATAACAATAAAATATATTTTTTTCTTGATTTTTATTTATTTTATAATTATTATTATTTTTATTAAGGTTTTAAGTATTATTATTTGCTTGCTTGATTATTATTATTAAGTTATTATGGAAAAAATTAATCAATTGCATTGCATAGGTATGTAGATATTTAGTATAATTAATTTATATTTTTAATACAAAAATTTAAATTTAATTTGATTTGGCATAGATAAAAGAAAAATAAATATTTTCCATCTGTAGATTCATATTATATAAAGAGATGAAGGTATTTTTTCTGTCCAAAAAAAAAACCAAATAAAATTTTAGAATTACAAGTTTTAAGGGTCGTAAATATAAAAAAAAAATTGGGCAAGTACTAAAAATATTAATGTTTAGTTAACTTTATGTATACACATTACTAATTAATACAAAGGAGTTGGGTAAGGTTAGGAATTGGATGGAGAAAATTGGTTTGAATTTCGTTGGAGGTATGTGGTTATTGCGATCTTATAACTTTGGATTTATTTAGATTGAAAAATGAAAAATATATAGATATTTCACTGACAAGTGAGATATGACAGAAATTACATTATACTTCATTAAAATTGACTTATCGGAAACGCTAATTTTATCTTGTATTTATTTATTTGTTTGTTTACAGTATTTTTCCAGAACTACTCTATTTTCAATAAATTTTATAAATAACCGTTTAGTTTAAATTTCATTATATTACCGACCGACGATAGTAAGGGAGGTATTGTTTTCACACCAAATTTCACATGTGGAGATTTTTACATATCTCCACGAATCATGCATTTTCTTAACAGAAAAAAGTATTTTTAGCATGATGTCTGTCCGTCTGTCCGTCCGTCCGTCTGTCCGTCCATATAGATGTGTACAGCCTGAACGGCTCAACCGATTTTGATGAAATTTGGTATATTTACTTAATGCATCAGTGGGATGAATTGATCAACTTTTGGTGCAATTCCGGAAACCGGAAGTGGTAGTATTAGCGATCGACGATAGGAATGAAAGGGTTATTTTCACACCAAAGGAGATTTTTTTATATATCACCACGAATCATGCATTTTGTATTGGTTTTATCCTCGAAAAAAATCATATTTATTAGTTTTTTCTTGATTTAAAATTATATGACGTCATCCAGCCATGCATGACGTCACAGCCTGGTCTTACATATATATTATAAATAAAATAAAATTAAAAATATTTATGTTCTATGCCTATCTGTTTTTTATTACATTAATAGATATATGAAAATTATTTGAAATTGTTTCTGTAGCTGGAAATTAATTTATTTCAAACCGTCGGTCGGTTCGGACCTGGCCACAGGTCAACTTATTATTATATTATATTACTTACCTAGAGAGAGTTTGAATCACTCTCTTCAAGTTATTTACTGTCGAGAGTTTATGCTACAGATGATATTCGATGAATTGGTTTGGATTTAAATTAAATTTAATTGGTTTTAAAAATCAATAAAAAGAAATATTTTTTTTTCAAATACCGAATACCAAATAAAAATAATTTATTAAATTGTAATTAATACTTTTAATATTAATACATTATTAATTATTTTGTTTATTACTATAAGAACTTGTTCGTTAAAAAAGCTGCTCTCTCATCTATTTCATTAATTTGCTTTTTCTTCTTCAATAATATACATCTATTATTTTAGATATTTATTTCTTAATTGATTTTAATTATTTTTATCTTTGTTTTTTTTTTTTTTTTTTTCTAAAATATGCATTCTATAACTAATTTTTCAAATAGTGACATTATATTCACTATAAATTGATCTCATCCATCTTCTTATATATATATATATATATATATATATATATATATATCTTTCAATATTTCTAAATATTCTAAATATTTATTTAATATGGGTGTTAAAACACTAGATAATTTAAATTAATAAATGCACATTGGACTATATTTGAAAATATATATCTAAAGTGTTGTTTTTTCTCTTGTGCTTTTGTTTTCAGATATTAATACGAGAGATCCACTCACACTGGACATTACTGAAGAAATTAATAAAAACCATGGTCGACCGTTGTTTCGGTGTCCCAATGAATATTGTTTACGTTTATATAAATCAAAAGGGTCATTAATACGACATTTACGTCTTGGATGTCAGATTCCAGATAATTTGAAAATTCAAAGTGAACCGGATGGCACATTCAAATGTTATCGCTGTGAACGTGTTTATAAAGTTAAAAGTACTTTACTTCGACATATACGTTATGAATGTAACGTGCAACCAAAATTTCATTGTCAAATTTGTGGAATACGTTTCAAACAAAAATTTAGTATCATGGTACATATGAAATTGGTTCACGGATTTGTTGATAATTAATTTTTTTATTTTTTTATTTTGAAAAAAAATATATTTACATTTTTATATATAAAATTTCCTTTAAAGCAAAAAATTATAATTCCTATATAAATTATTAATTATTTTAAATAATAAATTAATTATACAAATTACAGTTTAAACTTAAAAATACAATACTTATGTATTCTTAATGACAATTAATAAAATGATAAGTATTAAATAAAATTTATAAATATTTTAAAAATATGTTCTTTTGTTATAATGCTTCTATATAGGAATACTATTTCTAATTTATATTGAATTTTAATTGGCCAAATTTTTTATATATCATTACCAACATTAAGAATAAAAATCTATAAATATAAAAATTATAGCTTTTTATTATAATTACTATTATTATTTCTGTGAATTTGTTTTTCTACATTTCTTTTTATAAACAAATGTCTAATTAAAAAAGTTATTAGAAAAATATTGATAACTATTAAGTACTTAATCAATAAATCCTATCAAATCAATGTCAATCGACTATTATAGTGCAATTTAATTTTTCATTCCTTTTAAGAAAAAGGAATTTTTACTTATTTGTATTTTTATTTGCTTTTTTTGTTATCTAAATTAAGATAATTAGAAGATGTACATATATTGGCGGAAAAAAGTAAAGGCCAGTGTGGCGCTGTTGGACAATGGCAATGCGCCTTCTCTTCTTTTTCTGTCACTATACATATATTAAAATATATTTAAATGAAACCAAATAATATTGAATTAGTTTATAGTTATTGAAATTTAAAATTATAATAAAAAATTCCAATTTCATTAAACAATACTTATTTATTCCAATTTATTAATATAAAATATACGAATAAATAATTTAAATTATTATTTTTTTTCATGTTGATTATGTAATTTTTCTTTTGTTTCTTTTTTTAATAATAAAATAATATTATTAAAAAAAAATAAAACATTTATTTTTATAACTAGATATATAATTTCAGATATAATTTAATCCTTGTTTCATTTTTTTCCTTAACTGGTATTATAAAGTTTAAATTAAACATTTTTTTTTTAATTTAAGGATTTTTAATTAAACAAGTCGATTTTAAAAAAAAAATTGATTTTATATTTTACTCCTCGATTCAAATGATCTACACAGATGAATGAGTGCATGCAGAATACTCATTTTAGATGATTATTAACACAAGTGACTTTAACATTCTTCCATCAAGATGTGTTTCTACATAATCTCTTTTATTTATAGTTTTTATTGGTATTATTTTAAAACTGAATTAAATTTTTTTAAGAATAAAAAAAACAAAACAATTTTTCTTATTTATGTAAGCATTAGAATGATTAATAAATATTTATCAAAAACTATTTTTTATAATTTCATTATTTATTTTCAATCTACTAATATTAATTTTATTTTAAACCTATGAAGTTTGTTTTGTATTTATTAAAAAAAATAAAAAAATAAAAAAATAAAAAAATTATAAATAATTTGATGCCTGAGATATTCGCATGTATGACATTTTGAGCATTTGAATCAATTATCTTATTCACATTGTTTAATTTGATGTATATATAATTGTATTTATATTTACTTAATAGTGTCCAACAATTTAAAAAGTGATTGGGATTACACACAAGGAAGAGAGATCATTTTTCCCATCTTAATTTTGGTTTTATGCATTAAAGTCTCTCATACCCCCTCTCTGATTGTTATAAGAAATGTGAATAAGATTTTTGTAAGTAGTTTGACATTTGTTTGTATTCAAGAGTAGTTTGCGCTTCTTCAAAATTCTCATGATTTTTCTTTCTGCTCACTGTAAAATAACGCTATGTCTTTTTTCTCTCTATTTACAGATTTTTTGACCATACAAATGATACAAGATGGGAACATCTCACCTAAATTAACGTCTACATCATCCTTACTTAAATGTCCGAAATGTTTAAAACAATACAAATATCGAGAGTCGTTATTTAATCATTTGAGAAACGATTGTGGTATTGAACAGCCATTGAAATGTCCGCATTGTGATTTTTTATGCAATCGGAAAAGTGATTGGCTTGCCCATGTAAAACAGTACCATTGGCAACCGAAACCACAAAAACCAAATCATGGAACTAATGTTTGTCCCAAATGCAATCGCACTTATCTTCATAAGAAACATCTGATGCGTCATGTGAATTATGAATGTGGAGTTGAGCCTCAATTTCAATGTCCGTTTTGTCCGCAACGTTTTAAACGGGATTCCCATCGAAAAAAACATATAATGGGTATCCATACTAATTGAGCGAATTCGAAACATTTTCTCATAGAATGAATAAAGTCATGCTTTTTAGAAATTTTATTTTGTCCAAGTGTAATGAAGAAATCTCATCACCTGTTAATTTCTTATTATAATGAGGACACTATACAAATCTATTGATGATGATGATGATGATGATCCTATGGAAAGTGTTTTTTTTGTTGATGTCCCAAAAGAAATACTCATAAATGTCGCACAAAAAATGTTGTTTTTTTTTGTTAATAATTATATTATGAATTATGAAAAATCTAATCAAAATCTTGCTTGATTTGAACTAAAATAAAATAATTATTACAAAATAAAAAAAAAATAACGAATTTTCCAACTACAATTTTTATTCTTCTTTATGATTTTAAAGATATGATTAGTTAATTAACAATTTAATAAACAACAACAACCCTGTAGTAAATCATCTAATATTTTATTAATCTTATATTAAACTTTATCAATCTAAAAATCCAAAAGACCTAGTCTTTTTATTATTCTTTTGATACTTGTTAAATATCATCTACAGAATCTACACTCTACGATTCACTAGAAATAATTAATTAAGATTAATAAAAGTATAAGAGGATTATTATATTCTAGCAATAATTTAAAAATATTGCAGTGCTTGATTATTATCTCAGGTGATATGTATACTAGCATTTCACAAATAGTATTTATGATAAACATAATGCCAAAAAAGAAACAGATGTATTTTTTATATTGTTTTATCCAATTAAAATAAATCTATACCTCTATAGATCTTCATAATGTTCATAAGGAGTTAATATAATAATAATAATAATAATGACAGAATTTCCATTTAGTTTTTTTTTATACCAAAATTTATAATAATAATAATAACAATAATAATAATAGTTTAATTTTGATTTTTAAGTTTAATTGTAATTTATATTGAAATAAACAGTATTTTTAATTATATATATATATATAACCCGAAATATATATATATACAATATTTTACTAAAAATCAATGAAATTTAAATTGTTGTACATTGTTTTTCCCTTCTAAAGTAAATTATTGAAATTTAACATAAAAAATTCCTACCTCTCTCTAAAACGAAATTTTAAATACAAATAATTATAATTTTAACTATTTCTAGAAAATAGGAGTTCTGAAACATGTTTTAATTAAATACAATAATAGCTATTAAATACACTTTTCACTAGACTAGTTAAAGCGTTCTTTTGAAAATATTAATAAAAAACAATAAAAAAAAAATAATAGAGATTTGTTAAAAAATTATTCAATATATGTTATAATAATTAATAGAGAATATTTATTATTAAATATTTATATAATAAAAATAATATTATAACAGTAAAAAAATAAATTTTATCTTTAAAACAAATTAAATATTAATTATCTCTATAAAATATACATATATACCAGCAAATTAGAAAAAAAATATTTATTTAATAGTTCATTTCCAAAAATGTATTTGAAAAAGAATTAAAAAGTGATTTATTTATACATTTAAAATATATTCACATCTTTATTTTTAATTAAATATTAATAATATATTGTAGGTGTAAATATAAAATCATAAAACAACGTATTTAAAATAGGATATTAGAATCATAAATACTCCAATTGATATTTTCTAAAACTTTATGACATTGAATTAAAGAAAAATCAATCACTTTAGTTATCATTATCTTGAAAATCTATTAACTTAATTAATTAAATTTATTATAGAGAAACCAAAGATAATCGACGGCAAAGATTAATGAAAGATTAAAAAAAATAAATTTATCATTTTTATTTAATTATTTATTTTATTAATTAATGAAATTATTAATTTATTTTTTTAAAGAGTATATATATATATATCTTACCTAATTATTATTAATTCCTTAATCTTATTGAATGTGATGTTTATCTTTAACAACAAGATTACAGGTTATATTTTATTATTAACGAGTAAAAATTTTAATTTATATTTTTATTATAAAAAATAATGTATAATAAATATTTTTCCAAATAATATTATCAATATTGTTCTACTAATATTTCCAAAGTGATAATTATATTGCACAAATGTATATATATATATATATATACATAAGATATAAACCAATTCCGAAAAACCTGCGTTATATACATAAATATACATAAATATACATATATGTAAATATATTAATCAGGCTTTTATTATATGAACCAATTTTGAATGAAAGATTTTGTAGTTCTATATCATGATGTATACGTCTTTTTAAATAAACAAAAATCGAGAATTCTAGAGATTTTTTTTTTTTTTTTTTTCTTTTAATTTCTTTTTTAATATTGAATGAATGAATATGAAGAAATAAATTCAAATACATACATGTCAATGTAACATTTTTATAAACTGATATACTTAATGTAGGTATGCATGATAATAGAATACAAAACATTATTTGATCAATTGATTAACAACAACAAAAGGAATTTTACAGACATATACCATAATTCATTAACAACAAGTATGTCTATATAAACATAAGAACAAGGCTTTTAAAAGTTCCCAATCTTAATTGTGCTTCCAGAATATTTATCTGTTATTTAGCGTCCTAAACATCTCCAGAGTTTTTCTAATCACCCTTTCAGAACAAGTAAAGTAAAAGTCGTGTGATACAACTTCTAGCTAATCTTAGTTATACAACAAATATCAGTAAAGAAACTTAATTACTACTCTGGAATTGTGCATTTGGATAAGTATTCTGAATGATTTTACCAATTTTATGGTAGAATGATTCATTGAAACGTTTTCCCCTTTAATAAAAACTTATAGCTTGTTAGTTTGAATTGATAATTTTATAAAACCAACCACTAAATGCATAAGAAATTATAAACTATTTTCTCCTAATAATTAACTCTTAGATACATCTACATATATACACCTATGTTTAATTGATTAAAATTTGAAAATAATTTATGCATTAGTGGTTTTAATTTATAGTGAAATAAATACTCTAATTATTCCTTTTTTTTTTTTTCAAAAAGACACAGACAAATAAATCAATTTCTTATTATAAAGAAATTCAATTTATATTAATTTGAGCTTTATTTAATTTTAATTCAATATGAGAATTTACAGAAATGATTTCACTGTTCTTAGATAAAGTTACTTTTCTATTTATTTTGTTTTATACAAGTGTTTATTATCTTCTCTTTTATACATAAATACATATGTATAACATGTTTTATACAATAAATAAATAAATAAATAAATATATATATATATATATATATATATATATGAATCTTATGAAGGTTATATATAAATAGAAGAGAATAAAAAATTGAAAAAATTAAGTTTTTTGTAAATCATCTTTACATATCTCTAAATTAATTTTCAAATTTTCCTTTTCCACTCTTTTTTTTTTTTTTTTATTAAAATTATAATTCCATACCATTTTCAGATCAACATTTACCAACGACTTATAACAAGGAGATCTATCATCTTCTTATCTTTGACTAAAATTTTTTATTTATCTATGATTCTAGCAAGATTCGTAATAAAATACTTGTCTTTATATGTCTTTATGTAAAATTAATTTTTATTTAAATTATTTAATACATTTCTAATTATGTAATATTTATAAAATTTTTATTTTTTTTACAAGGTTTATCTCTTTGTGTATAAATATTTTATTCATTTAATTATGTAAAATAGTCTCATATTTATATAGTGGGGGTGGGGGGTGGGGGGTGGTTAATCTTTTAAAAAAATTTGATACTATGTACTGACACAAGAATGAAGAACCATGTTATCATGTATAATGTTATGGAAACCCTTCAAAAGTCATTTGCAATAATTTTTATTTCTAGTATTAATTGCTAATTTTAAATTTACAATGATGCGCGAATATCTCCAAAGTCACATAGCAGACTCCAAATTTATTATAAAAATTAATACATTTTAGGAAATTTCAATTTGCTGTCGTTTATGTTAAATGAAGAATATGTGTCAACTTTTAATTTTCTCTTTCTCTAATATTAATTGTATTTATACTAATTCAGTCATTCTGTTTGTTTTCTTCTTTTTAGATTTTCTTTTGGCGTTCGATTGGGATGGGAACGACGAGATTGTCTCCTGTCCTAAATGCTCCAAACAGTATAAATATCGCGAATCGTTACGTAATCATTTACGTAACGATTGTGGCATTGAACGACGTTTCAAATGTTATCTCTGCGATTATAGTTGTAAACGTAGCAAGGATCTCAAAACACATGTAATCCATCGTCATCTGAAACCAAAAGATATTCTTGGCTCGCATCGATGTATTAAATGCGGTCGCACTTATCAACATAAAAAACATTTAGTCAGGCATATGAATTTCGAATGCGGTGTAGAGCCACGATTTCAATGTCCATATTGTCCCCTAAAATTCAAAAGAAATGCCCATTTAGCTCGTCATATGAAGGGTCAACATACATTTGTCTTCTTCAATCAAGGTGGCCAATCAGAAATGAATTTAGTCACATCATCCACCGAGCAAAAGAACGCTTCTACTTTACAGTCGAATAATCCTGAAAAGAAACGTTCTGATATGAATTCAGGAAATGAGACACAATCAAAAACAGTGAATGAAAATTGTCTAGAGGAGGAGACTCAAGTGGAGGAAATGAATCATCGTCGAATGAAACGCATGTCCAATTCTTCCAACGAATTGCAAGCGATTAATGAAAAGGATAAAGATACGACCAAAACGGATTCCAAACAATTATTAGAGAAGAATGAAATAACAATAAAAAAAGAGAACCAACAAATGAAAAGACTAGTGAAATTAGTAAAAGAGGAAGGAAATAAAAATCACGAAAATCAAGAGAAAGATATTCAACAAACGAACAAAACTACCCCTTTATTATTATAATCAATTTTAAATTAATCCCACATTATTTACAATTAAATATATTAAACAAAATATAGTTTTATTTAGAAAAATGTTTTAATCTTTGTTCCTTTACATATAATTATATTTTTACATACACTACAATGAAAGAAGAAAATTAACAATATTATATTAATAAATGTTCAAAAAATAATTTGTTAATCTCTTTAAAATTTTTCAAAATTCATTTAGTTGTAAATTATCTACTAGAAGAATGCTGTGTTGAGTTTATTTATAAAATTACGAAATCAAAATATATAACAAATTTTATCTATGGTTAAAAATATTAAGTATATAAAATAATATTAAATTGTAAAATAATTATATTGTAAATTAATATTTTAAAATTAAGCTCAATTATTCATCGAGTTGTACAATAATATTGATAATTTTTTTTTTTTTTTTCAATTTTTGAATAACCAATGTTGATTTTAAAACATAAAATCTATTAAATAATTAAATATGAAATAGAAAATTAATTTATTTAAAAATAAAATATAATATAATCCTAGATTAGGGTGACCAAACGTCCCGTTTTTAGGTGCTCTGTCCCGGAAAAAGTCTTCGGAACAGCCTATTGTCCCGTTTTTTTTTAAATATTTAGGACATTTCGTACTTTTTAAACAAAAAAAAAAAGTTGATTATATTTGGTTAATAAAAAATGTTTTTTAGAATAGAAACTAAAATTTATAAATAAATAAAAATATATATAATATATCATATTTATAATGTTTCTAAATGAGCTTAGCACATTTTCACTATAATAAAAAGAAAAAAAATAAATAAATATATTGAATGATTGCTAATAAAATCAATAATAAAAATGTAAAAAATAAAATGATAGATCGACCAACACACGAATGCCCAGAAATTATATAGATTATTATATATATATATATATATATATATATATATATATATATTAAATACGCTTAAAAATCAATTAATAAACTATAAATTATAATAAAATGATATTATAAAAAAAAAAAAAAATGAGATATTAATTATATATTGTAGAATGAATATATTAATAGATTCATCCTTAGATATTACTATATTTATTCAGAAAAATATTTATATATTGAAACAAATACTCTATTTCTAACTTAGTTCTAATATAATAAAGATAAGAAACGAGATGTTTAGTTATCAAATACTAAATCAAAATGTCTAAGTATTTGAAAATAAAAATAATATATAAAATACAATGAATATTATTATGCCTTCTATTTTGTATACGAATACCATTTCTTAATTATCACAATGATATACTCCATAATATATTATTAATTTATTTATTTTGCATTTCTATTTTGAAAGGATTAATTTATCAATATGTTTATTAAAATATAGTTACTATGTAGTTTGTTTGTTAGTTTTGTAATTATTTGTGAAATTTTTTATATGTTCTATTTTGTTTTTATTTTATTAAAATTAAATAAGTAAAATATTATTTTTTTTACATGTGGTAAAATAATTGGGACATAATGAAACTTAAGCCCACAAATAAAGTATAAATAAATTAATTAAATTAAATTAAATTAAATTTATATCATTTTAAGTAAATAAATATTTATTATGAATTTAAATCAACCTATTTACTTATATTAATGGTATCTTGATAAATTCAATAAATACAAATATATAATAAATAAATAAATATGTATATATATATTGAGTTGATTTTTTGTTATATAATTTACAAATAAAATTTAATAATAATTATTAAATAATTTTAATAGTTCCTATGTAAATCATATATGTATTTCAAATTGATTTTTTTTCATTAAACTACATATTTTTATGTGTGTGTGTTATAATAATGAGATTATAGAATTTACACATAAATATGAATAATTATAAATATTTAAATTTTTTTTATTTTTTAATTATATCTATATAAATATTTAATACATTTATTTAGAAATGAGAGACAAAAAAAAATGCACAATCGGATATATTAAAATTATAAGATTCATTAATTTATTTCTTTTTCTATAAACAAATAATAAAGCAAATATAATGTAGGGGTATTCAAATGTTGGAGAATATAAATTCTTAAAAAAAAATTTCTAAAATAGAAATAAAATAAATCAATTAGTCAATTCTTGGATAATTATACTGTAGATTTAGGTATAGTATGAATATGAATATAATATGAAATTTTAAATAAATAAATCCAAATTATGGATTGATTAATTTGATTTTCTATTGAAAAACTACTAAAGTTAATGTTATGATTTGGAAATGTATGTATTTATCAAATACATTTTTCTTTAATATAAAAATCAAATTTGGAAAAATTCTTATTATTTTAATAATAAATAAATATTTTGTGTGTTTTCATTACCAATTATCTTTAAATTAGATTTGAATTTGTTCCCTTAACCACTCCCTACACTCACACCCTTATTTTATTTATCTTCACTAGATTATGTACTCGTATATTCCCATCATATTTGACCTTGAAAATCACCGAATTTTAATATAATTTAATTTATTATTAATATTAAATATTTTTTTTAAATGTGTACATTCAAATTATTAAATAAATATATAGTCATCTCGTAAACATATATTTCGACACCTTAAGGTAAAATAATGAAAAACTGGTTAACATTTAAGGATTTAACTTCACTTCTCTCTTAACTGTGGGAGATATTTCAACAGGTACCAACAAGACGGCAATTGCAATTCAGAAAAATAATTTTTTTTAAATAGAAACCATTAAACAAATACCTACATTACATTCCCTCTCTATAACTATGACTAACTATTTTTTGCATCTATCTGTGGGGTTGATTGCCTCAATAATTTTCACCGTTTTCAAGATCACCCAAGGAACTAAGTTGAGTTCCTCCCTAACCAATTAATTAATTAAATATACATACACGAGAGACCCTGTGCACCAACATAAATAAATTAAGGATTTTATTAAGATATGACTTAAAATATATACAACTCGGTGGCAATAAGAGAGTTTTAGCCAAATGACTTTTGCCTAGGCAAATGCTATTTTTCTAGTCAAATTGAAATGAAATAACAATTGATGCTATTAGACTAGGTAAATGCTATTTTCCTAAGATTGACGACATGTATGTAGGATACTTCTTTTATTATATGATAGATTAGTACGAGTTGGTGTGGTTTATTTAATTAAAAACTTATCATTATTTTTGATTAAATTGGTTTGGTTTAAATTATTTTTGGAATTTCTCTCTCTCTCTCTCAATCATAAATGATATTTATTTAAGAAAAAAATCCTAATAATTACATGATTATTTAATTAAAACTTAACATTTATCTTAGTAAAAAGTGAACACATATAATGAATTTTATGTTAATGATTATAAAAAAAATTATGTATGTATGTATATATATAAATTGTAAAATTAATTAAATGATTTTGTTCATATCCAAAGATAAATGTAATAAACACTAATTTATTATTTTTCTTTCATATGCTAATTATTCAAATTATTTGTTTATTATATTTATAATATCCAATTTTTTTGTTTTATTCAGCCACAAAACAAACAATTTTATAAAACTAAATTGGATCATACTTTCAGCTCCAGTATTCAAAATCAATATGGATTATAGATGTAATAAATTTGGTAAATCATATAATAATAAAAAAAAGCATATTAGCCATCTGATAAATCCCCATATTGCGTGAATCGTTACTCAATGAAGAGTTATGAAAAGGAATTTATTATAGATGCCCATAAGCAAACCAAAATTGATTTTACTTATCGTTGTCTAAAATGTAAAAAAAAAAAAAAAAAAAAAATTATTTGCATCTACTAAAACCATTGAATTCTGATTGTTGTTTAAATGCCATCATATGATATGCCCTTATTGATCCTATCATTGCAAATTGAAAGAGTAAATATGCTTTAAATTAATCAGCATATTAAACGAAAACATCTGGACAAAATACATAATGTAAATTAAAAAATATTTTAAGCATGAGATTAGTTTCACACACAAAAATATTAAATAAATAAAATCAATTAAAAAACTGACAAATATTTTGAGAAAGTATTATTTTCTTTTAATTTCTTAATTTAAATTTATGTTTGGATCAGTGGTACAAAAAAATGCTCAGCTACTTAACTTTAGGAATCATCAAATAAATGTTAAAAAAAAAAAATTTAAAATAGATTTCGAAAAATTGAAGAATAATCTTTTTTAAGAAAGTAGTATAAATAATTTGAATTTAAAAATATTGGATTTTTTTTTATTATTTATTTTTTAAAGGTATAAGTATTCATTGAATCATCCTTCTTTTGATTCTTTGGGTACACACATTTATTATGACAATATTAGTATAATGTATTTCTGATTTTTAAATAACAAGAGTTATACTTGTATTTAAACTCGAATATTATTATTTTTTTTTTTTTTTTTTAATCCATAAAAAGTTTCATAACGATAGTAAAGTAAAAATAATAAACTTTAAAAATATCTATCTTCCTTCCAGTATAAAAAATTTTAATTGTGTTATAAAAATTTAATATATTATGTATCCTAAATATAATATTCAAACTCTTAAATTATTTTTTTTATAAAAGTTTTAAATAAAAAGGGACAATTAAAAAAAAATAAAATGATATATAATCAACTTCTAACAGATAACGTATCATAAATTTAACAATTAATTATTTAATATTTCTATTAAAGTATATTTTTTTAGTGAAATTTAATTTTCGATATTAATTCTATGTTTTTAAGGCGATTGTATTATAAATGTAATTTTTAATATAAATTGAATATTATATTAAAAGTTTATTATTCAATTATATTCTTATTATATTGGTATATATGATATGATATCCAAAATCCAAACTACTCAATGAAAATGAAAGATAAAGAAATGATTAAAAGAAACAAATTTATAAAATAACTTATCCTTAAACAAGAACCTTAAAAATTACAGAGTAATTAGTAAATATCAAATTTATAAGAAAAATTATAAATTATTAGATATAATATTTTTTCTATATATAAAATATTAATTATCATTTTCTTTATTTTCATATTTTTTTACTCAACTCTCTTTCTATAGATTGCATTCACGACTCCAATCATTCGGCTCTGGTAAAATATATTAGAACTTCAAGGTTTATTTATATGAATGTGTACCACATAAAATCTCTAATAATTAAGATATAATTGGTATGTCTTAATAAATAGATTTTATTTTAAAAATTTATTACATTTATAAAATGCCCCAATCAAATATTAAATATCTATTTTATTTAATATTTTATTTAACATAATATAACTCCTATAATAAAAATAAAATCGTTTCCAAAAGATAGCATATATTGAAATAATTCAACGTGATTTTTTCTGAGAAACCATAGCGATCTTTTTGATTAATTATTCATATAAGCAGTATATTATAATATATGAAAAGTTATTTTATTTTCCTATTTATTCTCTTAACATATATATTATATACTATGAATTTTTACATAAATAAGGTTTCATGCATGTTAAAAAAATTTTGAAATATTTATTTTTTTAAAAATAAATAAATTGTGGTATTTTCATGCAAATATTTATATATATTATTGTTATTATTTGTAATTTTTAGATTTATTCGTGTTTTTATACGTTTTTTTTTTTTAATTATGTTTTGTTTTTCGTTTTCCATTTCGATATTAATTCGATGTGTTTTCTTCTTTCTTATTTGTTTGCAGTTTGGTTTGATAAGAAATCAACATCAAACACGGACCAGAAAATTTGCTTCATTTGTTCGAAACGTTTCAAGAATCAATCATCTCTCTATAATCATTTGCTTTATGTTTGCGGGGCGGAAAATAAATTTAAATGTTCATATTGCGCTTATAGTTGTAAACGTCAACGAGATTTGGATGTCCACATAGTTCATCGTCATTTGAAACCAAAGGATGCAGTTGGTACACATCGATGCACTCAATGTAATAAAACTTATCATCATCGAAAACATTTATTACGTCATTTGAGAGATGAATGTGGCGTTGAACCCAAATTTAAATGCGCCTTTTGTGTATATCGATCGAAACATAAAATTCATATGAATGAACATATCAAACGGGTACATAAAAGTTTATACCTGGACACCAAGGCAACATCTTAAACATTCATTAAATATATATAAAAAAGCATCGATGTATAAGGCAGAGAGATCTCTTGTATTAAAACATTTCCATAATTTATGCTAATCCATTTTTTTTATATTATTAGAAAATTATTTAAAAAATATAGGTAATAATTTTATATTATAAAATTTCTCCATCTAAAGAGAAAAATAAATTATTTCTCAAGTTAGTTCTCCTTCTTCTTATAGAATCGCACCCGATGGATCTCACCGAACCGAACCTCCTTTATCTCCAACACAATATAATTTTACTTTTTTTTTTATTCCTATATTATCCTTTCTAAAAATAAAACAAGTTAATGCTTTAGCTCTAAAACTCATTGCTTAATTATGCACAATTTCAATATTCTCGTTTAATCACAAATGATTAGAATTTCAGAAATTCCAATTGTTTGTGTTAAATAAAAAAATCAATTGATTTTGTGTATACATATTTGGTTAAAAAAGTAAAATATATTGGGCCAAAAAATGTAATATTAGTAACCAAAAAATATTATTTATTGATTTAAAATAATAAAATATTAAGAATCTATTATTATAAAGACAAAAATAATTTTTTATTGTGTGACGCTTGATATAGTAGTAAGTATAGCAAAATATTGTAAAAGATAAATAAAATTATTTTTAGTAAAACATATCAGAATTATTAATATCAATTTATTTGAAAACTTTTTAATTAAATTGTTATGTTTTAGGTTGATATAATTTACTAAATATATTTACTTTTAGTAATTAATTAATATACATATAATATGTAAATCAATAAAGAAACTATTTTTTCTTACATTATTTATTGTATTCTAAAAAAAAAAAAAAAAAAAAAAATGAATTGTTTCTTACATCCAGTTTTCTCAATTTATTAAGCCCAATAGCAAAGAGACGCTTTAGCTGGGGCACAGCCATCCTAGCTCTATTTATCTCAATTTGTTTTTTTATTTTTTAATAGATTAAAAATCATACATAATTTTTTGTTTTATTATATTTCGTATCATTTGAAAATTAAATTATACCTATAAATACATTTACAATTATAAATACCTCCAATTTTTTTCCTATGTTATTAATACCAATCATTTGGGAACAAATTTTATTAAGAATTCTGAATTTGTAAAATGTAAAGTTAAATACACTCAGTTCAAAATAAAACAAAACATATACGTACTTCTCAATTAATTTCAGATGATTCTTTTTTTATATTATTAATAATATATTATAATGATAATAACATATAATATTAACTTGAATGTAAAATTTTCCAAATTATATATATATATATTTTTTACTTGGAAATTTACCATGAACATGATAGAAAATGGTTTTTTTTATAGGGGAGGAATAATATACGAATATATTAGTGCAATACACAATATTACACACGGCATATACCAAAAATTATATTTCACCTACTAAATCAATTATAAATTTTAATTAATAAACACTCAATGAATCAAGTAAAATCAGAGATACATAATTAGACATTATATTAAATATATGAGAATTTTCATTATGATCTAAGTGTATAATAAATAAATAATATTACAATTATAATAAAGTGAATAAATGAACATAAATAATATAGGCCCTATTTTCTAAATGTATATATATATATATATATATGTACAATTTTCAGATTATATTTTGTATTCTTTTCACTTTATATAACACACTAAACATTCTTATTTTAACTTTCCAATTTATTTTATATATACATTTCTAGGTAAAATTATATTAATAAAATTTCAACATATATGTACAATTTAGAATTTAAAATGGAAAATCAATTTTTATTATTAATTTTTATTATAAATAATTTTTATTTATTTATTAGAATAAAAAACATTAAGAAAATTAAATTTTATTCATTATATATACGTTTTGTATATTAATAATTAATAAATTATATTTTAAAACAAAATCTATTTATTTTAATGAAAAAACTTTGTTATATATTTTGATTTTGTGCATATTTTTGTTATGTATGTTATAAAATAAATAAAATAAACATATAATCTTCCTGATTTCTAATATGTATATTTATAACCTAAGTTTTATTTTTGAAAGTCGATACACAGGGAATTGAACTCGGCTATATAAAGGTTTGAACCTCTCTCTAAAGATATTTCTTATAAGTTTACTAATTTTTCAAAAAATTTGATTATTATTTTTAATATTTTATTTTGTTATCTAATATTTCATTTTTGTTTTTAATCATGATATTTCTATTATTTTTATTTTCTAATGTCATCATTTAAAAATTATATTATTGTATTTTATTTGCTATTTTCTCGATTTAATTTTATTCATTTGTTTTACAGAAAATTTCAACTTGATCGACCCTCTGCCCATATTAAGAAGCGTCTTTGTTTGTCCACGATGTAATCGAACATATCAACTTGAAAAATCACTAAAAAAACATTTAAAATATGAATGTGGTGTACAAAAACAATTTAAATGTTCTCATTGTAGTTATAAAGCAAAATTAAAACATCACCTAAAAGGACATATGGTACGTCGTCATATCAAAATACGGCTATAAATCAAAGTATCTGGTGAATCTGGCACTCAATAATCAATCTGGTATTATTTTAAGATTATTATGTATGTGACTCTCTCGGCTGTACCAATTATTATTCTTCATTCTTCCTTTCAATTAATACCCTTATTTGTTTATTGTCGATATACATAGAACCAAAGTCATTGATGTGAAAATCTTTCTTCATTCTAATCAATTGGATATTTATTGACAGCTGTTATTATAATTAATTAAATTAAGAAAGAAAAAAAAATAATAAAATTATCTTTCCCCTGTAAATGTGCTAGATTCTTTACCTCAAAAACTGCCTAAAAGGTGATCGGGATACGATACGCCAGGTTTTGATTTATAAAATTACGAGATATTATTTAGTAGACCATTTCATTTACGAAGGGTGTATTTTTTTATACATTATACTTTAAACTGAAAAAATTATATGCTGAAATAAGATTTACTAAATGAAATTTTTTGATAACAATTTTTTTTTTTTTTTTTTATTTATATTATATTATATCTGTCAATAAATAAGTTATTTATATATATCAATCTTTAATAATATAATTAATATATAATAAAAAACTGTGTTTATTGAAAATTGTATATTACTATTAAATTTAATATAATAATTTAATCATTTATTTAAATTAATATAATCTTTTAGTCTTTTTCTTAACTAGAGTTTTGATATTCCCGGACCATTTATATTTATAAATTCTTTTTATATATTGTATAATATTATATAATAGGTACAATACGAACAATATATTTTAATTTTCACTTAGTTATTATCATGTTCCAAAAATTAAGATAACATTTCATGAACATGTTATTTATTTTTTGTATTTATTTTTTATAACTAAGTATGATTTTTTAATTTATAAGAATCTGGCTCAAAATCATTGTTCAAAATAAAAGACAGATTATAAAATTATAATTTAATTAAATAATAAAAATGAATTAAAAATTAAATTCCATTATAAAAAAATATATTTTTTTTTTTATTTTATATGTTTTTATAAAATGGTTTATTTAATATTTTTTAAAGGTTACTACTGCATATTTTTCTTTTTTCTATACTCACCTCCATAAAGTGTTAAATTTTAAATTCCAGTCCAAATTTTTGTTTGTTTAATAACTTTTATTTTAAATACACCTATCCCCCGATTTACACGGTAGATACGTTCCTGAGAAAAACGTGTAAATCGAAAATTAAAAATTTTCAAGTCAAAACCGTGTAAATCGAAAAGCTTGCAGAAAATGCATAATTTTGCTATTTAACAGTTGTGATTTTTTTCAATATTTTTAGGTGTACACAGAAATAAAAATAAAATGCATTGACAGGTTAAAATATGTAATATATTACGGAAACACTGTTTTTTATTTAATTACAATACATTAAACAGAAGAACAAAAAATAAAAGCAAAGGTGTTTTATTATCCTTCATCACTATCAGAAATTACTCTCATTCTTTTTTTCGGAATCGAAGGTTGGAATTCACTTTCATCACTCGAAGTTATTTGTGCCGATTCGATGTTTGAAGCAGAAATATTTACATTCTGAGAGGTGGTAATAAAATCGGTTATTAACAATTGTGCCCATACTCGTGGTATTGCCAGCTGCAACACTCTTTCTAATTGTGTTTTCATCTGTTCTAATAGTTCTTATTGTAGCTTCGTTCATGCTATATGATTTTGCAACATTTACTACTCTATCTCCCTTAAGTTAGCGATCCAAAATTTCGATTTTAGTTTCTAAAGAAAGAACTTTTCTTTTAACTTCTTTCGACATTATAAGCCTATAATTTTTTTTAATTTATGTTAATTTATAATAATCTAAATTATGCACTCACTTGTAATTTACGAATATGGAAAATTAAATCTTTCTGAAACTGTGAAACTTTTACTCAAATACAATTTTCCGTAGATAAAACTAATTTTATGCGAAGAAATACAGACACAGTGTTCATGTGCACCAAGCTCGGGATTCCCCGTGAGATGTGTACACGGCGCACGTGTTCAAACACAGTAGCATTTAGTAGAGTGCGGTAAAAACAAAAAAAAAATTTATTTGGAAAACCGTGTAAAAGCGAAAACGTGTAAAACAAGTACCGTGTAAATCGGGGGATAGTTGTATAATATTTAAATGAGTGAAGGAAATAAATAAACGAAAATGATTTGTTAAAGTATTCTATGTGTTGATTCTAATAATTACGACATATACCTACAAAAAATTTAAAATGTTTTATTTCTCTTTATTCATGATTATATGATGAAATTTTATCTAAAGAAATAATTTTAACATATCTAATTATTATAATATTGATGTGAAAATCTTTCTTCATTCTAAAAAAAAACCTGACATTTTTTTTTTGTCTCTTAACTTCTTAAACCCGACTGTATGTAATTAATATTATTTTATTTCAGAATTAACTATGATTTGAAGAGAGATTTTGAAGAAATTAATAAAAAAAGATTAAATTATGAGAAAATAATTTATCACTTATTTTATTTAAATGCAAAAATTATTTTTTTAGTTAATTCTTACATCTATTAGTATGATTATATAATTGATTTTTTGTAACAGAAGAAAATAAAAAGTCGAGAAGAATGATGATAAATTTATTCAAGATAAAAATTGATTTATGATGAAATGAAAATTATATGATAAATGTATTTTCAAATAAATATTTTTCACCAATTTATTAATTATTGATATTGGGAATGATAATTCATTCATTATATTATTTTACTTATTTTTTGGTGAATATATTTGAAGTTTAATATTTTACATAATTCTTGATCAATTATAATTATTAAAAATAAATCAGTAATATTCCAATGAAAAATAGTAATTATACCAAACCAGTTTTTCATTAGTCATTGTGCAAATGGATTATTGATATTTCTTTAGCTGATAATGAAGAAAATCTCCTCGAAGCTAGTTTTAAGAAGTATATAAATAGTTTAAAAATTTCAATAAAAATAATTAGCTCTAAAAATAATAAAAAATTAAGAACCAACCCAAATTCTTTATCATAAAATCATTTTTATTTCATTTTTATCTCTTTGTTTGCTTACAGATTACTCATTTTTGAACGAGGTCCTCTCGTTATCTTCATTTAGCAGCAACAGCGCCATCTTTGCATGTCCACGTTGTCACCGAACCTATAAACATAAAAATTCATTAAGAAAACATTTAAAATACGAATGTGGTGTACAAAAACAATTTAAATGTACATTTTGTAAATACGATGCAAAGTTAAAACATCATCTCGAAGCACATATTTTACGTCGACATATCAATCAGCAAATGTCAAATGATGTTTCAACTATTTCCTAAATAATTTTGTTCCTTCATACAGACTGTATGTATATTTATATTTTATTTGAACAATTATATTTAATAATAGTTTTAAAAGATTCATATATTATTTGTTAAAATTAAAATGTTTTTATATATTTAATGTAAAAAACAAACAAAAAACAATAGAATATACCCTAATTCATTCAATGAAGTTACTGAAAGTAAGAAATAATTAAATTGAAATTACTCTTTATAAGGTAAACTTACCAATACTTGACCATTGTACCATTAATTGACCATTTAATAGATTTTTAATCAAAATAAGCTCTTTCGTGCTTAATTTGAAATTAAAAAGTTTATTATGATGAAAAAAAATCTATCAAATGGCCAATTACTGGTACGTTTACCCTAGATTAAAAATTTTGAATTTATTAAGGATAGCCATATCTCTAAAAATTTATTTCTAAGTTTATTATTATATTTGAATAAATATCTTTAAAATTGTATTGACAATATTTTCTGCTGAACAAAGATGATTCATTAAAGATGACTATGAAATATAGAAATTGATTGATTGTTTCTTCTACTGAACTTTCTGAATTTTTAAATTCTTTCATTTTAATCTAAGTTAAAACGAAATATATAAATAAATAAATATTTCAAAAATAAAATAATTTAAGAATTTTTTTAACATAGTTATCTATTCATTTAATTGATCTACTTCTTTGTGTGAACTGTATTTGTGTAATAATATATTTACTCCGTTATTTTAAATAAAATAAATAAAAAAATTTTATTCACAAGAAACAATATTTATATAAGAAGCATGAGGGGAATGGCGAATAACGAGGAATTGTATGACTTGTATGCATCTCCAGTTATGGTCATCAAATCGAAGAGATTGCGATGGAAAGACAGGGGGCTTGAATTGGAGAGAAAAAAAAAAGACTTTCGAGAAACTTGTTTGTGTGAAAACCGATTGGGAAGTGACCAGTTGGTTAACCAAGGAGGCGATGACAAGGGAGTTAGGAGAGAATAAGAGTTGAATGGATAAGGACGTTTGGAGAAATGTGGTTGCTACGGCAAAGAACTTTCTATAATAATATCTTTTTTTCAGCAGAAGAGATACTATTTATTGACTTAAACAATCATTCCCAAAAAAAAACCCACGTCATAATTCAAAATTATAATAAATAATTATTATACTTAATCAGTTAAACTTACCTAAATGTTTAGTGAGTGTCTACGTTCAAACAAAAAATATACCTACTCGTAATTAGAGCCGGCTTTATACACATGTATTATATAATTTAAATTTTTATTTTCCGAACAATTATGAATCCGAATATTGTAGAGTAGTGAGAAAATGATCAAATATAAAACATCTGTTATCAGATTTATTTATTATTAATGGCAATTTTGGAATCACAACTATTTTTGTGAGAATGAGTAGAGATTACACCTTTTATTTACGAGTATTTAGAATCCTTCAATATGCTGTTTTTGTTTTATAAATATATTTGTAAGATTAATAATTTAATTTTAGGTTGATTATAATATAAACTGTGTTGGGAAAAACGAATTAAAATTAATTTAAATATAATAAAAAATAATAATAAGTTCGGAAATTATAGTTAATTATATTTCATTTTAATTAATACTGTGAAATGAAGTCTATATAAATATTCTGCTTTAAAATGACCAATTCTCTGCATCAGACCAATTGCCCCGACTCTTCTTTCAATATATTCTTACATCTTCTAATATCATCAGAAGATATACTTACTTTTTAACAAAATCGCGATATATAAAAAGATCAATTCATTATATAGATATGTATATTCATTAGTACCCTAAATTATCTTTATTACTGATTCATTTAAGATTACCAAGACTGGATAATAATAACGCCTTCCTTAATTAAGTACATTTTAGTCATTTGTGTAAAATGCTGGTCTAGATAGTTCCTATTTCGCTTTGATCTCTGTTTTATAATAATATTTATTATTATTATTATTATTATTATTATTATTTGGAAAAATAATAATTTGGCTCTAACAATGTAATAATTTAATTAAATTGTTTGTATAATAAAATGAAGCAATGTACCTATAATTCATTAAAAAATATTAATTGTTAATTTTTTTTTAGTTATTATAATTTAGAATCTATTTGTTTTAATTTTTTATTTTAAAAGATTAATTTAATAATATTTCACTGATATATTATGAAATTAGGATAATATAAAAAATAATTTATAATATATACCTTTATTATAATTATATATTATATTTTTTTAATAAAAAACTTAACAACAAAACATAAAAGTTATTTTATTTTAATATTTTTCTTTTAATAATTTCTTTACAATTTACAATCATCGATTTAATATACATATTTCATAGGTAATATCAAGAGCTTTCTCTGAACTTGAAAGTTCTTGTGAAGATAATATAGATTTATTTGTTTATCTAATCCAGTGGTTCTTAAACTGTGGTCCGCGGACCCCTGGGGGTCCGCGAAGCCTTTACTGGGGGTCCGCGGTCCTCGGAAAAAAATCATCGTAAAAATATATACATATATAAATATTTAAAGTTCATTGTGTAACTATATCCTCCTAGAGAATTACGGCTATAATTTAATACTATTAATAATACTATTTTATTTTATTAAATTGATAATTATGTCAATTAATTTTTTGTGAATAAATAAACATATATAAAAAACTATATATAAAATTTGAATTTTCATCCATTCATTCATTTAAAATCATTTTTCGATTGTTCCTTTAAAATAACCCCTCTTAGGGGCTCGGAAGGGGAGGCATATAAGGGAATTTTCTTTCACTTTGTTATTGGGGGAAACCAGGGGAGGGGACAGTCTTACCCGGAAAAACCCAAATTGTCAGCGTCCACTCTGGGGTTTTAAACAGTTTTAAAGCAAATGTTAATTATAAGTTCATTTCTCAACGAGTTGTATCTTTAAATTATTTTTATTAATGTTAATTATAAGTTCATTTCTCAACGAGTTGTATCTTTAAATTATTTTTATTAATTTAATTAATTATAATTAAATTATAGCTAATAATAGTTTATTATAGCTAATAATTTTTTTTAATTTTTAGTGTAATTTGCATGATCATTATTTTATAAAAACACTAAACACATTTTGCAATTTCCCAGAAAGGCTGTTTTTGAGAGTAAGTATAAGTTAGTTTTATGAATAAAAAATATTTATTTTAATAATATTTTAGAATCAAATTACGAAATTAATAATATTTTAGAATCAAATTACGAAATTAATAATATTTTAGAATCAAATTACGAAATATATTTATTATATAAATTAATATTCATTTAAAATGATATTAAATCATTTATTTAAAATGATTTAAAACATTTATTAAAATGATTTAAAACATTCATTTAAAATGATATTAAAACATTCATTTAAAATCATATTAAAACATAGCTAGTAAATAATAATTCGTTATATTTATATTATATTTATATTATATTTATATTATTGTAGTTCAATGTTAATAAATTACTCCATAAAATGGATCGTTGGCTACAAACTGGTTCAACACAGAAACGGAAAGAATCAGATGATGAGGCATCAACAGCAAACTCTACCAAGAAACGCAAAACTAGAAAATATTCGGATGATTATTTATCATTTGGATTTACTTATATTTGCAACAATGATGTGGAAAGACCAGTCTGCGTTCTATGTCAGGAAAGTTTATCCAATGAAAGTATGAAACCTGCTAATCTCAGACGTCATTTACAAACAAAGCACAGCGAGCATGTTAGTAAGTCTATCGAATTTTTTAAAATGAAAAAAGAAGAACTTAATTCAAGTCAGAAATTGATGGTAAAGACGGGATCTGGTGGTATGAGTAAGAAAGCAGTAATGGCATCATATGAAGTAGCTCTACTTATTGCTAAAGCAGGAAAGCCGCATAATATAGCAGAGCAATTAATTCTTCCTGCTACAAAAGTAATTACAAATATAATGTTAGGAACTAAAGCAGCAAACGATATAAATTTGATTTCATTATCAAATGATACGGTTAAGAATAGGATTGAAGACATGTCATGTAATATAAAAGAAGAATTAATATCGAGAGTGCGCAAAAGTCACTATTACTCATTACAATTGGATGAAAGTACTGATGTCACTAATAATGCCAATTTGTTAGCTTTCATTAGATATGAGTTTGAAAATCAAATACAAGAAGATGTATTGTTTTGTGATTCACTACCTTCACGAACGACAGCTAATGACATATTTAACAGTTTGAATAATTTTATAACCGAAAATGAAATAGAGTGGCCAAAATGTGTTGGAATTTGCACTGATGGTGCTCGTGCAATGTCAGGTACAAGAACTGGATTGATTGCTCTTATTAAAAATGTTGCGCCTCAGGTTGTTTGGAATCATTGCTGCATTCACAGAGAATCATTAGCAGCCAAAAATATGTCACCAGATTTGAAAAGAACATTAGACGAAGTAGTTAAAATTGTCAATTTCATTAAGGCTCGTCCACTTAATTCCAGAGTTTTTAAAATTTTGTGTGAGGAAATGGGTAGTCAACATACACATTTATTATTACATACAGATGTACGTTGGTTGTCCCGCGGGAAAGTACTCATTCGCCTTTTTGAGCTTCGAGATGAAATACGATTGTTTTTAATAGATGCGCATTTTGAACTGACCGAATGTTTCAATGATTTTATCTGGTTAGCTAAGGTGGCTTACTTGACTGATATTTTTACAAAATTGAACGAACTTAATTTGAGCCTGCAAGGTACTGTTGTAAATATATTTAAAGTTGAAGATAAAATAGAAGCAATGATTAAAAAAATCGACTTGTGGTCGAAACGCATCCAGAACGGTGTATATGAGTCTTTTCCAACTCTCAATGATTTCATAGAAAGCTCCAGTGAAAAATTGCTTAATCAAACGCGTCAATTATTTGTTGAACATTTAATTACTTTGAAAAGCAACTTCAGGAAGTATTTTTCTACTCCTGATCCTTGCAATAACTGGATCAGAGATCCATTTAATATGGAAATTACAAATACTAAACATTTATCTGCACCTGAACAAGATATTCTCGTGGAATTATCATGTGATACAACTTATAAACTAAAATTTAACAAAACTGAATTGAGCAACTTTTGGTTACTTCTCAGGTCAGATTATCCTGCGCTTGCAAATAAAGCACTTCAACACTTGATTCCATTCTGCACAACATATTTATGCGAACAAGCTTTTTCGGTACTATTTTATATTAAGTCTAAATATAGAAACAAATTAAATGTAGAGCCGGATCTTAGATTAAAAGTTTCCAATATTAAGCCAGATATTGAGATTCTTGTTTCAAGAAAACAACTGCATACATCTCATTAAATATGTAAGTTATATTTAATGAGATAGATGCAGTTATTTTTTAAAATATTTCTTATTTAATATTTTCTGAAAAAAATTATAAAATATTTATATGAATTTAATGTAAGTACCCATTATAATTTGTGAGATTTGTTGCTATGACAATGTTTGTATTTTCTTTCTTCAATATTATAATTTCTAATAAAATGTGTTCTACAATATGCAAAAAAATCGTTATTCACCAATCACTGTTAGAAATATTCATCATATATCCTTGTCCTTATGAGATCGTAAGCCAGAAATTAATTAATAAAATGACGTAAAGTACCTAAAGTTGTGATGGGGGTCCGTCAAAAAAAATTTTTTCAAGTGGGGGTCCGTGGAGTACATAAGTTTAAGAACCTATGATCTAATCCATCTAATTTTTCTTTATCAATGTATTTATTGTTTTGTTTCAGATTCATTTTTTTTTTTTGTTAGATTCGAACGATAAATAAATATAACTAAATTATCTAAGTATAAACATATAGTATTTAGGAATATTAAATACCAGCACTTATAAAACCTATAATAGCTTAATCATTTATTTATAATCAATTTTATTAATTGGTCAGGATGGTAGTTGTCCATTATACTACTAGTCTGCCTTACTTGAGTGTAAGGAATCAAACCTCACAGAGTTAATTTTATATATTAAAAATAATAATAAATAATATTCAATAATACATAAAGGCAGAATAAAAATGGCTTAGATCCTGATAGCTAATTAATTAATTAAAAGAATATGATTAATTATGTATTTCTTTAATAAATTAAAAATGAAAAAATTGTAGATTTTTAAATATATAAACAATTTATATTATATTATATATCAGGGGTGGCCAACCCGCGGGCCGCATGTGGCCCGCCGTAAACATTTTTGCGGCCCGCGAGATTCATCACACTTTTATATTCTGCGCCCTCATGAAACAAATATCGCATTAGTGAAATAAATATGATTTCATTTTTTTTATTTCGATGTTTCTTTTTACCGACCGACGATAGTAAGGGAGGTATTGTTTTCACACCAAATTTCACATGTGGATATTTTTACATATCTCCACGAATCATGCATTTTCTTAACAGAAAAAAGTATTTTTAGCATGATGTCTGTCCGTCCGTCCGTCCGTCTGTCCGTCCGTATAGATGTGTACAGCCTGAACGGCTCAACGGATTTTGATGAAATTTGGTATATTTACTTAATACATCAGTAGGATGAATTGATCAACTTTTGGTGCAAATCCGGAAACCGGAAGTGGTAGTACTAGCGATCGACGATAGGATGGGAAGGGTTATTTTCACACCAAATTTCACATGAGGAGATTTTTTTACATATCACCACAAATGTATTGGTTTTATCCTCGGGAAAAATCATCTTCATTATGTTTTTCTTAATTTAATATTATATGACGTCACCCAGCCCTTCATGACGTCACAGCCTCCTTATTATGATCACGGGCAACGCCGGCTACTTCAGCTATATATTATAAATAAAATAAAATTAAAAATATTTATGTTATATGCCTATCTGTTTTTTATTACATTAATAGATATATTAAAATTATTTGAAATTGTTTCTGTAGATGGAAATTAATTTATTTCAAACCGTCGGTCGGTCAACTTATTTTATTTTTAGCATTATATATTTTTTACAATGTGCATTCAGTATCATTATTATTATATTATAT